>JAWWNI010000752.1:0-326383 GCA_034642065.1 Darevskia nairensis | reverse complement strand
AAGAGACCTTTTAAACGAAAAACAAAAGGAGTTGTCACTTTAAGACGCAAGAGAAGGAACATAAGAAAGATCAGCAAACCAAAATCCCATGACAAGCAGCGGAAGACATGCCGAGACGATCAGAACATGCAATGGAAAGGCTGGCCTCAGATTTTGGAGAATGCCGCTTTGGAAGAAATCTTGCAAGACTCACTCTGGTTCTGGACTTTGTTGCCGGCAGGTATAGGATGAGTACAGCTAAAGTATTATTTGCCTTTTGGATTCTAGGTTTTGATCTATGGACACGTTTTGGACTGATTAAGTATAATTATGAAGGATATATTAAGTATAAAGAAGGATAAGTATTTTTTATTTTAAATATGGTAATGATGAGTGGAGTTAACATTACAAATTAAAGCTGTGTACCCAGGGACCGGGGGAGGCAAGAGGGATGTAAATGAAGATACATAAGTATGCTAGGATGTGAGAAGATGGTAGTGCGATATTAGAAATATGATTATTGGACTATGAATTTAGGAACCTGTTAAAAACTGTTATATGCAAATAGATGAAAACAATGGTGTGGACGTGAGGAAGTCATATGTTACTGGTTGTAATACATGTGAGCTGGCCTGAACCGGGGCCAGACAAATATTGTAAAACCAATAAAAATTATTAAAAAAAAAAAAAAAAGTAAAGAGATCAGGGAAGGGTTTAAATATAGGGTCTCAGAAAAGGTTCCCCTGCAACATTTGACAGTGAAAACCCCACCTTTCAGGGAACACTACAAAAAGCCCTCGGTGCCCGAACCCGCGGGGTCACAGTATCTCAGAAAATCTAACTTCATCCCTTTCACTCTACAGTGATGCCAAACCTTAGCAGAAGCCCCCCTGCAATGTTTGTGGTGAAAACTCCATGGCGCTTCAGAAAATGAGCCCTCAGCGCCCTAACCCGCGAGATTACGGTTTTGCCGAAAATCTGACACCGTCCGATTCACCCCAAAGTGGCGCCAAACACCAGTAAAAGGCCCAATTCAATATTAGGCACTGAAAACCGCACGTTTAACGGCTTCCCGCAAAATGAGCCTTTGTCACCCTAATCATGATGTAATTTGTTTTCAGCTGTTTTTAATATGGGATTTTTAAATTGCTGAAACCTGCCCTGGGGCTTTACGGTAAAAGATGCTCTGTGTGATACAGAAGGAGTCTGTCACCTTATCGTTAGACGCCACCTTTATGCCAGCAGTAAACTCCATCTCCTCCTGCCCCAAGCTGAACTCAGGGGGTGTTATCAGAACCCCCCCCCCAAATGTTATAGTTGGATCTAACCAAACACTTATTTTGCTTCATGTTTTGCTTTCTTTTTTAAAAAGCTCCTTGTTTATTGAATTTATTCCTTATTAAGCTGACACCGAGAATCACAGAACCAGGCTCATGAAATGTGAAAGGACCCAAATTTGCCATTCCTACAAATGTAGCTTCTCCAGAGGAAACGAAGGAAGCTGCCTAACAGGAATAAATGAAAGTGAATGCCCAGGACAGCGTAGCTTCTAGCCAGGCTGTAGTTCACCTAGTTAATGGGAATATCTATGCATCACAGCCATATCAGTTGAAACACTGTGATCAGATTGAAAGTGACTGAAAGCTCCCAGCATGCAGGTAGGAAATAAGGCATTTTAAAGCCTCTGGGATATTGCAGAATCCTCGCGACTACAGGAAATTCTGCCCCGAGAGACACATGAATGGATATCAGCGATTTAAATAGAATCCTCATGCATGAGGATCTAAGAGTTGGATTTGATTCACTTTCTGCTAAAGTTAAATAAAAGTCATATGGAAAGTTTCCCCCCTCCATTTTTGTGCATCTGAGCCTATTCTTGGCACATTATTAGAGTGAGTGGCATGAGCCACACCACATGGGTACTGCAAGGAGTTGGATATGGGGTTTAGTTCTGGTTTGGTTTGGGTTTCTTTGTTTTTGTCTCCTTTCAGAGTTGTTCTGCGCTTGCCGATCTCGCTCTCGCTCAAGCTTCTAGTTATGTACAACATGACTCTGTCTCTACAGTCCCGTCCCCCCCCCCCCCCGCCACGACTGCTCTGGTCTTATGAAATCAGAAATTCATTAATAGTGATGTAAAATAGCTTTCAAATCACAGAAAGAGAATGACACTGCTGGACTTTCTAAAGGCTATATTAAAGGAATGCAAAATATGGATGGCTGTATCCTAAGCTATCAAAGCCCCCCTTTTCTGTTAATAATAGTAATAATAATAATAATAATAATAATAATAATAATAATATGCCGTCCATCTGACTAGGTTGCCCCAACCACTCTGGGATGAAGGGAGCAATTTCCCTGCTCAAATGGGGCTCTCTATGACGCGGGTGGCTCTGTGGGTTAAACCACAGAGCCTAGGGCTTGCCAATCAGAAGGTCAGCGGTTCGAATCCCCGCGACGGGGTGAGCTCCCGTTGCTTGGTCCCTGCTCCTGCCAACCTAGCAGTTCCAAAGCACATCAAAGTGCAAGTAGATAAATAAGTATCGCTCTGGTGGGAAGGTAAACGGCGTTTCCGTGCACTGCTCTGGTTCACCAGAAGTGGCTTTGTCATGCTAGCCACATGACCCAGAAGCTGTACGCCGGCTCCCTCAGCCAGTAAAGCGAGATGAGTGCCACAACCCCAGAGTCATCCACGACTGGATCTAATGGTCAGGGGTCCCTTTACCCTTTTATGAGCATTTAACTCTGTGTATGTAAAGTGGATGGACTGGGATACACACACAAAACCAAACAGCCAACCAACTCCACCATTTGAAAGGAGCACTAGATTAGGGAAGATGATATTGGTCTTTCCTTGTCCAGTACCAATAGAAAGACAATAATCAAGACTTTCCTGATTCTGACTGGCAACCCAGTCAGATGGGCAGGGTGCAAATAAGAAAATTATGATTAAAATTAGTATTATTTATAGGAAAGGAAGTTAGCCATCTTGATAGCTACATGTGTGGAACATTTCTTGATGTGATAAAGATAACACCCACTATCCTCCAATTGGCTTGCTTTTGGTTGGGTAATAAGTTCCTAGTTTGAGTCTTCCTGGACTTCCCCATTTCTTAGCATGATTACTTGTAAGTGAATATTTTATTCATTCATTTATAAATAAAACGAATGGTCTGCCTTTTTATTCATCCAGGAACACAAGGTGATCACCACAAGAGAGCTGAGCTGAAAGTTTTTAAAATGTGGATTTTCCATTTGAAGTAGAGGGGTGACTTTATATTTGCACACACGCTGGAAACCGAGAGTGATTTTGGAAGGGACAATGTTTTCCAAAATGTTCCAGGGGCCTTCCATTGCTGGTTCAGTGATACCTCTCTCCCTTTATTTGACAATCTTCCCCTTATCTCAGAGTTGAGCTCACAGTGGCTGAGGCTGGCAGCTGCTACTTCCCCTGATAAATGTTGCAGGTACAGATCAACAGATCAGCATTTGGAACTCCCTGGAACAAATCTAGCATCCTGCTGGGTCATAATTCTGTTTCCTTTTCCTTGGCAAAGGAATTGGTTGCAAAGGCAATCGGAATTGACATGGCATTTAAAAGTGAAAGAAAGGAAAAATTCAATACTAAAGTAGCAACATGCAAATTCTCTTAGGCAAAAAGCATTTCCTACACTTCAGGGATATGCCTATTTATAATTATTTTTTAATTATTATATTAATTCATAGACCTCTTTTATGCTCAAACCTACAGTACATATCTCCACAAGTTCATTGTTTAACCCAGGGGTCAGCAAACATTTTCAGAAGGGGGCTGGTCCACTGTCCCTCAGACCTTGTGGAGGGCCGGACTATATTTGGGAGGGGGGAATGAACAAATTCCTATGCCCCACAAATAACCCAGAGATGCATTTTAAATAAAAGCACACATTCTACTCATGTAAAAACACGCTGATTCCCGGACCATCCACGGGCCGGATTTAGAAGGTGATTGGGCTGGATCCGGCCCCTGGGCTTAGTTTGCCTACCCATGGTGTAACCCATTTCAAAAGGTTGTCAATTTCTTCTCTACAATTCAATTGGAACTCTTAGAACATCCTGAGGGCCAGTTCTCGTTGTTGGTTCTTTTGAAGAGCAGTCAACTCTTCTCCATAATGTTGGTGGCGGTGGGTGAGGGCTGCTCAGAAGCCCATGAGTGGTGAAAGAGTATTCTTCTGTTTCTCTCCATAACGTTTCTGTAGACTTACCCAACTCTACTTATCATCTTATACTTCCTCTCCATTATTGCTTGCCACTGCCATGCCTGCCTAAATGTTCCAGAGAGATGAGGTGAGGAGAATTTGATGCAATTGCTGATTTCCATTGCAACATATCTAATGCCATGTTTAATTCTCCCCTTGTACTTGGGGACATTTGTTAGCATTACCCTAAATTGCATGCAATCAGATTGTAATCATTGCCATCTTGTTCTTCTATTAACTCCTCTTTCATTCTCTCAGTTGCCTATACTCTGGAGTCTTTGGCAATTCCCTCTTCCCTCTTCCCCTTCATTATTCAACCTTGGTTGACCTCTACCATCTGCCTTCTCTCCCCCTAGTCCCATCCTCACGAGACTGTATAAAACAAGAGTAAAGACTGTTCCGATTTAATTTTGCCATCCCCTGTTAGTAACATCAGTAATCTACAGGCATTAAGGGGATACTGCCAAACAGGATGTATGCAGGATACTTCTTTATTGCTGACTAGAATTAAGGAAATACATTCAAACAGGATGCACAGACCCTTGTACTACTTGCTCTGGCACGATGCTTTGAGAATCAGAGTATAAGCCAGAGACATAGACATATCCAGTTTTTCTAACTGAACGACAGAGTCAGATAGGAGTTTGCAACAACCAAACCACAGAATATTGTGTTGAAATAATCTCCACCAGGTCTATTGTCTACTAAAAGAAGCTTGAAACTCTGGAACAATTCAGAGGCTGAAACAGCTTGCAGAAAAATCCACAAATTTCTCCTTAAATCACCTCTTACGGGGCTCTCTTTGCTCATACTGATTCAAATCTAATGGGTAACCCAGAATTATGCACAGGTACAAATATATATATATATATTTAAGGGGACAAACCCCTAAGAGTTGGAACCCCGAAAGAGCTCTGTAAGAACTTAATGGCACAGAACTTTGAGAGACACAAGCGCTGGGCATATGCTACTCAATGTTTGGCATAAGTAAAAGGCAGTGCTTTTTTTCCTGGGGGGGGGGGACACAGGGGTACACATACCCCTAAACATTTTGTGAATTTAAGTTTGCCTGCACTCAATATGAGTAGAAAAATGAGAGTACCCCTAAACGTGTTGTTGGTTTATATATATATACATTGTTATTGAAATAAAAATATAAAAATAAAAATTGTCCAGTAACACCTTATAAACCAATTAAGTTTGTTCTGGTATAAGCTTTCATGTGCTTATACCACTGTATCTGAAGAAGTGTGCATGCACACGAAAGCTTATACCAGAACAAACTTAGTTGGCCTATAAGGTGCTACTGGAATTATTATTATTATTATTATTATTATTATTTTGACTGTGTCAGACCAACACGGCTATCTCCCTGAATCTAAATTACAAAAATTCCTTCCAGTAGCAACTTAGAGACCAACTAAGTTAGTTATTGGTATGAGCTTTTGTGTGCATGCACACTTCTTCAGATACCTGTAACTGAATCTAAATTGTTATTGTTATTATAACTTTCCTATACAGACCCGCCTTCAGATGTCTTCTACAGGTTGTATAGATACTTATCTCCTTGACATCTGATGGGAGAACGTTCCACAGGTTGGGTGCCACTACCGAGAAGGCCCTCTACCTGGTCCCTTGTAACCTCACTTCTCACAGTGAGGGAACCGCCAGAAGGCCCTCAGAGCTGGAGTTCAGTGACTGGGATGAATGATGGGGGTGGAGATGCTCCTTCAGGTATACTGGGCCGAGGCCGTTTAGGGCTTTAAAGGTCAGCACCAACACTTTGAATTGTGCTCGGAAATATACTGGGAGTCTTTCAGGACTGGTGTTATGTGGTCCTAGTGGCCGCTCCCAGTCAGCAGTCTAGCTCCTACGTTCTGAATTAGTTGTAGTTTTTGAGTCACCTTCAAAGGTAGCCCCATGCAGAGTGTGTTGCAGTAGTCCAAATGGGCATATACCACTCTGGAGAGACAGTGTGCAGGCAGGTAGGATCTCAGCCAGTGAACCAAATGGAGCTGGTAGACAGTCACCTTGGACATAGAATTAATCTGTGCCTTCATGGACAGCTGTGAATCCAAAATGACTCCCAGGCTGCACACCTAGTTCTTCAGGGGCACAGTTACTCCATTCAGGACCAGGGAGTCCCCCACACCTGCCCACCCCACATGTCCTAGAAACAGTAGGCTTCACAAGAGAGGGGGGAAATATTCTGAAAAATAAAGTCCAATCAAAACCATCCAACATATGTCATAATGATTAGAAAGGATAATACATTATGCACCATATTTCCAGCACTCCTTTTGCCACAATAATTATGTGTTTATGGAAATGGTAAGTCTAAGTGCATGATTTCTTCATTAGCCGACTGTTCTCCACTTCATTAGCAAATTGTCCCAATGAACTATGATCAAAACTGCATGACTAAATTGATTCCAGAATGGGAAAAGAAAATTGTTGCACCATTGCATCTGCTTATGAATGCTTTTGTCTTCCCATTACGCCAACAAAAGTTGAGCTAAATAAAAATGAAGGCAATAAACACAACGATATTGGTGGAATTGCCACATTAGTTACATTATGAGAGTTCCCTCATTTTACAAGCTTTCAATATTTGTGAAAAATAAAAATCACATGGTGATTTAGTAAGAAGCGAAATTAATTTACAAAGGAGAAAATTTCAGATTCAGAGCATGACATCTTGAAGACATTTTGCACTAGTTGTCTCTACTTAAGCTTTGCTAAATCCCAGACAAATGTAAATCAAAGATGATCCTTGATTGCTAGAACTGCAGCTCATTTGTGTGTTGTGCCCTCATTACCAGGAGAGGCTGAAATCAAATCAGTTACAATTAACATTGACAAAAATAACTGCAAGCCATATTATTTGACACCCGCATCACTGAAAATTCTTTCAGCCTTTAACAGAAACCACATTACTCATCTATATGCCCCTTACTGATCTCCTAATAATCCTCACACCAGAGCAAGGGCAACATCAGGGAGTACATGTTGGAAGGAAGCACAAGCTCATATAATACTAAGCTGTGTCCTATGTGCCTCCATGTGTGTTAGAATGGTTGTCCTTGTCTACTAAATGGAGGCTGGAATGCAGTCATGACTAGGAAAGAGGGAGACAGTCAATTCAGTTGAATTCATTTAAAGGTGAATACAGTGGTACCTCGGGTTAAGTACGCTTCAGGTTAAGTACGCTTCAGGTTAAGAACTCCGCTAAGAACAGAAATCGTGCTCTGGCGGCACAGCGGCAGCAGGAGGTCCCATTAGCTAAAGTGGTGCTTCAGGTTAAGTACGCTTCAGGTTAAGAACGGACCTCTGGAACGAATTAAGTACTTAACCCGAGGTACCACTGTATACCTGATTCACACTTTCTCAAACAATATGCAAAATGAAACGTGTCCTTCAAAATTTGCCCTTTTCCATATTTGCAGTGCTGTTCTCCAGCCAAGCAGTATATAATAATAATAATAATTTTATTATTTTTACCCCGCCCATCTGGCCGAGTCTCCCCAGCCACTCTGGGCGGCTTCCAGTCAAATATTAAAACAATACAGCATTAAATATTAAAAACTTCCCTAAACAGGGCTGCCTTCAGATGTCTTTTAAAAATAGGATAGCTGCTTATTTCCTTGACATCCGTTGGAAGGGCGTTCCACAGGGAGGGCGCCACTACCGAGAAGGCCCTCTGTCTGGTTCCCTGTAACCTCACTTCTCGCAATGAGGGAACCGCCAGAAGGCCCTCGGCGCTGGATCTCAGTGTCCGGGCTGAACAATGGGGGTGGAGACGCTCCTTCAGGTATACAGGACGAGGCCGTTTAGGGCTTTAAAGGTCAGCACCAACACTTTGAATTGTGCTCGGAAACGTACTGGGAGCCAATGTAGTTCTCTCAGGACCGGTGTTATGTGGTCCCAGCGGCCACTCCCAGTCACCAGTCTAGCTGCCGCATTCTGGATTAATTGCAGTTTCCGGGTCACCTTCAAAGGTAGCCCCACGTAGAGCGCATTGCAGTAGTCCAAGCGGGAGATAACTAGAGCATGCACCACTCTTGCGAGACAGTCTGCGGGCAGGTAGGGTCTCAGCCTGCGTACCAGATGGAGCTGGTAGACAGCCGTCCTGGACACAGAATTAATCTGCGCCTCCATGGACAGCTGTGAGTCCAAAATGACTCCCAGGCTGCGCACCTGGTCCTTCAGGGGCACAGTAACCCCATTCAGGGCCAGGGAGTCCCCCACACCCGCCCGCACCCTGTCCCCCAAAAACAGTACTTCTGTCTTGTCAGGATTCAACCTCAATCTGTTAGCTGCCATCCATCCTCCAACCGCCTCCAGGCACTCACACAGGACCTTCACCGCCTTCACTGGTTCTGATTTAAAAGAGAGGTAGAGCTGGGTGTCATCTGCATACTGATGAACACCCAGTCCAAACCCCCTGATGATCTCTCCCAGCGGCTTCATATAGATATTAAAAAGCATGGGGGAGAGGACGGAACCCTGAGGCACCCCGCAAGTGAGAGCCCAGGGGTCCGAACACTCATCCCCCACCACCACTTTCTGGACACGGCCCAGGAGGAAGGAGCGGAACCACTGTATAACAGTGCCCCCAGCTCCCAATCCCTCTAGACGGTCCAGAAGGATGTTATGGTCGATGGTGTCAAAGGCCGCTGAGAGATCCAGCAGAACTAGGAAACAGCTCTCACCTTTGTCCCTAGCCCGCCGGAGATCATCAACCAGCGCAACCAAGGCAGTTTCAGTCCCATGATGAGGCCTGAACCCCGACTGGAAGGGATCCAAATGGTCCGCATCCTCCAGGCGTGCTTGGAGTTGTTCAGCAACCACCCGCTCAATCACCTTGCCCAAGAATGGTAGATTTGAGACTGGGCGATAGTTGGCCATAATGGCCGGGTCTAAAGATGTTTTTTTAAGAAGCGGTTTAATGACCGCCTCTTTCAGCAGGTCTGGGAATACTCCCTCGCCAAGGGAAGCATTCACCACCCCGCGAAGCCCATCACCCAGCCCTTCCTGGCTCGATTTTATTAGCCAGGATGGGCAAGGATCAAGAAGACAGGTGGTCGGTTTCACTCGTCCAAGCAGCCTGTCCACATCCTCGGAAGTAACAGATTGGAATTGATCCCATAAAACATGAGTAGACAGAGCTCTAGCACTCTCCCGCCCCGGCCCTGCTCCCACGGTGGAGTCTACCTCCTTCCGAATCTGAGCGACTTTATCTGCAAAAAACTTTGCAAAAGCATTGCAGGAGATCTTGGGGTCCCTACCAGACCCCGATGACGGAGGTGGTTCTGCTAAATTGCGAACCACCTGGAAGAGTCTCCTGCTGCTGTTTTCTGCAGATGCAATGGAAACGGTGAAGAAGGTCCTCTTCGCCGTCGCCATTGCCACTTGGTAGGCTCGAAGTTGAGCTCTAGCCCGTGTCCGGTCTGATTCAGAATGAGTTTTCCGCCACCGGCGCTCTAGCCGTCTCAGCGACTGTTTCATTGCCCTCAGCTCCGGGGAAAACCACGGGGCTGTCCGGGCTCCATGCAATCGGAGAGGGCGCTTCGGAGCCAGACAGTCAATTGCCCTGGTTAACTCCACATTCCAGCGGGCCACCAGGGAATCAGCTGAAAGGCCATCAACATGGGATAAAACATCCCCTACCACTCTCTGGAAGCCAATTGGATCCATTAAGTGGCGGGGGCGGACCCTCCGAATTGGTCCCACCTCCCGGCAGAGGGGAAGGGTCGCGGAGAAGTCCAGTTGCACCAGGAAGTGATCTGACCATGGCACTTCTTTTGTTTCGCTTTTACTTAGTGTCAGATCACCAACATCCATAGAGGTGAATACCAGGTCCAAGGTATGTACAAAAATCCCTATGCTGAGATAAAGATAACCACCACCAGCAACCTCTGGTGAATCAGGGGTATGCTGTGGACATAGTGTATCTTGAATTCAGTAAGGCTGAGATAAAGTGTACATAAAAATGCATATATTAGTGAATGAAATGTACAGAAATGCATTATATTAAAGAAAATAGAAATATGAGGGGAAATCTGCTTTTCAAAGATGTGTATGTTACACATAATTTCATACAAAACTGTGTATTATGAGAAATCCACCTTGAAAATGCCTATGGTTTTCATGAGGACTTTAAAAAATGGCAAACATGGAAATGTGGAAAATTGAAGTGAAAATGAAAATGAAAGAACCAAAACTGATAGATCAACCTATCCCTAATCATAACTTCCCATGAATGGCTGATGAGTGGTGAATGGTAGAACACCACCAGCAACCCCTGGTGAATCAGAGGTATGCTGTGGACATAGTGTATCTTGAATTCAGTAAGGCTTTTTACAAAGTCCCTCATGATATCATTGGGCAGAAGCTGGTAAAATGTGGCAGGACAAGGGTGCTATTAGGTGGATTTGTAGCTGGTTGGCTGACTTAATCCAAGGATTGCTCACTAATGGTTCCTCATCACCCTGGGGAAAAAGTGACAAGTGACATACCACTCTGTCTTGAGCCCATTGTTGTTCAAAGTCTTTATAAACAACTTGGATGAAGGAATGCTCATCAAATTTGCAGATGACATCGAGTTGGGAAGGGTAGCTAATGACACAAAATGCAGAATCAAAGATTCAAAGATGACCTTAGAAGATTGGAGAACTGGGCCCAAAATAACAAAATGAATTTCAATAGAGACAAATGTAAGGTTCTGCACTTAGGCATGAAGGACCAACTGTACAAATATAAGGAGGGGAACAAATGGATTGCCCACAGCACATGTGAAAAGGATCTAGGGGTCTCTTTAGACCACAAGCTTTACATGAGTCAACAGTGTGATGCAGCAGCAAGGGATAAATATATCGAGGAATGGAGTAGTTTTATGAATTACTTAAAAGAATGGTGCAACACCAACACGGCTCCCGCACTAGATTAATCCTAGTCTAATTTTGAAATGCTACGGTGAATAAGAAAAAATACGAAGCTAAATGAAGGACAGGTAATTATATAAATATTGATGTCAGTGTCATACACTTGTTTTTTCTTTCTTGTTTGATCTCAATTTGGATTAATGGAGAGATGTATTTGGGAAGTCTATTATAAACATAATAATGTATTTTTAAATTTTTCTTTAGAATGGAATTGTTAGATAAGTAACTCTGATTATGCAAGGAACTTTGTTTGTTTGATGGTATGTATTGTTGTATGGTTGTTTGTTGGTATATAATAATAATAATAATTTATTATTTATACCCCGCCCATCTGGCCGAGTTTCCCCAGCCACTCTGGGCAGCTTCCAATCAAATTTGTGTTCGCTATGTGGTGGTGTATGTGATTGTGGTGAAAAGTCTAATAAAAAGAATTTTTTTTAAAAAAGGTGAATGGTATTTGAGGCTGCATCAAAAGTATACTTTCCAATCAAGGGAAGTTATAGTAACGCTCTGCCTTGGTCAGAACACAGATGGAGTAATGTGTTCAGTTCTGGACACCACAATTTAAGGATATTGACAAGGTAGAATGCATGCCGAGGAGGGTGGCAAAGGTGATCAAAGGTGTGGAAACAAGCCTTATGAGGAATTCGGTAGTTGGGTATGGATAAGAAGAGACTGAGAGATGTGATAGCTATTTTCAAATATCTAAAGGGCTGTCACAGGAAAGATGGAGCAAATATCATTCTCTCTGGAGGCTAGGACCCAAACCAATGGATTCAAGTTATAAGAAAGAAGATTCTGACTAAACATCAGGAATAACTTTCAGACACTAAGAGCTGTTTGACAGTGGAATACATTCCCCCAGAAGGTGGTGGACTCCAGTGAACCTTCACTGGAGGTTTCAAAGCAGAAGTTGGATGGCCAATTGTCATGGATGTTTTAGTTGAGAGTCTTGCATTGTAGGGGGTTGGACTAGATGACTCTCAGGTATCCCGTCCAACTCTACAATTCTATGATTCACCCATACATTGCAGTCCTAGGCAGACAACAGGAACTAGGCATTGACGGTCTACTATATACAGCTATGTCCTGTGTTTTGCATGACAGGCTACAAATTGGGCAGCCTGGACTTTGAGAAGAATGTGGAACATTTTGGCTCAAGTAATAAAGGGACCCAGGTGGCGCTGTGGGTTAAACCACAGAGCCTAGGGCTTGCTGATCAGAAGGTCGGCGGTTCGAATCCCTGCAATGGGGTGAGCTCCCGTTGCTCGGTCCCAGCTCCTGCCCACCTAGCAGTTCGAAAGCACATCAAAGTGCAAGTAGATAAATAGGAACCGCTCTGGCGGG
Organism: Darevskia nairensis; assembly: GCA_034642065.1. Taxonomy (NCBI): domain Eukaryota; kingdom Metazoa; phylum Chordata; class Lepidosauria; order Squamata; family Lacertidae; genus Darevskia; species Darevskia nairensis. The sequence goes on along the minus strand of JAWWNI010000752.1, from coordinate 313,878 downwards.
AAGGTAAACGGCGTTTCCGTGTGCTGCTCTGGTTCGCCAGAAGCGGCTTTGTCATGCTGGCCACATGACCCGGAAGCTGGACGCCGGCTCTCGGCCAATAAAGCGAGATGAGCACCGCAACCCCAGAGTCAGACATGGCTGGACCTAATGGTCAGGGGTCCCTTTACCTTTAATAAAAAGATAGGTACCCAGGGGAATCTTGCCATTACTTAAGAAAATGAGCTAAACACACACACACACACACACACACACACACACACACACACACACACACCAATAAAAAAGTGAGGAATCAGCCTCCAGCCTGGACAATTCTAAAGTGCAACAAAGTAATAAAAGAGGGGAAATGTCAATACCTCTTGCAGTCCAAGATCCTATCTTTTTGGTATTTCCCTTTTCCATCACCCCCAAAGGCCTCCTACTTTTACTGAAATTCATCTTGATTTGAGCAGAGCATCTGGCCAGAGACGATTTATCCTCCCCACCCTTGAACTGATTGATGGAGCTTTGCACAAAACGTTTCTATCCTTATTTTGGCATTTATGTGGAAATGAAACTCCTATTGGCAATGTAATAAAAGCTCACCATGTCTTTAGAGGACTATAGCAAGAACTGTCACAGTTTTATTTTGGAAGGAGGGGTGGGGGGAAGGTCTATATTTCTGTTATCCCTTTGAGGAACCTCTGATTTAGAGAGAGAGTGATGAACTCTTCCAGATTTCTAGCTTCACAGAAAAGCTGAAATGGCATCTAGGTAGACTCCTAATGGCAAATCCTCATATAGATTTCTTCGAAATAGCTTTGCCACTTAATCAAAAACTGAAGATACCTTTCAGGCCTGATGATTGTTCTCACACATCCCCATTCCCCCCGCAACCCATCCCACACTCTGCCTCAGCGAATTCTGTGAAAAGGTAGGACACCAATAATAAATGAGATAGTAGCTCCCCCCCCCCACACACACTAAAGATACCTTTATATATCAGAAAATCAGCCCACATTATAATTATACAGAATTGTTCGAGGCCGGATTTTGTAATCCCTGAAATTATTATTTGCTTCAGAGCCCTTTGGTTGATACCTGAATGCAGCCCTAGAAAGACAAAGGATGATTACAGTCTGTGTGTCACTTTAAAAAGCAGATCCATTTGGGAGGGACTTTGGTTCTTATCATCTTATCATCTGCAACATTGCATTCCTCCCCCCCCCCTCTTAAGAGACCTGTTTTATATGCCAGCTATCTTCACTATGTGTGTACATGCCCATCTCCATGGAAGCACACCCTCAGTCATTATTAGGGGCGGGGAAGAAAGTTGATATCAGTTCACATTTTAATGTGAAACGATCTGATTTGCACTTTTGAAACAATACACAAATTGAAGTACCCTTTGGAATTCACCCTTCCCTGAATTTTGTGGTGCATTTCACCAACTGCATAGTGGGTACAGAAATGTGTACATTCATGGAAAGTATGCATACCAATGCCTATATTTGTGAAAATCTTATTCAAACTGTATTTTTAATTAGGGAAAGCTGCTTGCAGAAATATGTATACTAGGCGCAGTTGCACATACAATGTGCATATTATTAGACGTGCACACTCAAATGCTGGTGAAGTCTCATACATTTTTTTTTAAAAAAAGAAAATCACTAACTGATGTAGAGATGCAGAGATATGGACTTAAGATTTACAATGAGTAACTGTGAGAAACCAAAATTGACTGATTCATCCATCCTGACTCATCAATCATGCACATGACATCTCATATGAAACAGGCACTCCATATGAATGTCTAACTGTGCAAACACCTGATTCAAATACTTAAAAAGAGGAAGGAGACAGGAGTAATTAGAATTGACAATCAAATATTAAGATGGAGCACTCACTTCCTGTATCTGATAATCTGTTTGATGGGGGAAGGATAAGGTGCACATTCATTCCTCCACCACCCCTGGAAAAAGTAATTTTACTTCTGCTAAAGTGCAAACTTGAATTTAGCATCAAAAGTGGCCGTTTGCTACTACCATCTTTGGCCAACTATTGTGGAAGACTGGTCAAGGTAGGTTTGCCTATAAATGCAACCTGAATCACACTCCTCTCCCATCACAGGAGCAACTGAAATATACTCAGTTTGGGAAGCACAAAAAAGCATTTGCCTATGTTTGCCCCACTTTTTACAGGTGCACTGTTTGAAAGTATCTTGTGCATTGATGCATAGTTGATTCTGCAGGCCATTGCTCTATATTCAAGGTGGTGCCCACATCATGCTGCCGGCAGGCACTGCATGGATTTAGAGAGCCCTTTAAATTGTATGCTTGCCATATGGAACACCAGCACATTTATGTGTTTCTCAGCATCCTCCACTTTAAGGCCATAATATTTAAATCAGCTTTCAAGCTTGTAATGCTATCAATCAGTCCAGATGCAATGAGGGGAATTAAAGGTTGGAGATGTTCCAGTCTCAGGAAACTGTGCTCTACAAGAGGACTGAGGGTAGGGGAATCAGGAGGAAATCAGGACAAAGAGAAGAAGAAGAAGAATAGAAGAAGAGTTTGGATTTGATATCCCGCTTTATCACTACCCGAAGGAGTCTCAAAGCGGCTCACATTCTCCTTTCCCTTCCTCCCCCACAACAAACACTCTGTGAGGTGAGTGGGGCTGAGAGACTTCAAAGAAGTGTGACTAGCCCAAGGTCACCCAGCAGCTGCATGTGGAGGAGCGGAGACGCAAACCCGGTTCACCAGATTATGAGACTACCGCTCTTAACTACTACACCACACTGGCTACGGCAGGCTCACAGGGCCTGAGAACTATCACAGTGAACATGCACAGACATGCACATCAATAACCCACCACAACTGCTTGAGTCTTGATTCCTCCAAAGAATCACATAATCAGGGAGAAGTCTAACATTGGGATGACCAATGTAGCAGGAATACCTTACTTGATGCCAATCCTATTTTCCCTCTCCCCCCCTAGCTGAAATTAGACGGGAGAGAAGCTTTCCAATTAACCCTTCCCTCCCCAGCTGGGACACACACACACCCTGAATCACCAGCCCACTGCAGTAAGGCTCAGGAAAAAACCTTTCCATTTGCTGCAAAAAATGTGGGCTCTCCCCTTCAATCAAATTATTGTCCTGGAGAATTGAAAGAAGCCTTTGCACCATAGCCCACAGGAAGCTTCTGAAAGCCTGCATGTGGCATGGAGGTGATTTGAGACACACACCCCCTCTTCAAAGCACCCCTCCACCACTTGGTGAATTCAGTTAGACCACTGTTCCTCAAGCTGGTGACCTCCAGATGTTGTGAAAAATGCTTAGGAAAAACCTTTCTGTTGGCTTCAAGAGAAGGTTTTTAAAAGCCTAATTGTTATCCTGGAGATTACAGCTGGGAAGGAAAGTTAACTTTTGCCTCCTCAACCCCATTCTCCATGAAGATCACTCCCGCCCCCCATTAGAGTTGAAGCACAGGCATCTTTTTTTCAAGCCTAAATGCATAAAGGCATTTCATGCTCCAAGGCATACATGCTCCAAGACCTCAAAAGGTTTGACCTAATAGCCTAGGTCAGTCTCTCAAGACCTAGATAGATATCTCATATCATTCAATGATTCTGAGATTGAATGTCAATGAGGGGTGACTTGGATTAGCTGAGACCTATAAAGGTCACATTTGGAAGACAGAAACAAAAAGCCAAAGGATGTGTTAGCTCTTTTATTAAAGACAAATGCCTACAGCTGCCTAGTAAGGGGGAAATGTGATAAGGCAACACCCCAAAGGCTTCAGCAGCTCTCCAAAGGCTCCACTATAAGGAAGGTTTCCTATCCAATTATGATCAGTGGGAGGAGCTGGATATACATAGTGGCTTCAGAAATAATCACAGAGGTGTCTATGGATGGGATATATTGATTGAAAATGTCTAGTAAACCAGATGGGCAGTTGGGTGTCGACTGAGGGTATTTTGCGAGCCAAATCCTGATGTGGAGTTCAGGTTTGGAGTGATGGTTCTGTAGCATAACTCTTGATTTTGTGGGAAATGTATTGTTATGATTTGTTTTAATATTAAATAAGTGTGTGTGTGTGTGTGTGTGTGTGTGTGTGTGATTAGTGGTATATAGGCAAGGGAATCAAGAAGACAAGGGAGTGAAAAAGCAAAGGAAGATTAATTCAAATTGACAGCCTTCTACATACAACTTGGTGCCCTTCACAGTTTGGGACTACAGCTCCGGTTATCCCTAAGCATTGGCTATGTTGACTGGGGCTGATGGGAATTGTGGTCTAAAACATTTGGAATGCACCAGGTTGGTGAAATCTGGCATATAAGGGCATAAAAAAGTACAGAGTTAAGTCATTGGGTCACCCAGCTCAAAACCATCTTGCCTGACTTGCAGTGATTCTCTGGGGCTTCAGCCAACTTTGTTTCTCAGCCCTACTAGGATGCTAGGGACTTAGCACAGAGGATGAATGCTATCATAATATTTCACTGCATTTCCCCTAGTTTCTTATTATAGTATTTTCTTACTTTTTATGCACGTTGTGCAGAACAACAAATATCTACAGCGCCCGCTTCCCCCCCCCTCCCCAAGACATTTTGCAATCTTTCATCCGGATGCTCTTCTGTGACACTGCTCATGAAACACAAAAAGTAACCTTCAAATAAGTACTGATCTAGACAGCAGACACAATTGATTTTAGTTGTAAAATTAGAGAGAGAGAAGTGCTGTTTTCCTGCTAACCCATTATGTGGCACTATGAAAACAATTTCAGATTATTCCTTCTTGGAATACCCAAGTTGTTCAGGCTGAATGCATATTGAATAAAGTTATCTTTAGAAAAATCAGGTCTCAGTACAGAGTGACAAAGGTTTAAATGATAAATAATGTAAATGAATTTCTTTAAGGGCATAGGAAAGATTTACAAGAGGAAAGTGTTGAGGCTGGCATCCTTAGTGTCTTCTCCATCAGAGAAAAGTATTTAATTAATTTGGATTAAATCAGGGAAACCAGATGATTAATGGTATAAACTAATGCTGATTAAAGCCAAGTTAATGCAGGCCATTAGAAATACAGAACAAAGTTGTGCACTGAATAGATGCCAAACAAATAATGGAACGAGTCCCCGCTTTCAGGGCACCAAGATGGCTCATATATCTTATTTCTGTTTCCTTATTAATCTTATTCATTTGGAATAGAACATTAATGGTGCCAAGTCTATGTGCACATGTCACATTTTAAATTAATGCAAATACCAATGAACAGCTTCTACCAGAACAACAGTGAATATATATAAGTGTATATGTAAGCCCATCATTGTACATCTCACATTGGAGGACTGGGGGAGGGAAGCAAAAGAGGAGGCAGAAGATGGGCAGAAACACACAGAGGAAAACAGCAGTTTTAAACAACAACAGAAGTCTGACTAAAGCAAGGAGGGAGAGATACTGAGAGGAAAATTGAACTTTTAAACAGCAGCAGAAGTTTGAATAAACCAGGGATGAAGGAAAACGGAGAGGGGAAAATTGGTGGTTTAAAACAATAACAGAGAGTGAGCAGAGAGGAAATTTCAGTTTAAAACAAAGTTTGAGAAGGGAGTTGAGAAAGACTCTGTGTTGTACCCATCTCTGCTATTTCTCGGTTAAAACTGGCTTGCTTCTTTAAGAAAAACCTAATAATTTCTGAGTCACCCACCCGTGCTTTACTCAAAATTCTACCATTGTTTTGAGTACAGTGAGAAAGAAAGGACTACCCAACCTGGTGCTTTTGTAGGTAGCCGTCTCCATGAGATTGACAAAAGGCGATACGGCATTTGGAATAACAAGGATGAGATCCTGGATTGCTTAAATACAGCTCTCACTAATAGATTGGGAGGCTGGCGAAATGCTGTAACAGGAGGCTTGTTGATAGCTTTAGCGAGGCATTCTGTGTTTGCTAACAATGGGTAGCTTTCTCTGATTGCCAGCAGCTCCTAACCATCACCTGGCAATCAGAGATAGCTAGCCATTGTTAGCAAACTCAGAACAGCTTTCTCAGCATCCATCCCCAAAGCTCTATAACTGCCACCTTGCAAACAGCGTCATTGTTATGACAACTGAAGAAGATGGAAGTGGAAACGTTTTGCTAAGAATATAGCATTTCTGTTTTACTAGACCCTGTAATTCTTAAAAAAAAAAAAAAAATGTGCCACATCCCATATAGATTACCTTGTACATAATGTCAGCTTTGGCACATTGATGTTGCATTATGTTACAACAGGATGTAATATGACGTGTGTACATTCCATTTCAAGCCCGTTTGTGTGCCTGCAATCAAGAAGTACCTGATAAAATGGACATTCTCTTAGATTGCTGTTTACATAGCAGACCTCGCCAACTGATGCTGAGCAAAATGTTGGACATCCGGCCCACAACTCCGAGGAGAAGCCAAATAAGGTTTCTCCCGGCAGATCGGGACAAAGATATTACTGCTTTAGTAGCTTCCTTTTTAGCCCCAATTTTACCCGAAAGGGTTCCCAATGAACTATCATTTCCTTCGGGGAAAAGACAGAGCATAGCAGAATATCCAGATGCACAAGACCATAGTGTGGCCTTATAACTCTTGATAGCTTCATCCGTGTCTTTTTAATTGTTCCAGTTACTTGAAATGTTTTATACCAGGCATCCCCAAACTCGGCCCTCCAGGTGTTTTGGGACTACAACTCCCATCATCCCTTGCTAACAGCACCAGTGGTCAGGGATGATAGGAAATGTAGTCCCAAAACATCTGGAGGGCCGGGTTTGGGGATGCCTGTTTTATACTGTGATGCCAATAAGGGTATTTGATTGATATGAGGTGTGTAATGATACTTTACATCAGGGATTGGGGAACTCGTGGACTTGCAAAAATTCCTATACTACATCTCCCACCATCTTTGACCATTGGCCATGCCAGCTGGGTATGATGTCTGACAGAATCTGAGGTACCATAGGCTTCCAATTTTGGCTTCCTTTTTTATAAATTTTATTTTAAAAGTTTTTACATACATTATTATTTGCCTTAGTCCACAAACAATCTCAGTATCTTTATGGGAATTCTTCCAACCTTTGGACTTCCCCCACCCCTTTTGAACTGCTAGGTTGGCAGGAGCTGGGACCGAGCAACGGGAACTCACCCCATCGGGGATTCACATGACCAAACTGAATGGCAAATCTCTCGCTCCCCATTCTACCTTCACTACTCCCCCTGAAAGCCCCTTTCCCAGGAATTACCCAGGACTTTTCCAGGAATTTCCCTGGATTTATGTCAGCATATCTCTTGATGAGCCAGGATGAGGAGCTTTAGGTAGTGTAGCAGTGAATCCACCTATTCAAAACACAGTGAATCTTGAATTTAGATTGCTCACAATTTTCTTTTTCCTAACTTGAAACTGGGTCAAGGCAACACAGCTTGAATTGGCTTTTTTTGTTGAGACAACCATCATCTTGTGCAGGGTTTCTCAAACTTGGGTCTCCAACTTTTTATGGACTACAACTCCCATCATCCCTAGCTAGCAGGACGAGTGGTTAGGGATGATGGGAATTGTAGTCCAAAAACAGCTAGAGACCAAAGTTTGGGAAACCCTGATCTGATGTGAACTGGATAATGGTGAATATCAAGTAAGTCAAATATGTTAATGGTGGACAACCCAACTGGTGTTTCTGTTGTACCAGATGGCACTGCACTTTCCAGGAGAAAAAAAGGTGTATGTAGTGTTTATGAGTGTTCCTAGATCTGTTGCTACTTTTGGAGGTCCATCTGGTATCTTTGCCAGATCATGAGTGCTTTGATCAGCTTTGGCTTCCTTGCCAGATGAGACATAGGGAAAAAGCATAGCTCAGTGGTAGAACATCTTCTTTGCATCTCTAAGTAGCTCTGTGGAATGTGTGTTTCTGAAGCCCTGGACAGCTGATGCTAGTCAGTGTGGACAATCTTGAACTAGATGGACCAATGGTCTGACTTGATATAAGGTAGCCTCCTGGCAGGGCACCAAATATCTGCCCACTCTTATACATCCCTTGGTAAACTCCCAACTGGACTATTGTAATGCATTCTATTGAAGGCCCCCTTTGAAGATAGTCATGAAATTTCAACTGACTCAGAATGTGACAGCCCTATTCATCAACTAAAGAAATAAATACTGCCAGTCTCAGGACAATAGAGCAGAATTTGAGTATCTGCCAAAGGAGTAATTGGGCAGGCTTATTACTGGAACAGCTGACATGCTATCTGCTCTACAGAGCCAGACTCAACACAAAACAATCATTTCAGAAAGCATATTCTACAAGAGGTGCCATTTTCTATCCTTTGTCCAATCTCTATATGTTATTTTAATGGATATAAAGTCCAGTCTAAATAGGATGAGCATCAGTTTGACGCTACGGTCGAAAACTGCACTGCTGATAGACTCCAAAGGTTCTAATCAAGAATAAAGTACCAAAAAACCCATCAATTTTTCACTGTCAATAACCCACCCTGGACTTTAATAAAAACATTTTTATATATTCATATTTCCTCGTGGCATTACGCTTGTTATCTTTCAAAAATAATCTGATACCCTTTGGAGTTTCCTATAGTATATATGTGTTCTAATTAAAACACAATTAAAAAGGTATTCTTCTATATCAAAAATATAGTGTTTGCCTGCCATCTATTGGCTCACTTCAACTGCTTACCTTTTTCCCTTTTCCCTTTCGTTGGAATAAATTCTAACAAAATATAATTTTACTTGCTGTGCTTCTTGCATTTAAAAAAAATTAATTTTCATTAGTTGTTTTTTTAATGGTAAGCAGTGGATAAAAGTTCTGCAATTATTCAAGTGGTGGGTTTTTGGTTGGGTTTTTTTGTGTAGATGCATTTTGACTAAAATATGGCCGGCTTCTTATTCTTGCAATACCTTATCCAGGTTTCTTGTATGTGTTTCTCAGCTTTCCACCAATAAAAATATAATGGATCAGTCCTATTTTGTGATGACTTGGCACAAATAGAGAGTCACCCCCAATTATAAAACACAGATACTGGACTTAACTGCACAGAGCCCCTTTAGATGGCAGTCTGAATCATTGTTGCAAATTGCACACACTATTGCTAAATTGCACATGAGCTTGACTAATATACCAATTCAGCCAGTCTGCTTGCAAACCTTATAGTTGCTCGAAATGCTCATTTGTGGCATCAAATGTACAATTTTCACTTTGTGAATGAAAATTCACAGATATTCTGCAGCATCCCCAATCGCTATGATATAATCGTAGTGATTTGTGGTGCCTGAACATATATATGTTTTAATCTGGTTTTGAATTGGTTTTATGGCATCTGAAACACTCAGAGTCACAAGTAATGGCTCTTAAGAACAGAAGAAGAATCCTCTTGGATCAGACCACAGGCATGGAGAACCTGCGACTGACCCAAAGTTGTTAGACTCCAACTCTCATCTGCCCCAGCCAACATGGCCAATAGTTGGGGGTGATAATAATAATAATAATAATAATAATAATAATAATAATAATAATGGACCTCACTGCTGTAGTTGTAGTTCAAGAACATCTGAAGGACTGCAGTTCCCCATCCCTAATCCAGCATCCTTTTTCCCATAATGGTCAACCAAATGCATCTTGGAAAACCTGTAAGTAGAAAATGAAAGAAACAGTCATCTCCTCCTATTGTTCACTGGGAGGTAGTAATTTACACCACAATCCTAGGCATGTCTACCCAGAAGTAAGTCCTATTGCATTCAATAAGGCTTACTCCCAGGTAAGTGGTGACAGGGCTACAACCTCAGAGAGATCCTAGAGGCCTTTGATCCTAGAGGTTTTCTAGATCCATAATGACTAGTAGTCATTGACAGTTATATCCTTCACAAATTTGCCTAAAGTAGATGGTTTAAAAGCTGTATTTCTTATAAAAAAAACCAAAACCTTAAAATGTATATGCTTTATATGTTACAAGAGCGAGATAAGGACAAAAAACCCTTGCCACAGTTAATCAGATATAAATGCTGAATGCAAATATGTCTATATATTGAACAATCCAAACACTGCCACATTTGGAAGGTATCATTTGGGCATATGGTTGATATTTCTATTATAGTACTGGCTTTCTGCAATACCTTTGGCAAAACTCCCATTCATTTTAATGTAACCACAATCCAGTCATTAATTGGCATCCTGATAATAAAGGATGTTTCGTTAACTGGGACACTTGGAAAGTAAGCGAATCAGTGCAATGCATTCAATTACTTTTAACAAGGGCTAAATGGCTCACCTAGTCTGCTTAAATGCTAAACTAGTGTTGTCCTATTCAAAGTAATTAATTGGAAAGCATTAGAGTTTGCCTGGATAAATTTCCAGGTTTCCGGTTTGCTTCACCTCCTCGTTCATTCTGTGAAAGGGCTGCCAATCTGTACAGCAAATGAAATTGCTTCGGTGTGGCCTTTTTGAAAAGAGTGGAAATATTGCAACGTGATCTGTCCTTCCCTATCAGGCTCACATCCAAACAATGCACCCAGTTGTGGAACACTGGAACATGAAAGTATGCAAGGGCCAGAACATATGTTACAGTCCCCTCCATGGTGGGATATTGTAACCCAAGTGTATTATTTGAAAGTACTCGCTGCATGATTCTAAACCCACTTCCCCTGCCCAAAAAATATCATGCTGTAAGTCACTACATTCCCACTCCATGTTCCTGACAGGTTCCTGATGGGGTGGCATAGACATTCACAGCATGATAAGGGTGAGTCATGCAGCAAATACTTTCAACAATATAATGTGAGTGGCTCTCACTCACCATAGGGAGCATCTTCGTCATGACTGCAACATATGTTTTAACTCTAAATGCACTCAGAGTCTTGCAGACTAAAATCACATACCATCTACATCTCAAGAGGGCTATCAGTCCATATTCCCTTAAGACTGTTGATGAATAAATGACTTTATATAGGAAATGTCACCAGGTAAGACCAAAATTGCTTACAACCAGTTTCGATTGCCGGTTGAAAGGGGAGTTTTAACCTGCAGCCCCATAGACACTTATTAGGTAGCAAGCCCCATTGAACATGGCGAGTTTTCATTCTGGGTAGGCATATATACGAATGCTCTATTAATCCTCTAGCATATACCAATATATCCTCGCAAATGTCAGGTGTTGGCTTTTGAATCCAAACCTGAGTGACCTCATTTGGAAATACCCTGCTATGACTATATATAAAGGAACAGCCAACCATCCGAAATTGCTGCAGATACACTGACCTATGATTAAGCCGTTAGGATGCCCAGGCATTGGAAAAGGGTGACTTACTTGATTTCTGTTCCTAGGAAAGAAGAACACACACTGGGGTGGCAGATTCCCTCCCCCCAGACAACCCCAACCTGGTGCCCTCTGGGTGTTTTGAAGGACAATTTCCACCAGTCCCAACTAGCACAGTAGTACAGGCTGTTGCTGACAGGGGTGGTAACCCAGAATATCTGAAGGGCACCAGGTTGGGTAAGACTATTCCAAGTCATCACTAGAATCTTAGAAAAACTACCCACCCCATTCATACTCAGAGACCCCTTCTGCTAGCTTAAAACATCCTCATCACTTAAAAAAGGGCAATTGGCACAATAGGGAAATCATCTGCATTGGAAGGATGGTTTTGCTTTTCTTGGTAGCAGCATGGAATGCCACCACCTTCTCTGTTCTGAGATGTTCTAGCAGTACCCAAACTCCCTTGTGCAGGGTTTTTTTTCAGCCAGAACTCACCAGAACGGCATTCCAGCACCTCTCCGGTGGTCCCCAGAAGTGGGGGGAGAGACCTGACCAACCTCAGCAAAGCCTCTCTGCACCTCTGGCTCGTGAGGAAACCCTCCTGGGAGCCCAAAGGGGACACCCTCTACAGGCTCTGGAGAGAGTCTCTGTGCAAGCCATAAGCATAGCAGAGATTGATAGAATGTGGATAACTGATTAAAAATGGGGGGGGGGGGGGTGATAAATTGCAAAAACTGAAATTAACAGATGTTTCCATCCTTAGTCAAGATCAATAAGGTAAAGGTAAAGGGACCCCTGACCATTAGGTCCAGTCGTGGTCCATTAGGTCCAGTTGCTTCATAATGTTGGTAAATTTGCAGCAATGATGCCATAAGAATGCATCTTATCATATTGCAGTGGGAATTATAGTTCTCAGTACTAGCCATGGAAGAAATGCTAGTTGCTGCAAGTGGATCTGGACCTTGGGCAGAGTAGAAATGAATGCTCTCCATCACAAGAAAAAAGTTTCAAAGCCTTATTGCAAACAATCTTAAAATTGTAACTATCTTAAAATAGTTACAAATAAATGTTACAAAAATACAAAGCAACACATTGTTCTTAACAGCAAGCAATGGGGTCATGTCTTCCTTAACACAGTCCAATAACATTTCTCTTTCTGCTCTTTCTGCAATTTGCCCATCATTTTGGAGCTTAGCTTCGACTGCTACTGACTCCCACCACCTGACAAAGATGCTGTGTTCTCAGGTTCCATCCCCTCCTTTGAGAGACCTGCAGCTCAGATTCCCAGGATGAGACACCAATTAGCCCAAAGACGGAAGCATCCAGTCAAACATAAAACTGGAAACTGAAATGTCTGTGTAGCTCTAAACCAGAATTTGTCAGATTATCAGTGTTCTATTGAAGTCATCAGACAACTGTGACATGGATTGAATAAAATGGTTCTTTTAAAGGGGGAGGGATTTCGGTAACTTCTGAATGTTTTTATTTTTAGGATTAAAGGTAAGTAACTGAATGCCTGACCTTGTGATTTCAACTAATGAAGGTGTTGCATGGTCACCTGAAAAAATAATACAGAAACAGAAAATATTAATAGATCACAAAATGATGCTGTTGGGTGCCAAATAAACTTCATTTACTGTGGGGAAATTAACTCTCTTATAGGGCTTTGGCTTTCTGATAGGAACAATGCCAGATTTCAGATGGATCCTCCTATAAAACAAATCCACCTCACTTGTGAATCAGGATCTTTGAATGCTGTAAATAAATGCATCACAGAATATCAATTCTGGAGGTGTTTGTTAATTAATATGGAGATAATTAATATAGATTGATGGAGCTTGTGATTGGTTGCCATTGTGTCACATGACATGAAAGAAGCATGTGAAAATCCTCCAGTTTCTTAAACTGGTTAGTGTCAGTTTCATTTCTGCAAAGATTTGTTATTCAATTAAACAGAGTAAATGAAGATGAAATTAATGAGGCTGAATTGAATTTTTAAAATGAGCCAAAGAAAAGCAAGTCAAATTGTCTAATTAAACAACTCAGAACTGGAGTCAACATTCAAAGGGAATACAAATTTTGATTCACATTATTTGTGAAGGCAAAATAAACGTTGCTTTATGATTTATGAATAGACTTCTGGAATGATCTGCATAATTTCTGAGCACTTGGTAACTGTGATACTATGTGGCTACTCCTGAGTAAATCCATCTGGCCTGCTCTCAGAAGGAATCTCATACTTTCATCTGCTTGGAAGACTTTGCATATTGTTTTGTTCTGTTGTGTGCCGTTCTGTCCTGATGTGTGCATTTTGTGCAAATTTGTGTCCCAACATCAGGGTCTTTTCCAGGGAGTCTTCTCTTCTCATGAGGTGGCCAAAGTATTGGAGCCTCAGCTTCAGGATCTGTCCTTCCAGTGAGCACTCAGGGCTGATTTCCTTAAGAATGAATATGTTTGATCTTCTTGCAGTCCACGGGACTCTCAAGAGTCTCCTCTAGCACCATAATTCAAAAGCATCAAATAAATAATAATAAATTTTTAAAAAATGATCTGGGGTCTTCGGCTACAAACAAGTGAGTTAAGCGCTCTCACAATTTCCTGTCCTGACCAGAGGAGACTGTACCCCTTCACACTCACACATCTTAACCATAGCTAAGTGCTGTTAAGTGTAGCCCAAATCTTGGTTCCCAATCTTGGTTAAGTGTTGATTCTGGTTAGCCTTAACTATGAGTAACTTAGTTACTGGTGTAACCATTTAGTCCCTGTTAAGGGAGAAATGCCAATGGCTTTTCAGAAGGAAGGAGCAACAGGAGAGTGCAGTATCTAAGGTTTTACTTCTGATATTATGTTGTTATCTGAAGCTCTGCCCTGCTTCGCTGTTGCTGTTGCATTGTGACTCTATTATTTTAGTTGTTACAGTTGGTTGCTTTTAATCATTAATGTTGGCATTGTATTTTCTTACATTGTACATTGCCCCCTCCTCCTTAAGAGGAAGGATAGTATATTCACAACATTATTAACAACTGCGGAATAATAACACAGTCCCTTAATTAAGTTTGCATTGGTCCTGGCTTTAAAAAAAAAATCTGTTAGTACAAACAACATTCTGATTCACTGTTGTTGTTCTGTGTAAAAATGAATTTTATCAGCCTTCTGATTATTTGCAATTATTAAAAGCATTTGCATTCATAACCAATTATGACTTGGCAAACCACATCTGCAAAATTGCCACTTCTTCACAGCTGGTAAAGATATACTCTTGTTCCCCTTCTCTCTCTCTCTCGAAATTATTCATCAGTATGAACATCAAAACAAATTTATAGCAGGATTGTGGCTGCTTCATTGTATCAACACCCAGCAAAGATAGGTGCCTATCTGGGGCCCACTGATGTTTGAATGGCTCAAGAAATCAGTTCCTGATGCAATCCCGAATCCAAGTGTCTCCTCTCTCGATGCACAGACCATTGTGAAAACTAGACTTAAAATAGTTTCTTTGGCCTCCACCACTCCATTGCATCCAGACAGCTGGCCCTTCCCACCTCAGGAAATCCAGGGACTGCACTTACTTCAGTGTCATAGCTGTCAACCCTCCCTTTTTTTGCAGGAAGCTCCCTTATTTCAATGCCGTTTCCCGCTGCTATCCAAGATTGTTGATATCCCTTAAATTTCCCGGATTTCAAAGGAAGCAGCTCCTCTCCCTCCCTGCCGGCCAGAGAGGCTCCTCAGCTGCGTTGCTCGGCTGCCAATAAGGAGTCTGAGACCGACTGGGGGCGGAGCTTGCATGCCTTGTGCAGCCAGACAGTGGAATTTGCTGCCAAGGAGTGTGGTGGAGTCTCCTTCTTTGGAGGTCTTTAAACAGAGGCTTGACAGCCACCTGTCAGGAATGCTTTGATGGTGTTTCCTGCTTGGCAGGGGGTTGGACTGGATGGCCCTTGTGGTCTCTTCCAACTCTATGATTCTATGATTCTATGATTCAGACCCTCACGTCCAACCAGACAGACAGCCTGCCTGCCATCTATGCACTCGCTCTTTCACTCACCTGTTCGTGCGCAGCCTCTGGAGCGCAGGGTGGTGAGGCTACTTGGTGCCATTGCATCGCCCTCGTGGCATCCCTTATTTTCAAATCCGAAAGTTTGGAAAAATCCCTTATTTTCATATCCAAAAGTTTGGGGGGGGGGGCAAATCCCTTATTTTCAAATCCGAAAGCTTGAAAAAATCCCTTATTTTCAAATCCGAAAGTTGACAGCTATGCTCAGTGTGCTTTCCTGGGAAGGAGAGCCATTGCCAATCAGTGGAGGTGATACTAAGCAGTAAGCAAAGTGGGGCAATGGTCTGATTCAGTTTAAGGCAGCTTCAGAGGGGCTGTGGCCCCAGGTACAGATTTTTTTAGGGGGCATGTAGCAGGTGGCCCCACACACTGCAGCCCAGCCTGGCACTCCTCTCCCAGTGTCAGAGGAACCAGGGTGGGGCACACTGCAGATCTCCTTCCCAGGAGCCTTTTAAAAGCTTGGCCTTTTCCTTTGCTTGGTATCCTTTGATAGTTCATCAACAACGGATTGCCGATGAAATGTAACATACGGTATAGCCATGAAGCCTCCATCATCTCCCATCCAGCATCCCCAGCCTAGAATTCAACAGGGTTAAAGTAATACCATCAACTGCAAAGACTTCTCAATAGACAAACTTTGATAATATTTCTAGGGGAGTGCTACTTGGATAACAGAAGGCCAAGCAGATGGCCACCGGCAGCTTTGGAGTTCCAGAAAAAAGAAAGAAAGAAAAGTTCTCATTGCTGATGACATTTCCCTGGATGTGAGGAGATATGTACCATGACAGATGAAGAACATAACAGCTAGTCAGCTCCATGATCAAGTAACTTGGAACTGGCTGACAGAAGTTGTCCGTGTGTTGAAATTAGAAAGGGAATTAGATGGGACCCACGTGATGGTTCAAAACCTTCCATTTTTGCTCTTTCTTTCTTTCTTTCTTTCATTCATTCTTTGCTATGGATTTAACAGTGCTGCTGCTTTCAGTTCTAAGAGAATAAGATATGCACAAAGGGCTGCAGGATGGTATTATGAAAATTAATTGACATCCCATGAAAGACACCTGCAGCTTCAGATAAGCAGTACTGTATCATGAGAAGATAAGATGAGTCCTGCTGGATCAAACCAAAGGGCTACCTCTCAATGGTAGATCAGCTGCAAAGCATCCCAGTTTCAATCCTTAGCATTTCCAGGTAGGGCTGAGAGAAATCCCTCTCTAATACTCTGTATTTCCCTTTGTTTGGTTCTCATAGTGGTCAACCAGATGCCTATGGGAAGCCCATAAGAAAGACATGAGACCAATGGTCTTGTAAATCACCCATTCAGTAGACAAACTAACACTATACCATTGTGGATTAAAATTCACCTGGAGATGTATTTTACCAAACTATTTACTGTCAGTGTGAGAATTTGTTCTGCTTTCAAATTATACCAGACAGGATGCCCGTGTTTAAAAGGCCCATAAAAATGAGCCCTCGTGCAATCCCTAATCCAAGTGTCTCCTCTGCTTTCTCAATGCATGGAGGACCATCATGAAGGGTAGACTAAAAAAGTGGGATAAGGGCCATATTTATTCAATTCTGGAATGATAAAATAAACGATCACATTCCACCAAATAACTCCTTCACATCAATTTATTATACTTCATAAAACTCTTTCACAATATATTTTCCTTATTAATTACTGATTATTGCATTGTGAAATTGAAAAATTTGCAGTACAAAAAAAGAAGAAGCTACTTCCTTCTTCTTTCTTTGGCAATCACTCATAGCCGAGTAAGATTGTCTTCCATAAACACGGTTTTAACAATAAGTCCATAAATGACTGTGGAGGCCAATTTTGGGTCCACATGTCCTTCCACAGTGGGGACATTGGTTTCTGGGTGGGAGTTGATCACGGTGAGGGTTTGCCAAACGTGCCTTCCTCTTAGCACATTTCTCCCTTGCATCCTGAGTGAAAATATTTGGCGTGCAATTGAAGAATTTTCTTGAACCCTTTTTTAATCCAAAAGGAGGGTAATGTTGGACAAGGCCACCACATGTGGTCTAAAGTGCCTACCCCTTGATAACCCCTCAACATATATTAGAAAATTCTGTATTCATTCTAGCAAGTTTGACAGGTGTAAAAAAATATAATGTAAAGCTTGTGATAAAATGACAAACGGGTTCCACATCTGATCCTCACCACCGTCATGTGAGAGAGAATTAATCCGGAGACTTGAAACCAACTGCCCAGTGCATGTCCAACACCCAATACTGGTTTGTGCCACGCTTTAATGTAAATGTGATTAGTTCATTCATTCTACCTCCTCCTTTCTGCCTGCCTGGAGTCCCATGCTTAAACAGTAACAGAATGATTTGAGTTCTATTCTGAATTTTCTGTCTTCCTGCCTGGGGTCAACATGGCTCATGGCCCTGGAGCTGAACAACCAGCTCTTTCTGTCATTAACATAACAGACAAGGAGCATTACTATGCACAGAAGATTCTGTTGCTTTCCTCTGAATCTGACCTTCTGTATAAAGTGTACTCTCCTAATTAATTAAAACTCATAAATTGTGGAAAGCAGGGAGCCATCTTGATCTTTAATTGCAGAAATTTGCCTATTTCATTGGAGCACATGAAAGAATAATTGCTAATTATAAGCACTTTCACATCTACAAACAATAATTAATTAAACTCTGCAATGCCTGTGAAGTATTACTATGATTATTTAACTTGTGTATATAGAAAAGTAAACTGCCTTCCAGAGAAAAACAAATACCTATTACTAACTCATAAGAATTTATAAGTAGTTTTGGGGAAAGGGCAAATGCGTTCCAAGGCACAAGCAGAAATGGGAGGGAAAAGTTCCTTGTTCCTTATACTGAGTGCAGTGAGGTTTTAAACTCAATTTATTATCAATCTGTCAGCTTTTCTCATTTGACTCTTTATTTGTTTGCAGCTACCAATATGCCCATACGTATGCTGTACAGTGGTACCTAAGAACTTAATTCATTCTGGAGGTCCGTTCTTAGCCTGAAACTGTTCTTAACCTGAGGTACCACTTTAGCTAATGGGGCCTCCCGCTGCCACCGTGCCGCCACGCGATTTCTGTTCTCATCCTGAAGCAAAGTTCTTAACCCGAGGTACTATTTCTGGGTTAGCGGAGTCTGTAACCAGAAGCATCTGTAACCTGAAGCGTCTGTAACCCAAGGTACCACTGTACATCGCTTCAGCCACCAGTATTGCTTTCCCTCAAATGCTTCAGGTATTGTCCCCCCAATTTGTTTTCTTTTAAAAAATATTGTGTATGTGGAATACAGATGCAGTAGTGGAAAGCAGGGTGCAGCAGATGTGCTTATCTGATTTCCTGTCAGTAGAGGCATAGCGTGGGCGGGGCGGTCGCCCCGGGCACAGAATTTTTAGGGGTGCGGAATTCAACCACCAGCCCATTCGCCTTTGGTTAGGCACCCCACTTAGGCCCTCACACAGGTAAGAGTTGGCGGGACAGAAGCAGTCAGTCAGCCCTGGTGAACTTCCTCTGCCTCGCTGTTTGGCTGGGGCCCAGCTTGTAGCAGCCGCTTCAAACCAAAGGGGCCTCACCTCACCCGGTTTTGCCCCACTGCTAACACCTCCTGAAAGGGCTGGGTGGGCTCCTCACAGCCACTGAGCTGGTCAGTTCCATGAGTTTGACAATTTGAGCGGAGAAGAAGAAGAAGAGGAAGAGGAAGAGGAAGAAGAAGAAAAAGAAGAAGAAGAAGAAGAAGAGTTTGGATTTGATATCCCACTTTATCACTACCCGGAGTCTCAAAGCGGTTAACATTCTCCTTTCCCTTCCTCCCCCACAACAAACACTCTGTGAGGTGAGTGGGGCTGAGAGACTTCAAAGAAGTAAGACTAGCCCAAGGTCACCCAGCAGCTGCATGTGGAGGAGTGGAGACGCGAACCCAGTTCACCAGATTACGAGTCTACCACTCTTAACCACTACACCACACTGGTTAGTAAGGAGGGCATCGTCCACCACTGGTTGACCTCGGCTGCATGGAAGGAAAAGGAATTTCTAAATTGTAAGAGCAATCACTACCTGACCAGCTCTTAATTATTTATTGGAGTTGGTGGGTGGGCCATATGCTTATGTCTCCTAACCACCACCCCATAGCCAAATCTGAGAGGTTGGTGCCTGTCAGTCACTTGACATCACGATGGCATCAGGTGACACAGCGCCTTGCAATCCTGACAACCTGCTGATTGGTGGGACTCATAAATGTTTCCAAAGCAACTGAAGCCCTTGCAACAATTCTGTCAACTTCATCTTTAAAAGTTTAATGTTTAAACATGCAAAGTGTTTGTCTCTTTTTGTGCCTGAAAAGAGGATGAATATTTCTCTCCCAGCCAAATCAACTTGAAAATTGAAACAGGCGAGTATAGGTGCAGTCCCAACTTAAAGATTTTCCGAGTTCTCTGCACACCCTATTCCTAAATATTTGATGCTACTTCTTGAAATACTTTCCCGAGTCCCAATATTATCAATAGAAAGATGAGGAATAAAACTTCAAAAGAAAATGAGGGCATATTTTAAAGTATTAATCACTGAGGAAGGATGGCCTGGTTTTTATCAACAGTTCAGGGGCCATTGAGGTACTAATTTCAGGTGTAGATATTCAAAATATCTTATATCCATCAGTTCACACTACATCACGTCTCCCAGAGTACTTGGTGTGTTGGATAAGAAGGGACCCAGGTGGCACTGTGGGTTAAACCACAGAGCCTAGGGCTTGCTGATCAGAAGGTGGGCGGTTCGAATCCCTGCGACGGGGTGAGCTCCCGTTGCTCGGTCCCAGCTCCTGCCCACCTAGCAGTTCGAAAGCACGTCAAAGTGTAAGTAGATAAATAGGTACCGCTCCGGCGGGAAGGTAAACAGCGTTTCTGTGCACTGCTCTGATTCGCCAGAAGCGGCTTTGTCATGCTGGCCACATGACTGGAAGCTGTACGCCGGCTCTTGGCCAATAAAGCGAGATGAGCGCCGCAACCCCAGAGTCG
The DNA here is from genome assembly GCA_034642065.1 of Darevskia nairensis. Taxonomy (NCBI): domain Eukaryota; kingdom Metazoa; phylum Chordata; class Lepidosauria; order Squamata; family Lacertidae; genus Darevskia; species Darevskia nairensis. The sequence goes on along the minus strand of JAWWNI010000752.1, from coordinate 293,556 downwards.
GACACGACTGGACCTAATGGTCAGGGGTCCCTTTACCTTTACTAGCTTTTTTGAAATTTCCCACCAAACTAGAGAAGATTAGCCCTTTCAATATCCAACTTTAAGAAGAGCATCTTAATGGATAATGAATGGTTCACCTAAGTCCGGATCAGTTTGTTGAGTGCTTTTTAATTTTTGGCAATCACCTTCAAAGTGCAACTATACTCCAGAGGTTAGAGTGATCATGTCTTTAGTTAGCCCCTAATGACACCTCCCCCCCTCTCTAAATAAAACCAAACCTCTCTTTGACAGGCCCATCATTTCTTTGATGATTCCCTTTTCACTGAGTGAAAAAGCTGCCTGAAGGCACCTTCACTTCAGTCTTTGATACAGCCCCTTTTAATTTTTCATGTTTATAGCATCTCATCTTGTTTTTTAAATTTTTTTTAAGCAGGAAGCATTGTTTTCCTGCTTTCATCACCTCTTGTAGAACCAGATGGGGTATGGGTTTGATGTATCATTTCTTCTCTTCCCTCCCCCACCCTGCTGCCTCACTTCAGGCAAGTATGCCCAAAATTTGAACTTTCAAAAATTCAAGGCTCATACAGAAACTTTATCATAGCAAAAAAGCAAACAAATCCAGTTCAACGTACATCATCGCTATCAGAAGAAGAAAAAAAATCCCTCATATGCATCAAGTTTAAAGAGTCTGAATACATTTGCTGTATTCTCAGATTCGGTTGGTGGCCCTTATGGAAAGAGCTTAACAACTGAAGGAAAGAAAAATCCAAAATCATACTAAATAGTATCTAACAAAAGATACATATTGAATTTGTTTTTGCTTTTGTCACTGTCTTTGTTTTGTCTTTGTTGTTGCTGTTTCCTTTTTTCTTTTCTTTTTATATATGTTGAGAAGTAAGGTTTTTAAGTGTGGCATTATTTGATTTATATAGAAGGTACCAAAGTATGTATTTGTTATCTATGTATTTATTTGTATGTTTGAAATAAAAATTATATTTAAAAAAGAAAAAGAAATCCAAGGTGGGAGGGAAATGCTTTATGTGAAATAGTTTTGTTTTATTAAGTGTGTTTCAGTCAAAGAACAGCAACTCATGTGATTTTATGAAGTAATATTACAGTTTGACTGAGGACTCAGCTACATTAGTAAAGAAAAAGCGTTTTAAATGTGTTATAACACTGTGACACCAGATGGCGCTGTGGAGTTCCGTCTTTCTGCAACCTGATTTCCCATTATGAGGTTTACAATGCGTTTTCCTGAAATGCTTTTTTTTTATATGTCTAGATCCAGCCTCAGTTACTATTATTTTTCTCTTCTCTTTATGTTTTGCTAGCTGATTACTTCTTTGATGGTTCCTTGATTGCTTCACTTTGTGTTTATTTGTGCATGTGGATTGGATGATATATTTATGGGAGATCTTTCGTTGTCTTCTTGTTTTGATCTTAGTTTGCTGTAACCAAATGTATATGATCCGAGCTTTACTGTTCCTTTGCTTTTGTTTCTTTTTATATGGGAATTTCCCATAAACTATTATTAAAATGAAACTGTTCAATTAACAGTCAACAAATCCAAATGATGTCTTCCTAAACAGCATTTCTGCTACCTCCAAATTCAAATTCAAATTTATTATTACGGTCACAGACCAGTTCCAACCCACATACAGTATCAAGAAAATCATAAAACACGATAGGGATACATTTGAATTTGCAATTACCGGTAGGTATAACTGGGACAATACAGATATAGCAACAATTAAAAATGTATAAAAATTAAAACTTAGTCACTAAAATGTAACCTAAAATTATCATTTAAGGCCTTAATCATTATGATAACACCGCTTGTTCCCTACGTTTTATGGCAATTGCACAGAATTTGGCTACCTCCATGTTTGTGTGTTTACAGACTCTGGAAAGAAATGTCTCATAAGTCCAGGTTCATGGATACTTAGTGTTAGACATCCAACTCTTTTGTGAACAAATGCTGCAGAGGACTAACTTCCTGGAAAAAAAAATCTGGCTTTCAGTTACCATATATTGCCACCAATGTTTAACAGTAGTATGGTGGCAGTGATAGCCTATTTTGTCTTTATCTGGTTGATGGTCTGATTCATCATGTTGGGCACATTTATTGCTGATGGCTAATGGCATCAAACTATATTTTTGTTAGTCTTCACACTAGCTGCTCTCTTTGAGAAGTACCTTTGGAATTCAATGAGCAGTTCCCCATTTGATTTCATGAGCAGTGGACTGTTTACCTATTATTCTTTCTGTAGAACAACTTGCAAACATTTATTAGACCAAATGATCAGTTAACAGTGAATCAAGCAAGGATGGAGTATTTTTCAAAACTCACACTGACCATTTATAAGTAAAAACAATGTGTTTCCTTGTCACCATTGTCTTTAAAGTAAAATGTCCTGGGAACGTGCTGTTCTGACAAATTTGAAAGGATGTCAAAGGATCTTTTGATTGAAAATCTGAAAGTGCTTGTACTTCTGCCCTTAGTGTGCTAAGTAATTTGTCAGAGGGGAAAACGACAGCAAGTGGTATTGGACATTAAGCAGTCATCTTCTAATAAAAGGCATCAGAAAGAACTGGCTATATGGAGAAGTCAAAAATCGAATTAGATGACATTAAAAATCTCTAACAGTTGTGCTGTACGACATTGAGCAATTGGTACATCAGGCATCTCCAGATGCCCCATAGGAATTACAGGATGAGAGAGAAAGAGAGAATTATTTAACAGACACTTAGCTTGCATTGGGGAAGCGGGTAGCGCTGTGGGTTAAACCACAGAGCCTAGGGCTTGCCGATCAGAAGGTCGGAGGTTCAAATCCCCACGATGGGGTGAGCTCCCATTGCTTGGTCCCTGCTCCTGCCAACCTAGCAGTTCAAAAGCACGTCAAAGTGCAAGTAGATAAATAGGTACCACTGCAGCGGGAAGGTAAACGGCGTTTCCATGCGCTGCTCTGGTTCGCCAGGTCCAGTCGTGACCGACTCTAGGGTTGAAGAACTCATCTCGCATTATTGGCCAAGGGAGCCGGCGTACAGCTTGCAGGTCATGTACAGCTTGCAGGGAACCGGGCAGAGGGCCTTCTCGGTAGTGGCGCCCACCCTGTGGAATGCCCTTCCATCAGATGTCAAGGAAATAAACAACTACCTGACTTTTAGAAAACATCTGAAAGCAGCTCTGTTTAGGGAAGTTTTTAATGTTTGATGTTTTATCGTGTTATTAATATTCTGTTGGGAGCTGCCCAGAGTGGCTGGGGAGGCCCGGCCTAATGGGCCGGGTATAAGTAATGTTATTATTATTACTTTTATTACTACTGCTACTATTATTATTAATTCTACAAAATTGGCCAGTGCACATGGTAAGCATATTTAAATGCAAGGAATCATGTTAAATGGAAAGTGCTTCCACAGGTAAAAGCTTTACCTTACAGCCTTCCTCATGAGGTCTTGGCAGCCTACAGTCCAGTGCTGACTGGCATACAGAAAGCGATAAAGAAAATGTCTGGAAGTGGGATCCTGGGGGAGATTACCTATTTGATTTCATTCTTCCAGGGTAAATATTTTAGGTGTAAAGCTAATTTGGAGGCAAGTCAGAAAGAAATGGATGCAATCCAAATTTTAATTGCATTTGTCCCTAAACAAACAGTTGATGAGAATATTGGTGGAGCTAACAAAAAGATACAAATTCCAATGTTGTTTCCATTTTTTGAAATACTTCTTTACAAACTTTTCTTTAAAAGCTCACAGCTTTAAGATCAAATCAGAAACCAGCATGGCTTCTGTAAATCCGGGACCGTCCCTGGAAATCAGGAACACTTGGAGTGTCTGAAGTGTCATTTAGGTAATGCCAATACCTAATTATAACATTTGTTGCTCCTTCAAAGATGGTAGAAAAATGCCAGATTGCCTGAAAAGTAACTCAATAATAATATTATTTTATTATTTTTTGTAAAAGCCATCATAATTCACAAGCAATTGTAACTTTATTATAGTGTCTTCTCACATTTATTTTCAAGTGTTGCTTTTCTCCACAGTAGAGCCAAGAAACAAAGGAAGGGGCATATGGGCTCAGCTATCAAGTTTGCATTTGTTCAGCTACAAATAGATAAGTTATTCTAATTCAGTTACTTCCATGCTCTGTCATATTTTGTTCCAACACGTCCTTTATACATACTTTTTTTTAAAAAAAGAAGAAATTACTGGAACAAATTTTAATCAATTAATTAATCTGAAACATTTCTAGCCTGCTGTTCATGAAATCCAATCCCAGAGTTTAGTATCAAACATACCAAATCATGGGCCATATAATACAAAATATGATCTTCTTGTGTAAAAATAAAAATGATTGAATCCAAAGTTTTCCTAGGGGAAGTTCCTTCCAACTTTGGATGCAACCCTGTATATTTAGATCAAGACAAGTTGCTCAGTCATGTCTCTTTTAAATCAGTAATGGTAGAATCATAGAATTGTAGAGTTTCAAGGTACCCCAAGGGTAGTAGTAGTAGTAGTAGTAATAGTAGTAGTAGTAGTAGTAGTAGTAATAATAATAATAATAATAATAATAATAATACCTTATTATTTATACCCTGTCCATCTGGCTGGGTTTCCCCAGCCACTCTGGGCAGCTCCCAACAGAATATTAAAAACATGATAAAACATAAAACATTAAAAACTTCCCTAAACAGGGTTGCCTTCAGATGTCTTCTAAAACTCAAATAGTTGTTTATTTCCTTGACATCTGAAGGGAGGGCATTCCACAGGGCGGGCATCACCACCAAGAAGGCCCTCTGCCTGGTTCCCTGTAATCTCACTTCTCGCAGTGAGGGAACCACCAGAAGGCCCTCAAAGCTGGACCTCAGTGTCCGGGCTGAACAATGGGTGTGGAGACACTCCCCACAATGCAGGAATCACAGTTAAAGAATCTAAACCAGTAAAGCCTAACATGTTAGCTCAGTTGGTTAGAGCAGGCATCCCCAACTTTCGACCCTCCAGATGTTTTGGACTACAGTTCCCATAATCCCTGACCACTGGTCCTGTTAGCCAGGGATCATGGGAGTTGTAGGCCAAAACATCTGAAGGGTCGCAGGTTGGGGATGCCTGGGTTAGAGCCAGTGCTTATAATGCCAAGGTTACATATATCTGCAATGAAAGGGGTTGGACTAGATGATCCTCAGGGTCCCTTCCAACTCTATGATTCTATGATTCTACTTATCTTGTACCTAAATGAAGAACAAATCCCCTAGCTTTATTTTGGGGGGCGGTATGGGCACTTTGAAACCTTTCTTTAAATTTTAAGCCTGTGCGAATAATCTGAAAATGTTAAGAGCTTACCTTACCAAGGGGAATTAGCTAAGCCCAAATTGTAATGCATGCACTCAACTCTCCCACATAGAAATCAATAGTACTTAAAAATATTGAACTTTTGCCTGACCACATCCATTACCCCCCTCCCAACACACAATGAAAGATTCCATTGACTTAGATATGTTACCTTCCCACATATACACTAGTGGCCAAAATTGTGGAAACCTTTTGCGGAATTTCCGAGGTTTGATGGCTCATAACACCTGATTGGCTCTCTAAACACTTATGCTGGGCACCACAGTTCAAGAAGGATACTGATAAGCTGGAACATGTCCAGAGGAGGGCAACCAAAATGGTCAAAGGCCTGGAAACGATGCCTTATGAGGAACGGCTTAGGGAGCTGCGTATTAGGGTGGGTCATAAAAATACTTTTTTGAAAATGTTTCCTCCCTTGATCTTATCTCAGGCGTATGGTATAAACATAGTTAAATTTCAAATTTGGGACAAATCAGTTAATATTTAGACGCTGCTCCTACAAATTGAAATTTTGCCATACCACGAGTGATAAAAACATAAGAATTTGACTCATTTAATTCTCAGTATGTTAAATTGTGAACTAATAAACATAAATTTTAGGTTTTATGTAGAGCAATAATAGTTGCATACTATTATTTTCTGCAATATTTATTTATTTAAGATAAAACATCCACTCCCTGCACCTTCATATCTGTGGCCTGGGGCAGCTGTTTCTTACTGCCTCATCATAGGGCCGGCCCTGATTACAGAACCCTTGAATTCTTCTCCAAGAAGAATTTCTGGTTTACCTGCCTCCAAATTGCCTCTCACCTAGTCCTACAGTGTCCACCCAAACCCCTTCCCTTTAAACAACACTTCCTCTGTCAGAGCAGATGCAGTGATCTTCCTGCTCAACAAAAGAATGGAGAAGTGAGATAGAACGTCTCCCTCTCCTCCGCTGTCCACTGCGGTGCAAAAAGATGAAAGGTTCTAGAGGGTTTGGTGCATGGATGGGAGAGTACTTTGAGGTGTGGGTCTCAATTTTCAAGCTCAGATTCCCTTTCTTTTTCTTCCTTCCCTCTTACTCTCCCCCCCTTTGATAAGATATTTAGATTAATATTTTAATTTGGAGAAAAATATATTTGATAATATGTTCTGTATTTTTCTTTATACTCTGATAAAATTTATGCAAAACAAAGTGAGCCTGGCTCCAGAAAATGAGCTAATTTCTGAGCTAAGACGGCATGAGCCGGGCGAAAGTCACTCATCTGTTGTCTTATCTGATAATGGTGGGACGACAGCGAGTTGGAGCAGAGAATTTCAGACCTGTTCCTCATCCAGCCCAAACAGAAAAGAATCGTGAGCACAACAAGGGTGATATCCTTCTGCCTTCAGATATCAGCTAATTGTTCTCTTGAATACTTTCACATTTCTAGGAATGAGGATCTTATAAAGTCTCGCAAGTGACAGCCTAACAAAAGCCAAAATTAGCTTGCACAAGATTACACTTAAAGCCTCCATCAATCTAATGAAATCCATAGAACAAATGTGGAGAATCAGAAAGACTAAAGGTCTTTTGAAGCTAATTTATTATATCCACTTGACCCAGTCTTTGCATTAATGTAACTTCTGTGATTTATAGTGTCTGTCTTGGATCCACAAAGGAAGGAGACGCGTGATTAGCATCTGTGACATTAAGAGAATTATCAAAAAGTACAAAGCCCAAGAAAGAGGCGGGGGAACTGTTGCCTTCAGAGGGGGGGAAAAAGCTTTTAAATCTATTTTTAATTTAGCTTTATATTCAAGATTAACTTCTATCAGCCTATTAGCTCTGTGGAATATTCCTCTGTTTGTGTGGGATTGCAGGCAATTTCATTTGAAAGGAATAACCTTAAAAAAGAAAAGAAAAAGTTTAACATAAACTGTGATCTTTAGTCACTGCAACAGGAATGAGGAGCGTGTCACATTCCAGATGTTATTTGACTTCCCGTCAACAACTACCATCATCCCTGATCATTGGTCATGATGACTGGATTGGAGCAAGTAACAATCTTTGGAACAAGTACCGTATTTTTCGCTCCATAAGACGCACTTTTTTTCCACCTAAAAAGTAAGGGGAAATGTCTGTGCGTCTTATGGAGCGAATGCATGGTCCCTGGAGCCAAATTGCCTAGGGGCCAAAAGCAGATTGTGCTCTTTTTTTCACAAAGAGAGAAGAGGGTATTGAAAGGAAGCCGCTGAACAGATGTTTAGCAAGTGATCAGGGAGAGAGATAAGGCTCCCTTTCCAGCTCCGCCCCCTTGCCCAGGTCTCAGTTGTTGAATGCAGAGGGAGGCTGTTTGTTTCCCCAGCGACATGTGACTGGCTGATTAGATTATCTGTCTGGAAACTGTAGAAATTATCTGTCTGGAAACTGTAGAAATGGCTCCCTTTCCTGTAGGACTAGAAGCTGCAAACTGTGAGTTGAACCCCATAAAAACGGGGCTTTTCCTCTTTGAAAAAGAAGCTGCACCACTTTGAGCTGATCCTCAAAACAGCAGGGCTTTTCCCTTTGCAAAAAAAGCTGCACCACTTTGAGCTGATCCTCAAAAAAACCAGGGCTTTCCCCCTTTCCTCCTCTAAAAACTAGGTGCGTCTTATGTTCAGGTGCATCTTATGGAGCGAAAAATATGGTAACTTCAAGACCATGATGGAAACAGACTTGTGGGCACCAATATAAAATTCATTTACTTCGTTCCCATACGTGTGGAAAACAGTAGCTTAAGGAGAATAGGAATTCCCAATCATAATTCTGGGGAAGTGTCAGATCTTTCAAGCCTTTCTTCTGGATAATGTTTGTGGTGATGAAGGCTGTTTTAGCTGAGATTGCATTGTGGGTGGAATAGAATATTCAGTTGCTAAAGGAACTAAGCTGTTCACATTTGGGTTCTGCGAAGGAAGGGAAAGTTGTCATTGTGTCTGGGATGACACAGGCCAGATAAACACTGTGAAGAGGACTTGGCCAAAACAACACATGAGCCCTTGTGGGGGGTGGGGACTGGTGCCCTATTGGTAGGGGGGAAATGGGGAAGGAAAATACCTCAGGTCTGCTAGTGAGGAAGACTAGTAGACATAGAACTATGAGATTTTGAGTTTAAATCAGGACAGAGGCATTCTGAACCATCATTGCAGAACTGAGATCTAGAAATCCTATGTAGAAAATGAGGGCAAAAATGAGGGAATTTCACACATTGTTCCATCAAATCAGACCATTCTTTTCCTGGAGACTACTAGTCTTTTGGATATAATGAGTTTGATTTCTGGAGAGTTAGTAGCCAACGGTGTTTCCTCGGTGGAAGTTGATGGTTACAAAATACTTGCTTAAATAAGTATGATAGATTTTGATGTCTGCTGGCTACTAGTTACCTACTGCTTAGGCAGAGGCTGGAGAAACAGTTTTGGCAGTTAAAAATTATCCCATGAAGCACAGCCTGAAGTATTGCAGGTGATACGTGGAACCTGTAAAAGGCTGCTTCTGGAATGTGCCACCAAACTGGATAAGTAGAGCACACTAAACCAGGCATAGGCAAATTTGGCCCTCCAGATGTTTTGGGACTACAACGCCCATCATCCCTGACCACTGGTCCTGTTAGCTAGGGATGATTGGAGTTGTGGTCCCAAAACATCTGGAGGGTCGAGTTTGCCTATGCCTGCACTAAACCATACCAAAATGGAGGGGAGAGGATTTATATGGAGCTGCCTTCTCTTCTCAGTGGAAATGATGAACAGGGAGTCAGTTTCCCATGGACAAGAAGTTCTATCAGGGAAGAGATGCTCCATTGGGGGCCTACTTCCATCGCTCTGGCCACCTCCCATGGTAAGTGTACTGGCTCTTTTGTGCCCATTTTGTAGGCTGAGCTCCCTATGGAGGTCAGGTGAGCACTGATGAAAGGAGGCTTTCACAGAAAGTTGAAGAATTTTCTGTTTAGTCTGACTTTCCTTGACTACTGATATTTCAAAAGAGGGTTGGTTTTGGTTGCTGTGTGAACTTTTTTAAAAATGATTATCCGGGTGTTTTCACTGTTGGATATATTTTTTTACACGTTTAGTTATTCTTACATATATAGTGAACCACTTTGAGGTTTTATAAGTGAGGAGTTGCATATATGTTTCAAGAGCAAATAAGGCGGGTGGAAGGCAACAGCAGTAGTGGCTCACAGGATCAAAGTGGGCACCCGCAGATGAGTAGATCAGTGTTCATCTCAAATCCTGCTTGCAAGCATTCAAGCAGAGGCGTTCGCTTATGCTCTTTTTTGCAAGGAATATGTTGAATAAAATCAAGGCAGCTCCCCACCTTGGCCCATTGAGTGACATTCACCCAGTGAATAACAAGAAGAACTGCAAAATACATATGCCGGTTATATTTGCTTTTAGCATTCTAGTCTAGCAAAGCATTTGCAGAATTAAATTATAATGAGCTACTGAATAGATTCATCAAGAAGAGTCAATAAGGAGGGCCTAGATCTCGGTTCTCTCCCATATATTTTACATGTTCTATGTGGTAAATAATTAATAGCTTTAAATGTAATATTTCTTTAATTGAGAACTATATTTTTTTATTAAATGGTTTCTTAATTGGTTTATAAATATTCAATCAAATTGTTTCCCCCCAAAATTGATCAGCCTAGTTCCAATGACTAAAATTTGCACCTGCCAACTAAATTCTAATTTGCTGCCATGTTTGGAGATGGATGTTTTCATGAAGAAAAGAGTTTATCATTTCAGATTTAAAATGTATGTTGATATTTTGGATGAAATAGTAAAGGTAAAGGTAAAGGGACCCCTGACCATTAGGTCCAGTCGTGTCCGACTCTGGGGTTGCGGCGCTCATCTCGCTCTATAGGCTGAGGAGCTGACGTTTGTCCGCAGAGAGCTTCCGGGTCATGTGGCCAGCATGACAAAGCCGCTTCTGGCGAACCAGAGCAGTGCACGGAAATGGCGTTTACCTTCCCGCTGGAGCGGTACCTATTTATCTACTTGAACTGGTGTGCTTTTGAACTGCTAGGTTGGCAGGACCAGGGGACCGAGCAACGGGAGCTCACCCCGTCATGGGGATTCGAACCGCCGACCTTCTGATCGGCAAGCCCTAGGCTCTGTGGTTTAACCCTCAGCGCCACCCGCATCCCGATAGTGGGATAAATGATGCCAAATTGCAGGCAGCATATGTAGGTAACAGAAGCAACTGTGCGGTCAAGAAGAAGCAACATATTAATTTGGAGCAGTTCTGCCCTAAGTCAGCAAAAGTATAAAATTTGACATGTGTTGTGAAATATCTGTTGCTCATTTATGCCAAAATAATTTGGCGGTGATTCTGTGATGTATGAAAACAACATGTCAGAAAAAGGATTTTGAGAAAAGAGGTTCCAGCAAGAGTGGGGAATTGCAGTTTGTAAACATTTGTACTTGGCTTTCATTTTTGTTGTTTCAATCCTGTTGCTCCTTTCTTTTTTTATATATAATTTTTATTAAATTTTCTGTTTTACAATTTAGAATATTCATTTAAACAACCTTAAAATATCAATGACTCCCCTTCTTCTCTTTCCATGGTTCATTTTACATGACATAAATCCCTGCATATTTTATATAAAATAAACCATTCAGTATTCCATTATTACTTCTAGCAAAAATTATTTACACTGTTGAATTTATCTTAATGCTGCCAACGTTTTCAAGTGTACACAGTTTCCACCCCATATATCCAATAAACATTTTCCAATCTTCTTTTAACAAATGTTCTTCTTGTTCTCTTATTCTATAAGTTAGATCCTCAAGTTGCACATATTCCATCAGTTTAAGTTGCCATTGTTCTTTGGTTGGGGCCTGTTCCTTTCTAGGCAGTGTCATAGTGGGCTGTTTACCTGTGTAAGACACTGAGGTTGCCGTACTAGACAGTCTGCCTTTGGGGCGCAGGCAGTTTACAAGCAGAAGGAACTGCTGACCTGAACTCTGCAGCACTCTAGCGCCATCACTGACTGTGGCTGTACTGCAAGTTACACCAGGGATCAGTGCTGGGCTCCTTTGGAAAGAAGGGTGAGATTGAAATATTGTTATGAGTTGTGGGTCGGGGGGGGGGAGTAGGCTATATGCCAAGATCCCCCTAATTCCTGGATCCAGCAGGTGTTAAAATTTAACCAAGGCTTCTAATTCTTGGAATAGCCAGGCTAGCCTCCAGCTGAGGTGACAGCCTGAGTGATGAGCCATTAAGGAGAACAAACGAAGGGGCTCTGTGGGAGATGGCAAATGGGCAAATCCCTTAACTCGCAGGTAGTAAGAAGGGCAAGAGCCAGAGTTGAGAGCTGAGAGTTTGTGACCTAGATGTAAAGCAGCAAGCTGGAGAGAGAGACTTAGAGCAATGTTTGACTTCTGTTTGAAACCAAGGTTGTGGCTATGGGAAAAACAAGGCCCTTTGGGGGTGTTGATGCTGTCAAGCCCTCAACAACAGGCTCAGGTTGTATATATGTGTAAATAAATGATACGACAGAAAAACACCAAAGTCTTCACTGTGCCTCATTTCCAAAAGGAAACATGAACCCTAGGTAAACAGTTGGAAGCCCTGGAATCTCACACTGGGGTGGCAAGCAACATGTTGTTTAGTCGTTTAGTCGTGTCCAACTCTTCGTGACCCCATGGACCAAAGCACGCCAGGCACTCCTGTCTTCCACTGCCTCCCGCAGTTTGGTCAGACTCATGTATGTATGTTATAGTACTATTTTCCCAGGAGGAGCTAACAGGGTTGCATGCGAAGGAGCATCTTGTTTCTCCCTGTGCAACAGCTATGCTGCTCACAGGCTAACTGGAGCCCTACTTAGAACCCTACTGATATGCTGGCTTGCCTTCAGGCTTTAAAATCTGCTTGCCAAATAAGAAATGTCACATTTGTAAGTGTGTCGTCTATTTTGAACAGAGTATGATTTGCAAAGCTTGGAAGGGCGGTGCATTCATTTCAACTGAACTGCAGAAATGCAGAAATCCCAGGAGGACTCCCCTGCTCAGCGCCTGAGGGACCCAGTCCTGCCACTCACCACCTGGCCCAGGGCAGGGCCTGATGGGCTCTATAGAGGACTGCTGCCGCCGCTGCTGCTGGGCGGAGAGGACTCCGTGTGGTTTTGGTCTTGGTTTTGGTTTAAATTGCTGTTACTTTTTACCTATGTGATTTTAAACTGTGATATTAATGCTATATTCTTAGTTTTAGATTTTGATTTAGTATGTGGAAATTGTTTTCCATTTGGTTGTGTATTTTTTTGATGTGGTTTATTTATTGTTTATGACTTTTGTAATTATGTAAATCTTGTCATGTTGTAAGCCGCCTTGAGCATTGTTTTTAACTGTGGAAAGGCGGCATACAAATAAAAAAATGATAAATGATTTCTGTCAATTGGTTTCCAATATCTGGGGGGTTTCTTTCTTTCTTTCTTTCTTTCTTTCTTTCTTTCTTTCTTTCTTTCTCTCTCTCTCTCTGTGGAACTTTAAACTTCTATTTCACTTTTTGAGAAGAAATTGTGAAAATTCACAAAGTTGTCCAGAGGAGAATCAGGAATCCCATAAACCACCCTGGGTAAACAAGAGGCCATCAGTATTGTAAATGAATTGCCAACTGTTTGACAAACAATCCTAAGTACTCAATTCAGCGCTAAATGAATCAGGCAAAATGGCTCCCCTGCCTGTTCCTTCCCTTCTATCTGCTCCATTTTAAGTCAATATAAGTTTTATGAATTGCTTCATTAAAAATAATAGGTGGCATTTGGGGGAGCCAAAGTTCATTTTAAAAGCTGAATGTTAGGTTTTGAAATTTATTGTGCACTCTCTCTCCTGCTTTAAGCCATCTGTCTTGCAATCTGCATTGGGAACACTATAAATGAGGAAAAGAAATCATTCAGGAGGCATTGTCTGCTAGCTGCACATTTTTTTGGGGGGGATTTGTAAATAATCGAGTTTGATTGGCAACTTTCATCTGATATATTCGAACCAGGATATTCAAGTTTTCTAAAGTGGGTGCCACGTTGACTCTCCCTGATATAGTTCCTTAGTCCCACTGCTGAACACATGCCGGGTAATACCTGGAAATTCTTGTGAACTGCATAGAGGTTTACAGAGTTGGAAACACAGCATCTGGTTGTGTGAATGTGTCTTCCTCTGGTTAGGTCCTAACTAGCATATGACCCAGTTGATATGTTTATCAAGTCACTTTATTTGGTATATAGATGACCAACATCAAATGCAGTGTAGAGTTAAAAGCACAGTATGCATACACAAAATCTATGTCTTTTAAAATGAGAGTATAACTGATATATGTGCATATGTCTCTAGCTGGATTTCAGTGAGAGGCTTTAAAATTGCTAAAGCCAAATACAGATGAGATAGTATTGTGAGGGCCAGAGTACAATACAGAGCACATCTAAAAAATAAGAAAGATGGCAACATAATTCAGCAAAAGATCCAGTTAACATGGGTGTGAGACCATGTGACCCACCATTGACAATTGGTCACTGATGTGTAGGGTTCAATAATGCAAACTGTATTTGCGCCATGGATTGTATTCAGCTAAGTCCAATACAAAGCAGATCCACTGAAATTAATGCACCATAATTGGTTAACTCCAACGAGTCTGTTCCAAGCAAAACAATCATATAATATCACCCCTATACAGTTGTACCTTGGTTATCAAACGGCTTAGTTGCCAAACAAATTGGCTCCCGAACGCCACAAACCCAGAAGTAAGAGTTCCGGTTTGTGAACCTTTTTTGGAAGCCAAACTTCCAATTGGAAGCCACTCCTTGGTTTTCAAATGGTTTCGGGAATCGAACAAACTCCTGGAACAGATTAAGTTTGAGAACCAAGGTACCACTGTACTGTACATAGGATTCATTAAAATCCTATGTACCAAGGTACCACTGTACATAGGATTCATTAAAATCAAATTTCACACTGTCAGCTTTACTAAAGAATTTCAACTGAGCAGCTTCACATTGGAGTCTCCATTTCAAACTTCTTTGTTGGAATATAGTGACATATAAGACGGTTTTGATAGGCTCAGGCCTAATAATGAGCTTCAGAGGGTTTGGTAACAGTCTCCTCAAAGGAGAAACAAACATTAGAAAGCCCTGAATTCTTATCAAGGTCAAATGACAAATTAGAACAGGAGAAGACTTTCCAGAAGAAAAACCTCGGCACAGGAAAAATGAGGCAGTGTGGCAAAAGACCACCTCAGATGGTCCTGTTAGCTTAGGGGATCCTCCATATGCTGAATGGGCTTTTGCTCCCCATACAGTGGTACCTTGGGTTACAGACGCTTCAGGTTACACACGCTTCAGGTTACAGACTCTGCTAACCCAGAAATATTACCTCGGGTTAAGAACTTTGCTTCAGGATGAGAACAGAAATCAGGCAGTGGCGGCGGGAGGCCCCATTAGCTAAAGTGGTACTTCAGGTTAAGAATGTTTTCAGGTTAAGAATGGACCTCCGGAACGAATTAAGTATGTAACCAGAGGTACCACTGTATTTCATTTTCTGCTTTTCACAGTAGTTCCCTAGCAAAACCACCAATCAATTATCAATTGCTATGGTAAAGAGCTGAAATGGAGAGAAATGAGAATGAGGGGCAAAAGCAGTACTATTTTTTTCCGTTGCTGGAACTCACCATGAACACCTCCCTTGTTCTCTTATTTTGGCAATGGAGCCCACCTGAGAGGTGTCAGAACTAAGTTCCGGTGAGTTTCAGCTGAAAAAAAAGCCCTGGGCAAAAGTCTACGTGGGTACTCTGGGGCTAGCGGTGAGCTGATCTACCAACACTGCAAAAGTTCTCCAATTTAATTATGTTGAGTACGGATACACAAACACTCCATTTTTTGTGTGGCAGACTCACGAGGAGAGGCTGTGTCAACTGATTCCCAATTCTCTCCTCTGTTCTCTAGACATGTTTGTCATCCTTGAAATTTGGGTTAATTAAGGTTGAGAAGTGTAAAAATGCCCTTTATCTGTCACATTAAGAACAGCTGGAATAAGCACCAGGTGCTTCACTGTCCCAGATGGCTTTTGTTTGGCAAAGAAACGCTTTTGATAGGCCTTATTGTTTGATTGAAGGACAGCTATGGGATTGTTTAGTTTTTATTTCCTGTTGGCACTTTTCGTGACTTTATTTCCTTCCCTAGGAATGTATGGGGGGAAATTCTCTGAAAAGAAAATGGTGCTTTCAATCCCTTAGTCTTGAAGTGATCTTACAGTTCCATTCTTTCTTTGTGACAATAGTCTCCATAAATATAGCCAATAAAAGATGTAAAATGCTTACTTCACTGACCTCTTGATTTGATTTCCACACATCTGAATTCTTCCCTCTAGTCTTAGTTTTATTGATATTTTACTATTTATCTATTCCCCCCGTAAGGTATATTCTAGAAGCCTGTCACCAGTGTTTTAACTTGTGAATTCCAATGCAGGTCCCTAGCTCAATGATAGGACCTCTGCTTTGCATTCAGAAGGTCCCACATCCAATCTCTGCCCTGCCTGAAACCCTGGACAACCTCTGGCAGTCAGTGCAGAAAACATTGAGCTAGATCGGATTCAATGATCGGATTCAGTATAGGACAGCTTCCTGTGTCCCTATGACCCTTCCCTCACCCAGGTCCCTCACCACAGACCCTCCAAGTGTATCTATTTTCCAGGGACAGTCCTGGATTTACAGAAACCGTTCCAGTTTCTGTCCCACTTTTCCTTAGGACCAGGGCCGTCTTACCCATAGATGCTAGGGGTGCGGGGCACCCGGGCGCCGGGCTCTCAGGGGCGCCAGGCTGAGAGTCCAGGGCCCAAAAGTTGAGTCCAGGGAAGAGCCCGCCCATCAGTCAGAGTGCCATGGCAGGCTCTTCTGCTGCAGGCGGCTCTGTGTCATGAGTTCGAGGGCAACCGAGCCAGCAAAACACTGAGGTGGCCGGCCAGCTCCGCCCTCCTGTGTGCCTGTGACTGGGCAACCTGGGGGGTGTGCTGGGCAGATCTTTGCACCCTGGTGCCACATATGCTTAAGACAGCCCTGTTTAGGATATCACTATTTTCATCAGAGAAATGCTGGAGGGTATGGAGTTATGTGACCCCGAGCCCAGGAGATAAGTAACTATACAACCTTTTGAAGACATCTGAAGGCCGTCCTGTATAAGGTAGTCCCCTCCCCATTCATGCTTATTGGTTGATTTTCTTTTAAACAACATACTTTGTCACTTTGACATACCCAATAATGATATCACCATTAACCAGGTATTTCCTGACTTTGAATAACCAATGACATTGAAAGCTACAGCATAACTCTGTTTGTGCAAAGGTCCCTGCTCAATTTTGGGCAATTTCTCTTTCCCGTTACACAGTCTAGGAAGCGGTGGGCTGGGGTGGGTGGGGAGCCAGAACATTAAACTTGCATATCCTTTGGCTAGGGGACGCGGGTGGCGCTGTGGGTTAAACCACAGAGCCTAGGGCTTGCCGACCAGAAGGTCGGCGGTTTGAATCCCCGTGACGGGGTGAGCTCCCGTTGTTTGGTCCCTGCTCCTGCCAACCTAGCAGTTCGAAAGCATGTCAAAGTGCAAGTAGATAAATAAGTACCGCTGCAGTGGGAAGGTAAACAGCGTTTCCGTAAGCTGCTCTGGTTCACCGGAAGCGGCTTTGTCATGCTGGCCACATGACCTGGAAGCTGTACATTGGCTCCCTTGGCCAATAATGCGAGATGAGCGTGCAACCCCAGAGTCGGTCACGACTGGACCTAATGGTCAGGGGTCCCTTTACCTTTACCTTTATCCTTTGGCTCCCACCCATTCAATATACAACATCAGAAAGGAAACAACCTAAACTAAAGGGAAAACCAAATGTAAAAGTGTGGTCTTGATCTTCACGGAGATCAGAGATTTCCTAACCAAAGCTCACAAAAGAGAACAAACTGCCCTGTAAAGCAGCCACCGTCTTGCCCTATTCGTCTAAATTGGACATATGTAAATTATTGCTTTTTTATTGTTCAGCTTGCCTGTCAACTTAGATCACACCAGGTGTTTCTTCACTGAACAAGTCCTTTCATCATTTCTGTGCTTTGAAAGCCCATCAAAAGCCAGGAATAATTAAAAAACAAAAACAAAAACACCTCGCCAAGCAACGTTATAGTGATTTATGATTCCTCAAACCTGTGACTTCCATTTAATTCCCAGTGACATATCTTATTGTCACAAACTGCTTGAAAATTGTGAAGAAAGAGGTAAACAAATTATATGTGCTGTTTTAGAAGAACAGACTAATCTCCCACACTAATTCCATTTCTCACTTGGGATCGCAAACAGTGATTTCTCATATAGGGAAATCTGCACTGTAAGATGGAATATTATAATTACTATTTTTATGCATCCATTTAAGTACTGTAAGATGTCAAAAGCAATTTCCCCCTTTTCTATATTTGTCTTGCTCTTTGAAATCCCTGAACCTACAATTAAATGTACAAAAGAATAATAAAACAGATACTGGAGGATTCGCTTACAGCAGGGATGGGAAATGTGGCCTTCCAGATGTTGGATGGACTTCAGCTCACATCAGTCCCCCTTAGTGCACCCAGTGGTCAAGGATGGTGGCACTGTAGCCTAACAGCATCTGGAGACCACAGGTTAACCACCCCTGTCTTGAAGAGTAAGCACCTAGTTTGAGCAACCAAGTACAGTAATCGCTTATACTTATAAAAATGGGTAGCCATTTTACAGTAATCGCTTATACTTATAAAAATGGGTAGCCATTTGCTATTCAATGCAATGATTAAATTTCAGAGAAAATAATGTGCATTGTATCACTTATGCAAAAGAAGGATTGCATGGGTGAATATGCCCTCACAGTAATTAAAAAATAAAGCTCTCTGTGCATAGAAATCCAGCATAACACTTGGAGGTCTAAGTCAGAACTATTTTGGTGCCCTTTCAGTAGTGATTGTTGTTTTCCTTCAGTTGCTTTATACCAGGGGTCAGCAACCTTTTTCAGCCGTGGTCCGGTCCACCGTCCCTCAGACCATGTGGTGGGCCGGACTATATTTTGGGAAAAAATATGAACGAATTCCTATGCCCCACAAATAACCCAGAGATGCATTTTAAATAAAAGCACACATTCTACTCATGTGAAAGCATGCTGATTCCCAGACCATCCGTGGGCCGGATTGAGAAGGCGATTGGGCCGCATCTGGCCCAGGGGCCTTAGGTTGCCCATCCCTGCTTTATACACTGCCCCCCCAACACTTCTAGAACATTTTGTTGGCATCTGTCTCAAGAGACTATACAGTGCACCTTTGTTTGCAAAATAAGCTCAGCAAAATGGTAATGCTTGAACACTTAGAACATCTCACAATCCTGTTCATAGAAACAAATAGGTTGGTCAAAGGAGCTGTGATTTCTCCCTTACCCACATATGTGATAAATGGAAAACAGGCAAGGCAAAGCTAGCACACATTTGCCCATTTGAATGATGAGTAGAGCTGAACGTTTTTTGCTGTTGTGAGAATGGTTGTGGTTGTGGTTTTTAAAATAGGCACATCACCTCTCTTCAGCTCAGTTCTCATCAGCTCCAGGCATCCTGGTAAATGATTGGGAATGATTGGAAAACATATGGAGAGCACCAGGTCTGCAAAGGCTGGTGTGGATCATCTCTACTATTTATTTTTACACCAGACTGGGTGAGAGTTCTTGAACATGACGTTCGTTGCATTACACAAGCTCAATTTGTGTTATAATGAAATTGCCACAATCTATTTGTAGCCTACTCTGACAAAAACTCCAGAGTTCTTTATCTCCAGTTCTGCATTCTGCAGCATTGCAGATTGGGTGGTATCTCAGGAGAGACTCCTTGAGGTGATCGCATTGAGGAGGAGTACAGTTGAGTTTGTGGCTCATAGCTTTAGTGTTAAGTTGCTTAATGGGCATTTTAAAGGATTCTCTAATTTAACAGATGGCAGGATTGTTGCATTGCGGATGCAATATCAGATGGCTCATGGTAGCCTCTGTGCTTTTAGCGATCTCTCATGCAGAAGCTTCAGAATGAATTACATAATCAATACCACTCTAGACTTGCATTCACTTGTAGATGAGAATATTAGGGATTTACTTTGTGTGCAGGTCTGGGTTGTTTATTGACTTGTTAGTTTTAAGTCTTTGTGGGAGGTCAGTGGCTTATGGATTAATCCATAATAACCAAAAATGTAGTGAGCACAGGGGCTTTTTTGAAGGATTGTTTGCTTGTAGGAAACTCCAATGATCGAATGGTCATATTCAGACACAGGCGCCTCATTCTTTTTTTTTTTTTTTTAAATGATTTTTATTAATTTTATAATTTTATAAGCATACAATAATACATTTCGGTCAGGATTCATCCCTCCCCATCTCTCACCTTGGGGAGATATGTAATCTTACCCTCCCTCTCACGGAGATAAACCCAGTCATTATTTCCCCTGACCTCAAACAAATCATTATCTAGCTTCGGCCTACCCCTTTTCCCGGGTAGGCCCTTCTTAAAAACAAATCATAATCATGGTGACTTCCTCCGCACCTCCCTAGTGGCTGCATCAAACAATATATTACTTCCATTCAGGTACATAAACACCTTAAACCTAACTTAAGCTTAGTTTCAAAATATAGTTCTAACTCATATAAAACAACATATCTTGTTTCACAACTTTATTTAGTTCTAGCCTCTGCGTCTTCCTCCCACATCATCTAAAAGTTTCCTTCTGACTCCCCTTAATCTTCAGGCCCCTAACTTCAAGAGGTGCTATCATAATCCAAACTCCAAGCCATGTCCGACATAAAAAGGTCAAAATCCAAATGTTTAATCAATCCCCAATAACCCATCTGCACCATTCACCCCTGCCCTCGCCTTTCCTCAGTCCAAGTCCAAGTGCTCACTTGCACTTGGGCTTCATCTTCTCTTTGACTTCTCCGCTGGTTCTGTTTCCACTGTCTTTGTACAGGGTAATCCTTTATGAATGTCAATCTTTTAATCCTCTTCTTCAATCCAGATATCTTACGGCGGAAAAGTTTCTTCCTATGTTTCTTCCTGTGGCGAGGCTTTCTCCTGGCCTTGGGGGGAGTTTCACCCCCTTCCTCTCTTTGTGCAGCTGGCATGACATCAACGTTGTTTACAGCGCCTCTCATTCTTGCAGTCTCTGCCTGGAACTCCATTCTCAGTTCCCAGATTTTATCAAGGACTCTCTTCCAGCCTCCACATTCCAAATCGTCCTCCATTTTCAAAGACATGGCTTTACAATATTCCAGACCGAACCAAAGCCAAGTTCTAACACCAAATTTCCACAGTCAATTCCAACAGGTCCGATTCAGATCCTAGCTGTCAAAAATGTTAGTTAGTAGCCCCCCCCGATCAGGGGTGTCAAAAGGATCGCATCTCTGTTGCAATGTCAAATTCCGTTACTTTGCAGCCGCATCGGCAATTAAGTTCCTGATTTTGTGCCACAGTAGCAAGGGACGGACCTCCGTAAATTTCATCCCTTTACTTTGCCAAATTAGTCCTAATTCTTCGGTACACTCTTTGTACTCACGGTTAAATCGTCCAATCAAGTCATTTTCGGAGGAATCAGCGTGCTCAGCTGGGAAGGGCTCGCAGCTTCAACCCGGCGGGCAATGGCGGTCCGAGGGGCTCCGCTACCCCGCGTCTCGCACGGCAGCCTCTACTGTGGCCGCCGCGGGAGTTGGGGCGGCGTTGAGAGCCGCTGCCGGACCTAAGGTCCCGGGATCAAAACTCCCGGGAGTTTCGGGGGCTGCGTCGCTGTCGCAGGCACCCCTTTAAGCCGGTCGGGTCGGGGAATGTCAGGAGCGACATGTCCCCCGACCTTCCCCTCCGGCGCGCCGACCGGAAGCCCCCACAGGCGCCTCATTCGGTACTGCAGAGAACACCAGCTTGTAGTACAAACTCTTTGATCACAAAAACCTTGATGACATCATAAGATTGATGTGAGTATTAGAGAATGTATTATACAGACAAATATAGCCTTATTCACTCAAAAGTAAGTATTGCCACATTTAATCTGGAACCTTCAGCCTCGCCCCTTACGGTATGCAATACACCGCCATATGGAGGAAGGCTAAAACATGTTGAGCAGGGCTGACAATTGCAGACCTGTTGCAGATTAAACACAACCATGCCCTACATGTGAATAATACCGGTACATGAATAGGACTTCATTGACTCAGATAACTGAGAGTCAAATTATATGGATGCTCCTATAACAAACCCATTAATCTTTTGTCAGAATGTCTTATATTTTCTTGAGTTCCCTTGCATTTTATTATTTCTGTTGTTAGCACTCCACCGCAGCCTGTCTTCACATGCATGGGAAGTACCTAACCATCATAATAATCTATATTTCTTACAACTTATATTCATTTTATGCAGCTGTCAAGTCTCAAGTGAACTTTAGTAATATGTATGGAATAAAAAGAAAGCTGTGCATAGCCTAACCCAACTGGTGCCCGATGCAGTTAAATATAACTTTTAACACTGAGTTCCATCTGAAATATATGTACATTTGATCTCCTCAAACACCTCTGATTTCTTTGCTGTATTTTAAAAGAGTGAGGGACCCATAAGACAAAACTACAAAGAGAGGCATTCCCTGTTACATCAAAGATCTACTTTACAGTATATATGAAAGTGAGGGGGGGGGACAACTCTGACACCTCTCTACTTCTATAGATTGATACTCCTATAAAAATGGAGCTTATTTCATTTCATAAAAGCATCTCTCCCTAACTTGTAACATCTCAGA
This sequence comes from Darevskia nairensis, assembly GCA_034642065.1. NCBI lineage: Eukaryota > Metazoa > Chordata > Lepidosauria > Squamata > Lacertidae > Darevskia > Darevskia nairensis. The sequence continues at coordinate 271,418 of JAWWNI010000752.1, read as the reverse complement.
TAATCTTTACAAAGGTAAAAATGAGATCTATACATCAGGGTTAATTGGGATTCTAGTGATGGACTTGTAATGACTTCTTCAAAAGGAAGAACATCATGCACATGGCCTTAAGTAAAGGCAGTGACTTACATCTTGCTTCAGTTAGTGTATTCCCGATTCTGGTGTGCTTGGTGAATCTGTTCCAGTATTTGTTCCAGGGAAAGTGTGTCTGCCACTTAGAAGGCCAACACCAGACTTCAGGGGGGCCTTCACACAGTGCCACTGATGGGCCTCCATTCCTTCAGTATTCTTCCCATGGGCATCCAGTTGGCCACTGTAAGGCTAGCATACTGGACAAGGTCTTTGGCCTGGTCCAGCAGGACTCATTTCATGTTCCTATATTGGCCAAACAGATGAAATTATGGCCAGCATCTAAAATTGTGCTTTTCGATACCTTTTTAAAAATAAAAATATACATATAAATGCATTTGCTTTAATCAACCAATAATGACAAATATGCTCAGTATTAGACACAGATCTGAAAACTGTTTGCACCTTTGGCGAGATAGATGGGGTGACAGTTCAAAACACACAGAGCTATACTGCAGTCCATAGACCCAAAATACACAGTTCAAAACAGAAACTATAAACACCATAGTAAACAAAAATATTTAATTTTCTGGTTTCAGAAATAGTGTTTTGGCTTAATCACAACCATTCAGAAACAGAATAAAGTCATATTTTTGGAGGGTAACATTCACAAAATAAACACCTTAGGCCCTCTAGTATGAAGTATCAATACATTTAGATCAGTGGCATACAACCTCAGGTCTCAGAACCAAATGTGACCTGGGCGTCTCTGTCCAACACTTCAACTTTCCTCATAACATGCCTCTCACTGGGCTTGTTTCACACCCTCCTTGAGCAACTTTGCCTGGCTTGAATGAGTCCTTGAATTCTGATCGTGACATTTGCTTGTCTGGATGAAGAATAGAGCAGGGTTTGACTTTGTGTAGAAACTAGCCTGATGCACATTCATTGCTCTGCCTGCTTTTTCCTGTGGTCCGTTGGCTGAAAAATGTTCCCTAGCCCTATTTAAGCTATTCATTTAAAACCATGCAATATGGTCAATCATATTTTAATAATGAAACATCACCATAACCATGCACTGTAAGCTACATGGGACTAGACCCACTGGATTCCTTGAAGTCTTTCATTAAATTTTGTCAAACATTTGTCCGCCGATTTCAAAATGCAAAATCCGAGTCAAGTAAGAAGAAAGAGGTATCACTGGTGGACTTGCATAAAGGCCTTGCCACCATGTTGCAAGAATGATATGTTGAGCTGCATTCCAGACTGCATTCCTGAAACAAATAGGAGAGGTTGTTTTAGGGTTTTGCAACGTTTTCAAAGTACTCCCCCAGCATCAAGTCCTAAGAGTGGTGGTTGTTTAGTACCCAGGGACAAAGGCCTAGACAGAATCATAGAGTGTGAAGGGACCAGGAGGATCAGCTAGTCCAGCCCCCAGCAATGCAGGAATATGCAGCTGTCCCTTATAGAGATCGAACCTGCAACCTTGATGTTATCAGCACCATGCTCTAACCAGCTGAGCTATCCAAGAAAAACCTTGCTGGATCAGGCCGTGGGTTCATCTTATTTCTAGCAGCGACCAGTCAGATGGCTCTGGGGTGCTCACAAGAAGGATAAAGGCAGCTGTCCTTCCTCAATGTTTGTCCCTCAACAATTGAAAATGGTTCCTCAATCTACTTGATGGCATCAATTTCACATAAAAGGAGAGACGGAGAACATACAGCATCTCCATATGGTTTCTCCAAACCATGATAATTTTAGTTACAATCTTAGTTGGTCCCTAAGGTGCTACTGGAAGGAATTTCATTTATTTATTATTTAATTTTGTTCATGATAATTTTATAAGCCTCTATGATGTCTCTCCTTAGTCATCGTTTTTTCTATAATAAAAAACACCAAACCCCAGAAGGTTTAAGCGTTTACATTTAGAGAAGGTAGTCCAATCGAACCGTTTTGTCATTTTGACTGCCATTTTCACCATCGTTTCCTACTTTGTGACATCCTTTTTGACACAATCTTCCCCATGCTGATGGACGTTAAATTTGGCTAAGAGCAACACAATACTGACCATTTTCTTGTCACACTCCATTTTCATGGTCAATGAACGCTTCATGCCAGCCAATGCAAGCAAATACAGTAACATTGCCGACATCACCACTGCCTTTGAATCTTTAATATTTTGAAGCCATACTACCGTATATACTCGAGTATAAGCCGACCCGAATATAAGCTGAGGCACCCAATTTTACCACAAAAAACATGGGAAAGCTTCATAGGAGCCACTGCCTGCCTCACTCGAGTATAAACCGAGGGCGGCTTTTTCAGCACAAAAAATGTGCTGAAAAACTAGGCTTATACTCGAGTATATAGGGTAACTACATGGAGAAGTATTTCATTCAATTGTCTGAAAGACAAAATGTTCCACAATTTTTAGTTTCACAGACACGGCCCTATTTTTTCTTTTTCTTTTTTATTTCAGTTTTAGGCCTTGGGAAAAATAAACAGGAAAAGAGCCACTTTTTTGCCCAGTTCTTATTTCCTTATAACAAAGTTGCATCAGAAACAAAATGCTCTAAAACAGAACTTGCAAAATACCTGTAGTTGCCTGTTTTGTACTCCACAAGAGTGCAACTAATTTTGAAGCAGGGAGCTCTGGGAGAAATTCCATCTTCAAAAGCCATTTACTAGCAGATATTATATTGCTGAGGTATTATATTGTCTGCAACAATTCCTGACATCAGGAATTGGAGACTCAATTCACTGTATCAAATTAAGTAGTAACACATTTTGGTTTCCCACATGATAGCTGTGAAGATCAATTGACTGTCTGGCACGGCAATTCTACGGACGTCTCTGCAGAAGTCCCATTGAGTTCAATTAACCTTACTCCCAGGTAAGTGTGTTTCGGATTGTAGCCTCAACGTGTGAAGCCTCTCTGCTATCGTGGATCACACTATTTTAATCATGTCTCAGGTTGCTTTCCCTCATTTGCCAGAGACACTATATGAGAGAGAAATGGCTGCAAGAGAACAGCACAAATCAGATAACTGCTTCGCACATTCATGCCACCAGTCGAAAGCAGCAATTATCACACAGAAATTTCTTGTCGCTTAAAATGAACTTATACTCCACCTCTATTATACAGAGGATAAAGCTGGGGCAGATAATACATTACAGAGGTATTCAGTGTATCTAATGTTGAATTCAAGGTTTTAGAGTTCAGTTTTCTATTTTGCATGGAACGCCTCCGAAATTGAGGAATTATGTTTGCAAGTGAGGGGTAAGGGTTATGTACATAATAGGGGCATGTATGGGTCTCAAGAGGGACCCAGGTGGCGCTGTGGGTTAAACCACAGAGCCTAGGGCTTGCTGATCAGAAGGTTGGCGGTTCGAATCCCTGCGACGGGGTGAGCTCCCATTGCTCGGTCCCAGCTCCTGCCCACCTAGCCGGAAGCTGTACGCCGGCTCTCAGCCAATAAAGCAAGATGAGCGTCGCAACCCCAGAGTCGGACATGACTGGACCTAATGGTCAGGGGTCCCTTTACCTTTTTATGGGTCTCAAGATTTGCCTTGGATCTGTAGGCAGGGCCGGAGCTTCCATTTAGGTGAACTAGGCAGCTGCCTAGAGCGCCGAAATGGAGGGGGCGCAAAACAGCCCCACGCCGGCGGTCAGACGCGCCCGACCCAGACTGCGCGCGCCCTGCCGCTCTCTGCAGAAGGGGCGGATGTGGAGCGAGCGAGCACCGGGAAGGGCTCGTTCCGCATCCACCCCTTCTGCGGAGAGCGGCAGACCGCGCGAGCACCGTTGGGAACTCAGGAAGGGCGCAGCGAGCTTTTGCCTCCAAAAGCTCGCTGCGCCCTTCTCGAGTTCCTGACAGGCGGCGCTCGCTCGCTCTGCATCCGCCCCTTCTGCGGAGAGCGGCAGGGCGCGCGCGGTCTGGGCCGGGCACGCCCGACCCAGACCGCTTGCGCCCTGCCGCTTTCCGCAGAAGGGGCGGATAAGGAGCAAGCGAGCGCCGCCCGTCGGGAATGGAGGGCACGCTGTCCAGCCTGCCCCCCGCCCCCGCCACCCCCAAAATCGAAAATCGCGGCAGTGCCCGGCGGCAGGGGGCGGGGCACGTGATGTCATCACGCATGACATACGGTGCCCCGCCCCCTTGCCTAGGGCGCGAAAAGCCCTAGCACCGGGCCTGTCCGTAGGTATGCAACTAAAATAAAATTTGTTCTGTTTCAGAGTCACTCTGTGGGCTGTCTGCTTTGATCTGCATTGCAGATCCTGAGCTGCTCTATAGACAGTGAAGCTCTGTGGGTTTTTCCCCATTCACTCTAATGAGGAACATTTAAAAAATGGCTATCATTGTCCCTCTTTTGGGTAATGCCACAATCAGCGCTGTGCCAAAACTTGTCTTCCGGCTTCCAAAAAAAAAGTTTTCTTTCCCTGTGAAAAAGGCATTTCCCCCCCTGCTTCATTCACAAGGAAATTGGGAATCACCTTAACATTTCAGTGGGCGCAGGTTGAGTTTATCAACAGCTGTCAGCGGGGAAGGGCAGTTGGGGCAGTGCGGTTCACCTGGCTTTCTAACGCCAAGCATTGCGGCCAGTTGCTAAGAGGAAAGGGAGAGGTGTGATGATGAAGGCATGGTGTGAACACATCAGCAGGAGCATCTGATTGGCTTTGCTCTCTGCACTGAGCTGCCCATGTGTCACAGTAATTGTCAGAGGTGCTTGATGTTGGGGAGCCAGGGGAGCAATGTGACTGATACCTGTGTGCTCACTATTTTTGTATTTAATGAAAAACTTTATTTTACTTTACAGGTGTCCATACTCTTTAACGGTAGGGGGGAAAGACTGCATGTAAAAGCGAATAAAAATGAACAACCTGATATCATGGGGAGCAGGCATCTGCGAAGGCTGCAGAAGTCATTTATAGACTTATACTAATTCTTAGGAAAGGGCCTAAAAAATTCCAATATCAAAGCGTCATTATACACCTCTATACTTTGAATACTGTGTACTATTCCGGTTACCTCATCTCAAAAAGGTTGTTGGAGAAAAAGGGCAACCAAAATGATCAACTCCCCTATGAGGGAATGTTTCAATATTGGGGACCTTTTAATGCACATTTATCCTAATATGATGATGATAAAATCAACTTTATTATGTGTACCCTGCCCATCTGACTGGGTTGCCCCAGCCACTCTGGGCAGCTTCCAGCATATACAGAAACATAATAAAATATCAAACCACAAATATTTAAAAACTTCAATATACAAGTAAGAGATTGAACTTTCCTTGTCCATCACCTGATAAAGGTATTTCATCAGAACAAACAAGGCCATTTCAGCTCCCATGAGCTTCTTATTTTCTCAGCTGCAAACTATCCTTGTGTGTCAAGACCCCCGAGGCCTCCCCCTTATGTTGAATAATCACACATGGACACCATATATTAGCTTAATGGTCAAATTTAGGCCACAACTTTATTGGTTACAGAATGTGAGCGGTATTGGCTTAGGCACTGGAATTGAATTGACTATATCTGACTCCTGCCCAACTGTAGGAAGTCTCACAAGGGTTAACCACCTGTAGGGGGAGCCCTGCTGATGTACGTCAACTAGGAGCTCCCCCAGGGTTACCGGAAAGGTCGTGCCATGGCCCTAGCCATCACCTGGGCTTCGGACAGGAACCACGACCCGAGGATTCCTTTAACGGAATACCCTTTAAAATGGAGGGGCAGGTGATGGCCACACCTCCCCTCCCCCAAACCAGGTTTTAAGGTAAAGGTAAAGGGACCCCTGACCATTAGGTCCAGTCGTGTCCGACTCTGGGTTTGCGGTGCTCATCTCACTCTATAGGCCGAGAGCCGGCGTACAGCTTCCGGGTCATGTGGCCAGCATGACAAAGCCGCTTCTGGCGAACCAGAGCAGCGCACGGAAACGCCATTTACCTTCCCACCACAGCGGTTCCTATTTATCTACTTGCATTTTGACATGCTTTCGAACTGCTAGGTGGGCAGGAGCTGGGACCGAGCAACGAGAGCTCACCCCGTCACAGGGATTCGAACCGCCGACCTTCTGATCAGCAAGCCCTAGGATCTGTGGTTTAACCTACAGCGCCACCAGGTTTTACCAATGCCTAACTACCAAACCTTGCAAAAGTTGTGACGATTGCTATGAGGTAGGCGAAAACCAAATGGCCAGTGCCAATTTGCCAAGTGGAAAAATTCCTACCAGGTCCCTCAACGGCGACCAACCGAGGTTCATAGCAAGGCCAATATGATGAACGCATGAAAAGAGGGCGGGAGATCTGTGGAAGCCGGAACAATAAGGGAGATCACCCAGCTGTGCGGCTGTTCGAAAAGGGGGTAAACCACGCCTCCCCCCCCCCGGAATGGCTGGCTGGGGCCGTGACATGGCCGGGGACTCCCTGATGACATGGGGGCTTAGCCCCGTCCCTGCTGTATGCGGGGGCCACATGGCTTGACCGCAACACTGTCCTGCTGATGCATGGCTATTCAACAGTTCCCTGATTTGGTTATGTCACAGAAAGCGTGGTTTGGCCTGACATTATACTGCTTTATGAAATCCTTAAAAAGTACACCACCATGTATTTTATATGAGCTATTTCCCTCAAGTAATCTGACACTTCTTGAAGATGAAGAAAGAAAGGTGAAAAGAAAGTCTTGATATTCTTTGGAAATTAAATTCCATTTGCTCCCAAGTTCACAAGGTAAGCCAGCAGTGTAATTAACTGATTAATTATTGTTTTCTTTGTGGAACAAATCACCTCTGAGAATGAGTTTAATCAAAGAGGAAAACCCGTAACTTGACATTACCACCTCAGCTGAGTTCCAGAGGAGCACACAGTGATTTATTTTGATCTTGTCTCTTCAGTAATAATAATCTTGACATATTTTTAACATGCACCAGCATTTTGATGTGACAAAGTGCTCAGAAACAAAACAAAAAATTGCTAGTTAATCTGCAAGTACAAACACACATTTCCCCCCGGTCTTTCTTATATTTTAGTTTGAGCAATATGATTATATTTTTGATTATCAGGCTTTCGGAGTAAACCACACATACAAAAAAAAAACACCACACAATCCTTTTTTGTACATGTTAAACCGATGGAAGTTATCATGCTTCAGTGCACATACAGAAAACTACAATACCTCTTGAAGTACTTATCATAAAGTGTTTTCCCCACAGTCATAGGAAGCAGATTTTAATTAACCTTTACAATAACCTTGCCTTGTAGTTAATTAAAACAGTACAAATCATACTAGCTTATAATTTTTCATTTTAAAATTACAATGATCAAAACAGGGAAGATATTTAAGCCATTTTTGTAACTAAGTTCTTTCTTACAACTTAATAATGTGCAATGTACTTTGGAAAGGAGGGGCGGGAGGAACAAAATTCCAAAGCCTTGTGAGTCGATTTAAAAATCAGTCCCATTCTGAGGTAGTTTGAACTTTTATTATGGCATCATTGCAGGGATTTCCATTTTTGGCCATTGTCTATGAAAGCTGGGATTGATAGGAGATGAGGTCCAACAATATCTGGGACATGGTCCAGACAATAGTCTGAAGGCACATGGGAAAGTTGTTGGCAGCAACAGAATCTGGTCCTAAACTGTGACTACATAGGAGATCCAATGGGGACCATATGAAAGCTGCTTTGACCAAGAGTCGAGAAAGAGTGTGATACAAGCATAGCGAATAATGAATAAATTCACAATTAGGGGACCGACTGCACGTCATCACTTTTAATATTAATGTTACATGCCACCTCAACCTTTGAGCGGTGGGAGATTCCGGAAGTCTGGGTGCTTACCCAGGGCCCGTGTTTCCTTTGGAAATGAGGCACAGTGAAGACAGTGGTGTCCTTATGATATATGCTTTATTTACGCATATAAAGCCTACGATGGAGAGGTCCATCGCATTACACTCCAAGTGGGATATCTTGCTTCTCCCATAGGTGCAACAGGCCTGAATTCCAAACAGAAATCAGCTATGCTCTCTTGCTCCTTGCATACAGCTTGCAAACTGCTTGCAAAACGCAACTGTTTTTCCTCTTGCACAGGGATGCTAAATGCCCAACTTCTGGCTGAGTGAGCCCCTGTGTCTATAACACAGGGAATGACTAACAGCACTCCTCTGGTTCTCAGAGGGTGTGGCACACCATACTGGTGTAACAGAAGAAGAGGAAGATTCAAAGGCAATCTGTATTAATTTTTGGGAATGCTTCATGTTCTTATGTAGTTGCATTGTTTTCTACTTTCTGGATGCCCCACGATCATATTATAAAGCAGCTGTGTTCTATGTTATTGTCAGGGTCTGTGCTGAGGAGGACTGTACTGAGGAGGAATGGTGGGAGCCGCCCCCTCCCCCTGACCCTGAATCTTCCCAGGAGCAGGAGAACAGCATAGATTTGGAACAGTGGTTTGCAGAGGGGCATAGTTTAGAAGACAGAAGCTGGGAAGTACTGGATGGGGAACAGGTAGCAGAAGAAACACTAAAAGATTCACTGTCTCTGGACAGCATTCAACCCCCATCCCCAAAGACATGGAGAGCTCAGAGAGTGTTAGAACAGAAAGCGCAGAGGGTACAAGCTCAGATTTCAAGATTTGGGAGTGACATAGATTAATAGGGATCGGGGTGAGCCTTAATTGGGAGCACCGCCATTCTAGGGAGACACTTTCTTTTGTCTCTCGCTGTGTTTATTAAAGAAACTAACTGGTAAGAATTTCCTTTCATTTGACCTGCTTATTTACTGCCATGGGGAAGGAAGCCGATTCCCCGAAGCCTGATAGTTATCTGTCAAGCTCTGCTAGGAGTTGTTTCTTTTTGCTTTCCAATGTATTTCTTATCAAGAAAAAAAAGTTGATGTAGAGTGAGCAAAGTGTGGTCCAGAGAAAATAATTTGAGAACCACCATCTTAGTGACACAGCAAAGGTAAAAGGGCTCAGGTGGTCATTTTTAAGGGCTTTTTACACCCACCCACAACATGGGTGGGTAGGATATGAACAGCCAGTGGTAGATGTTTTAGCAGAGTTGTTGCATGCTCTCAGTCATTTATCCTATCTGCAGTCTAGCTCCTGCATTCTGCACCATCTGATACTTCTAGATCAGGCTCAAGGGCAGCCCCACATAGAACACACTGCAGTAATCTAGCCTCAAGGTCACCAATGCATGGATGATGTTGCTTAACACACACTACAGAATAATCTATAATATATAAATTACCAGGTATTGTATTACTCAGTTTTGTATTATGAAATAACCTTAACGGGCAACAAATTATTATGCTTTAACAGGAATAGCTACATTCAAGAAGGTGGAGTTTTCGTAGCAAGATGTTACATTTTTATGCCAGCTTCCATTAAGGCATTAAGCACCTATCACATTCAGTAATAGGCTGGTTTAATACTAGATGAGCTATTGGTCTGCTCATCCCTGGAAATGGCATGTTCTTACGACAGCAATACACCAAAAACTGGGATATATCATGCCCAACAGGGAGTCATTTGGCAGGGATCTGGATTCTATTAAACTGCATTTTACATGCTCACTAGATTATTGAACTGCCAGGATTTTCTCTACAGCACACAGCTAAAAAAGGATTAGAGTCCCCCTTCCCCCATCTAACAGCAAAGTGTAAAAATATTCAATGGTTCATCACTGAACTCTCAGGGAATTGACAGGGAAAAGAGAAATACTTGTAATTCAATGAAGAAACCAGTACCTTTGTGGGAAACAAATCTACCCAATCTTGAGTGGTATCTCAGAATACCACTCAGTCAATAAAAGACTGTATGGAAACTGAATTGTAACAAGTAACACTGTTAACAAAGTATCACTGTTGGAAACGAGAACAGCCACTGAGCAATAGAAAATAAGAAATCTTAATCCACTGGATACATCACCATCTATATATATAAAATCATAAAAGGTGGGTGTTTGTGCTGTACCACCTTTCTCCATAACCGCTTGACCAATTTACTTCAAATTTGGATACAACGTTCCATGGGCATATGGGAAGGATCTTACGCAGTTAGATTGCAAAAATATCACACCTAACCCACCGAAAAATGTGATTTTGTGCAAAAAACACAGCACCCTCCAGTGGATGGAACGCAGCATAACACACTGAAAACGACTCAAACCCCTCCTCCTCCTGTTAGAATGTCACTACCACCAGCCGATAGAAAGGCAGGGCACTCACAAATGCCGTTGCTGCCATCGCCAACCGCAAAAACGGCTATTCCTGTCAGCAGCGAAGGCACCATCGGGTGGGCTGTGAAAGGTAGCCAAAACGTCGCATTTGCTATTTGTGCTAATACCTTGCCCGCCTACGGAGCCAGTACTGCCACAAGCGGGGGGGGGGGACCATTTCCGATTTACAACACTGTTAGTGGTAACATAACATTCAAGGCGGGGGGGGGAACTACGTCGCCAACAACGCCTGCCTACCTCCATTTCAGACGACGGCCGTTGCGCCTGCAGAGCGGGCAAAACATATATAATTTCTGATATTTCCTGGCCTCTCAGAACGCCCGGAAATGAAACAACCGGCATTTTTGTCAACGCTCAAAGCGTTTAAATAGCAGCTATGGCCACCGCCACCTCCAGCAGCTGCTGATCCCCCCAAAAATAATAATTAAAAAAAAAATCAAGCGGCTAGGCAGCAAGAAAAAGTGTCGGTAAACACACACTTCATCTTTGGCTATGCACCTCCCTTTCCCCTATCACAAAATAACCCAGAGCAACGCATGGCTGGGCCAGCTAGTTTTGTATTAAAAAAGCATCAATTTATTTTTAAGGATTATGATGATTAAATTTATTGGCACATCTGACATTTGCTGTTGTTTTCAATGATAACAGTCATGGGCATTGCCAACTTTCAACCACCAGGATTTAGGGCAATATTTCAAAATGCTTTTTGATCCACTGATTTTGCCTCTCATAAGGGCATTGGAGCCCCATTACGAAGCCCCATCGCAACACATAAGGAGAAATTATATTCTTTTATATCCTGGGGAGATACTGTGCACATGCAATGGGAAGAGCATCCAGCTAGCTCAGGCATAGGCAAACTCTGGCCCTCCAGATGTTTGGGACTACAATTCCCATTATCCCTGACCACTGGTCCTGTTAGCTAGGGATGATGGGAATTGTAGTCCCAAACATCTGGAGGGCCAGAGTTTGCCTATGCCTGAGCTAGATCATGTCAAAGAATACAATGACTATCACAATGAAGCAAACAGATGTTTCATGAGTTGAGCTTTGTTGTTGTTGTTTAGTCGTTTAGTCGTGTCCGACTCTTCGTGACCCCATGGACCACAGCACACCAGGCACTCCTGTCTTCCACTGCCTCCCACAGTTTGGTCAAACTCATGTTGGTAGCTTCGAGAACACTGTCCAGCCAGAATCAATTCATTCACTCAGGTTCCATGTCAAGGAGCACATTCTTTTAGGGGTAATCTATGAAGGTCTGCATGTTGACAGTGGATGAGGCCAGAGCCGAAAAGGATGGATCCAACCCCCGCTTTCTCTCATGGGCACCCTTCTGTCTCTTTCTTCCTATGAGGCCTCCTCCTCTCCCTCTTTGTCCTCTTCTCTCTCCCTACCTGAGAGACTGCAAGTGGAAGGACAGATATCTTTTCCCAGTGGTCCGAACTGGTGAGTCGCAGGGCAGAGCAGGTTGGGCGGGGGCTGCTTACCTGACATCCCAATGCAGATGTCATTGTCTGTAACCCAGAGGGAGAGGGAGAGGGGTGAAGATGATGGGAGTTCAGCATGGTGCAAGCACAGTGGTGGAGCCAATCCAGTGCTCCTGCCTTGACTCTTAAGTAACAATTATGTACCTTCTTCAGTAAGGTACTCTATGTAGTGCTTCCTATTGGCCTCGTTTGCTACTGAACAGAACAATGCACAAAAGTTTCTGTAAAGATAACAATTTTCGCTTCTTCAACTATTCATTTCCTCGCTGTCTTTTTTCCCAAGAAAGACCTAAGTAAGTGAAAACTACCCTAAAAATACATTTAACAAAGGACAATTGTAGGCCAAAAAACAAAACAAAACCCTTGTGCACTCCAAAACTAGCATAAGAGTATATCATATAACATTCAGCCAATTTCATACAGCTTTTTATTTTTGAAAGAGGGGCATTGATATGTTCTTCCTAAAATGCCCAAGGGTGGGAATTATCTTGCTACAATATGGGGTGGTGCTCACTGTGTTTGATGGCTTTGATATGGAGTATACACAAACACGGAATATACTATTTTGCCAGGAACAATTAGTCATGATAGCAAGGTGGAGCCTCCATGTTCAGAAGCAGCTTACCCTGAGGTGCTGCAGACAATGCTTGGAAAACATATATGGGAAAGATGTTGTTTTCATATATTGCTGATGGGCTTTCCAGTGCAGTAAACCTTTGGTCCAATCCAGTACGATCCTTCTTTATTTCTGATAGGAAGCCCACAACTACAATACTACCATCATCAAAACTCGACTCTACTTTTACCTTTACCTTACCTCACACTGGGGAAGAGGGACCTGTTTTCATACAGATGCTGATTAACTTCAACTCCCATGAGCCCTAGCTAGAATGGTCAAAGGTAAGGGATGATGGGATCTGAAGTCCAGCAACATCTAGGTGGAAAGAGGTTGCCAACACTTGCCCTCCACCTTGCTAACCCAATCTCAAATGAGAGAAATGAAAAGCCGCCATATGGCATTTCTCCTGCACCCATTGAATGTGAGTGGATATCGGAAGGAAGGAAAGGAAAACCTCTGCACAGTTGAATAGAAGATGAGTCTGATTGTAAACTGATATGATTTCCAGCTCCTTTTATTCTCCACTTGTAGTGACAGTTTGTAGCATGCAAATACTAGAGTCTTCAAAAAAGCAATTGCAGTTTGACTTAGCTGAAGCGCCTCTCAATAAGCCTGAGATAATGTACATTGGAAAGAGCAATTTAGACTGCCAGCACTTACTGATGGATTCTGAATTAGGTGTAGCCTCTTCAAGGAAAAGAATTCTAAGTATTCTGGTCTGTGGCTGAGTTGCAATAAAGTTCTCAGTAAGCTGCAGTGACCTAAAAGAGGCATTATGATATTCTTACTGGTTTAGAGAAGGTAAGAAAAATCAGACAGAATGTGTTTGCATAACTTGCTAAGGATGTCTTCTTCTAAGAGTTTGTGCTCACAATAGGTCTTATGGCATTTGCCCAGGGATAACTTACTTATACACTGTTAACTGTTGCAATGCTTCCACACTATGGGGAGTGGGCGGAGGCTGTTGCTATGGCCTAGAGCAGGAACAGAGAAGTTAAAACCCCTGTGGCCAAATGCAAGTCTCCAAACCTCACGCTCTGGCCCATGGGACCCTCCTAACGTCACCCTCCATCTCAAGCCAAACACCCTCTCCTCAGCCCACACCCTTTACTGAATATTTCTGCTTGTCTGGAACATTTTTTTTTTTTTTAATTTAATCACGCTTCTTGTTGGCCTGGATGGAGGATACACATACATGTGCAGAAACTAGTCTACTGTACAAAGAAAAAACACCCCACATCGTAAACAGGGGGTATAGCAGAGCTTGCCTGCCCCTCGGTGTGCCTGATTCAGTGTCCTCAGTGATGAACACAAGAGTAGATAGTGAGCAGGACATGTCAGTATGCAGTGCGCACATCTCCATGGCATGTGTGCATCAGCATGCCCTGTGGCTTGCATGTGTGATGCAAGCACACTCAGTGGAATATATGCATGGCTGCCATGGAACTTCTGGAGGGCACCTTTTCATGAGAAATATTGGGGGGCTGTGCCCTCCCTCTTGGGCTTGCCGATCAGAAGGTTGGTGGTTGGAATCCCCGTGATGGAGTGAGCTCCTGTTGCTCTGTCCCAGCTCCTGCCAACCTAGCAGTTTAAAAGCACACCAGAGCAAGTAGATAAATAGGTACTGCTGTGGCGGGAAGGTAAATGGTGTTTCTATGCACTCTGGTTTCCATCACGGTGTCCCGTTGAGCCAGAAGTGGTTTAGTCATGCTGGCCACATGACCCGGAAAGCTGCCTGTGGACAAATGCCGGCTCTCTTGGCCTGAAAGCAAGATGAGTGCCGCAACCCCATAGTCGCCTTTGACTGGACTTAACCATCCAGGGGTCCTTTACCTTTGCCTTTTTACCTTACCCTACCCAGCACCTATGGCTGTGAGAGAAGAGAATAAGAGGACTGGCAACCAGCAAAGGACTGAATTTCTCTACCCTTCCATTGTGTATCACCCTTGGTGAGCCTTTAGCTACAGTTCTTTTTTTGGGGGGTGGCATTTGAATGCATAAACTTCTACTACCATTGGTTGCATTGATCATTACTTAACTTTGGTGAGAGGGGAAGAAAAATGATTCAGGCTTTTACTCCATTAAAAGCTGTGTTATTAATATTCAAACACACACAGAGAGAGACCTTGCAATAATGTCACAGTTATTATAATAGATAGGATGAAGTGTCTCCTGGAAGCTATGTCAGAATGAGAATTCAGGCACAATTTTTATAGAGAGGATATTTCCTGACCATGTGTTTAACCTTCAACAAACATGTTGCTTTAGTAATCTATCAGTTTTCTCAGATTTTATCCCAGCGTTCCTTATGTCCACATGACCCTTCACCTCCCCCTCCAAAGAGGAGCAAATACCACCGCCATTGTTCATTGTTCTCCCTACTTTTGCTACTAAGCGGTTCTATCATCTAGTCATTCCCTCATCCCCAAAGCTGTCTGGTGCCAGTAGCCTCAAGACACTGCAAAGCTGGTTCTAGTACAACGGCACTCCCAAACGTTTTCTACATATCCTCTCTCAGAGCTGCCTCGATGCCACAGGCTTGGCACCTGTTCTCTAGCAATTCCAATCCAAATCTTTTACCTTTTGCCTTCCCCCCCCCACCAGAGCACAACCAGCTATAAGAGATATGATACCGCCAGGATTCCTTATGCTAGGCTTGAGGCTGTTGTCAGCTCATAAATATATGAATTAGCCAGATTATACAGCAGTGTATCTCAAGCAAGGTTGGGGGAGGCATCATTCTCCCAGCCTTAGATGGGCCTTACCTGTTATCCAGACTCCAGCCTTAATAGTTATCTGTAATTTGTGTATGTAGTGCATCCTGAAAAGTGAAAGGGCTGATGCTATAATTATAAAAGTAAGAGCATTTTATGATTGTGCTCCTGAGTTTTATTTACTTCCTTTGATATATTCTTTGCTGCTCTCCTTTTAAAGTTCTATAAAAGAGCAATATTTCAGATTATAGTTTGGTGAGAGAAGGAGATCTCAGTAATGGGGAGGAAGATTCTAGCTCACTCTTGGATCTACTCAAGATTACAATCTTGCCAGCACAGGTGAATAATGGCCACTGCAGGTGTTGGGAGGGCCACAGCAATGGACATAGGAGACTGGTATTGGGTTGAATTAGGCTACAACTTTATTGATTATATGAAAGTGTAGGTTTGGCTAAGGCATTGGGCAATGTATCCAGCATTAGACAGCTCGTCTGCTACCTGGTAGGACCCTGGTAGGGTCAACCTTGTGTTGGGGAGTTGCCCCCAACATAGATTGGGTGCCACAACCCCATAGGAGGCCACCATTGGGCAAGATATGTTGGCCCATTGTTTCCCCTGTGAACTCCTGGACAGAATCACCCCTCCAGAACCCTCTCTAACGGGGTATCCCTGCGACTAAGGATCCAGCCAAAGTTGTGACAGTTGCTATGAAGCAGGCGAAGACTCACAACCCAGCCAATCTGCTTAGAGGAGAAAAATCCTCCCTGGCCCCAGATACGGTGCCCAAGTAAACCATGGCAAGGTCTGTATACCCCTCGCCTGTTCACTCATTGAGCGAGCCTTAACAGACTGGGTAGGTGGAAAATCCGGTGACAATCAGGCCACCTCCTTAAATAGACCAGGTGCAGCTCCCAAGCCCCTGCCCTGGTTGGCCTTGCAGGCAATGCCCACCCATACCTTGTGGCAGGAGGTGGGCTGGCGCCTGGTGACCAACCCTTCCCACCAGTTGCACCAGAAGATGGCAGCCTCCTTGGACCCACTGTGGCCACACCATGCGGCAAAAGTCACCCACCCAGAGCACTAAGTGAGTGGTTTTTTGTTTTTTAAAAAAGCAATGTATTTTAAGAGCACCAGTTGTCATGTTTTCATACCTTATGACATGGTGCCCTCCAAATACTTTTGGTTTACAAGTGCCATTATGCACGATCACTGACTCGAGTGGCTAAGGCTGATACTCCAAATATCTGGAAGGCACCACATTGGCTACTCCTGCCTATCTATAGGGATGACTATTTCGGGGATGTTTAGCTTACTTGTAACTTGCCTATGAATCACACATTTTTTAAAACATCAGCAATGCCATACATCCTTAAGTAGACCATTACATTCAAATCTGGCATATATTCAGAAAAATATGTATTTCTTCTCCCATGCAAGGATGCCTAGGATTGCAGCTTTAGTTATATCTCTGCTAGCAATTTCCACCTTTTCAAAATTATATTTGATTACCAGAATCCATATGTTGAAAAATAATCTATTTTTTTTCTACAAAGCAGTGGCTATCAATGGAAAACATCAGTTAAGTATCCATCGAGAACTTCAGTGAGTCAGTTCCTAGAATGCTCTGTCCTGATTTATTCTTGTCCACTCATATTATCAAAACATTCTACACCTCTTTATTTCTAATTAATGATAAAAGAATCAATTTCTTCTTGGTTTCTTTCCAAACATCTATGAGGGCAACCGAGGTGATTCTTAACTTCTACCCATTTTGTCTGGTGATGAAATTCCCAACAGAAACCACTTTATTAAACCAAATGATGTGACAAACTTGCTTCTGGTGTGTTCTGAAAAATATTTTTGGAAGTATTTTTCTGTACCCAACTGTGATTTGGGGCTTGATTCAGAAACTGAATGGGCCAGCATTCACAGGTGCAAAGCAATACTTAGGTAAATGATATTGCTGAACTCCTACCTGAACAACAACTGAAAAGGATGTTCAGAAATGAAGCTTTGTTTAGGGAGAGAGAGAGAGAGAGAGAGAGAGAGAGAATGATCAGAACAAAATAAGGCTGTAATCTTTGAGGTAATAAATTCCATTCTTGCCCAATATAGCAGCTGAGGGTGCCATGTGATGTCAGCAAGTCACAGGGAGGAAGCAAGCTGAGGTGGTTAAGTAAAACCAAAAGAATCAGCATTTCCCCCAGAAACAACAGAAGCAAACATACAACATTAAATTGGAAGAGTAGTGTTTTAAAGTTGACATTTACCTTACCTGGCAGTTTTACTTGCCGGCAATAAAACCTCCACTCCAAAGGTATGACGCCTCTTTCACTTGCTTTGGAGCAACTAATTGACTCAGCATCTAAACTGCCTTTCAGAGCTGGCGGCATTAATGTGACTTTCTGTTTGCCTTTCCGTATTTCAAGAGTGCAAGGTGCTTTTAAAAGGCATTTTGGGGAAAGAGCAAGAAGTGTTGCCATCATACCTCAAAGAAGACCCGGGAGAAGCAAATTGGAGGGAAGGTTCTATTTTATTGCATATAAGGTATTGGAGGCTCTGCAGGGAAATTAACCAGATTAACCAAAACAAAACATAGTCCTGGCAGGGACGTCCCCTAAGGGAAGAGGGCCAAACTCCCCCTGTAGCCCCCACTGCAGGCCTGCATTAAGGAATTTAAGATATTAATGGGATTATGAGCATTTATTCATTTGATATGCATTTTATTCATCTATGCTGTCACTGGCTATTGGTTACTGCACCATTTTCATTTCTTATCTATGCTACGATCTAATTTTCTGTGGCACATTTAGTTCGCTTGCTAAATTTCCTTTTACACAACTAATGAGAGTAGATTCTTCTTCCAGTGTTACTCCTTTTGCTCTTAACTATTTAAGGTTTTCATATATTATGGATAGGCTAGCTCACAAAATCCTGGTGTAAAGTAAGCTCTAAAATATCCTGAGAATGTTTCACCAAACATTGTATATTTCTGGCATGAACAGAGGTGTTTTACTGTAAAATCCCAAAGTTAAATTGGATTGAAGGGGAATTAACAAAAAAAAGAAGAGCAAAGAAACCGCTCATTTATACCAAGGGAAAGAAACAAAAAGCTTTAAGAATTACTTGCTGCAGCATGGCACCTTTTAAATGAAAGATTTCCTAAAGCATGTTCTGCGCATTAAGATATCAATCAATGATTTTCATGTTCAGAAATGGAACTTTAATTAAAACTTCATGTACTCTGCTTTTATGTGCCCTTAATGTTATCCAGAATAAAGTGCCCCCCTGGTCTGTTAAACAAAACCCCTGTGAAGTTACTACTTCTGTAACCTTTCTAAGCTGTTCAGGCACTCTTTTCGCAACGAGAGGTTTTACTGTGTGAGTTGTATTAAAATGAATGGGATAGTAGCGCCATTCATTTTAATGAGGTGAGCACAGGAGAACTTCCTGATGGATTGTAGCTTAAGAGAGGCTCTCATAAACTTCTCGTTGTGCTGAGACAAGGCCAGCCCTGCCTGCTTCCACTGCTACCCACTAAAGCTATGCTTCCGACTGCTGCTATGGATGGCTCAAATGCTTCCCATTTGAGCCAGTGTGGTGTAGTGGTTAAGAGCGGTAGACTCATAATCTGGTGAACCGGGTTCGCATCCCCGCTCCTCCACATGCAGCTGCTGGGTGACCTTGGGCTAGTCACACTTCTTTGAAGTCTCTCAGCCCCACTCACCTCACAGACTGTTTGTTGTGGGGGAGGAAGGGAAAGGAGAATGTTAGCGGCTTTGAGACTCCGGGTAGTGATAAAGCGGGATATCAAATCCAAACTCTTCTTCTTCTTCTTCTTCTTCTTCAGCAGCAGCAGCAGCAGCAGTAAATTATATTGTTACTGGGCTTATTAGTTTGATGAAGGGCAGGCTGGAGATCAAAATAATAAATCAGCCTTAATTACATGGGGCTTCACTGAGAGCCAGTGTGGTGTAGTGGTTAAGAGCGGTAGACTCGTAATCTGGTGAACCGGGTTCGCGTCTCTGCTCCTCCACATGCAGCTGCTGGGTGACCTTGGGCTAGTCACACTTCTCTGAAGTCTCTCAGTCCCACTCACCTCACAGAGTGTTTGTTGTGGGGGAGGAAGGGAAAGGAGAATGTGAGCCGCTTTGAGACTCCTTTGGGTAGTGATAAAGCGGGATATCAAATCCAAACCCCTCCTCCTCCTCCTCCTCTTCTTCTTCTTCTTCTTCTTCTTCTTCTTCTTCTTCTTCTTCTTCTTCTTCCTCCTCCTCCTCCTCCCCACTGCTTGCATGTTCAGTGGGGGGAAAGAGTTTGCCACATGTACAGATGTACATGTACTCTGACCCAAATAGTGGTCTTCTTTTCCACCCATATGGTGTGTTCATAAAGAGCATGTTCCCATGGCGTCTGTGTGCATGGATGGTGGCAAGGCATTGATACCATGCACATCAGCAGTGAGAGGTGTGCCTATGGCACATGGAGAGGACCACCTCTGCTCATCCGTTGTTTCAATATGCACCCCCTTCTTCTATGCTCGGGGAGGCCAACTGGTGATCCCGGCAATAAAAGCTTTTGTTGGGAAAGCTATTCCCCAGATGTTATATGGGGTTGAACTCTGGGGGTGGAATTCGAGGCTGCTGGAAAGGCTTCAAATCTTACAAAATTACTATTTTAAGAGGATCTTAGGCCTTCCTCAAGGAACACCGGCAACCTTCTTAAGAGTAGAGGTAGGACTACCTTCTGTGTCTGCCAGGGCCCATTTAAGATTCTTGCGTTTTTACATCAACCTGGCAAACACTCCAAATACCTTATTGGCGAAACAAGCCTTTGCATCATTTCAAAAGATCACCACTTGGCGTCAAAATTTATTTGATATTCTGGCTAGATACACCTTGCCAGAATTTGATACTCTCAAACGGTGGAGACCGGACAAACTTCGGAAATGGATCCTGGAAAGAGACGCCATGTTAGACAGTACAAAAATAAAAAACGCAAGGCCCTCCCATTGGTTTCCCCGGTTGAAAACAGTTAAAGTCCGCGCCAACTACCTGGCGAACATCACCAATGATTTAGGCAGATTTGCTAAAATTCCGATAGAGCACCGCGTATGCCCTTGCCACATGGGGAACATAGAAGATCTCACACACTTCCTGTTGTATTGTCCCATGTACTCGGCCTTCAGAGATGTGATTGAAAAATTTATACCTAACTCAATAGGCAACTTGGAGGATCGAGTAAGGTTTCTGCTGGTAGACGCAGACCCACGGATTTCCCATGCGGTAGCGGTTTTTGTGGCAAGGGCCATGAAAACCAGGAAGGGGTTCCTAGATGACGCAGCGAAGGCCCCCCCCCCATTGTTCTCCTGATCTGCTGTTGTATTTTCTTTCCTGCATCGCGGGCTGGTTTTCTTGGTCTTGTTTTGTTTTGCTCTGTGGGGCTAGTGGGAAATGTGTTTTAACCCAGTTTAACAACTATATTGTTATTCTTTTTAATAATGTTGGATGATTTTTGTGTAAAGGCATGGTCCTCACAAGTCTAATAAATTATTATAATATGCACCCCCAAAATCAACCTTTTAGCAAACAAATTTATATGATATATGTTTGTGTAAATGTTTGCATCGGCACCCTAGCAGATCTGGAAATGCCTATAATACCAAGTCCACAAAATGTAAATAAATAAATGTGAGGTATGTAAGCTTGCTCATTTCATGACAATTAAGAAGAGGCCAGCGAAACAGTCAAACTGAATTTTCCTGGAAGGCAATTAATATTTCAGGATACGCATCCATAATGCAGAGAACTAACAGAGAGCTTGTGTCAAACCATAAAGACATCAACACTGGCAAAAATACAATAAAAATATCAAGTTGTTTATGGTCTGGTTTTTCCTTTTTAAACAAAAGCTCGTAAGAACGAAAACTGTGTACATGCATAAATTAAGAAGGGCAAACATGGTTTGAAATACATTTTAATGTTTCCATAATGAAGCTTTGTTGGAGTAGCTTAAATATTTACAGTTTATTCCCAGAAATAAATACATCAAGACCGCCTTCACAGCCTCATCTCATGGCTTTTTATAGACAATGAAAAGGAGAGGGAACTAGATGGAACCTTGTAGAATTTCACAGAAAAGGATCATAAGGTTTTATACAGCCACCACCCAGTGTCTAACATCCCTTTTCAGAGCTAGGTGATTGGAAGGGTTGTAGTGGCACAAATGCAAGCATTTTGGGAAAATACTGATTATCCAGACAAAGTTCTGTATGGTTTCTGACCTGGCTTTGGGATTGAATCAGCACTGGTGTGTGAGTTTGATTAAGATTGAGATAAGAGGAATGTGATTCACTTAGTTAATCTCTCAGCAGATTTTGATAGCATCAAGCATATCTTCGTGGACTTGGCTCTGCGAGTTGAGAATTGGGAGCACTGTTCTTATGGTTCTATTTTTACTTGCAGGATTGGTTTCAGAGTGCAGCACTAGATCGATGCCTGTTGGATCCTGGCAACTATGCCCTGAGATCCCGCATGGTACCATCTTGCCCCTGTGCTGTTTAACATCTACATGAAGCCATTGCTTGTGGTCATTTGGAGATCTGTAGCAAAGTGTCGCCTGTGTGCTGAGGACACCCAAGTCTATTTTTCAGAAGCATCTGAATGCGGTTTGATGATGCAAGCTGAGAGTCAGTCTCTGGAGGCAGTGATGGGCTAGATGAAGACTGGGGTGGAATCTACAAACATATAAAAACCGTTCTGAAAATGCATTTTTTAAAATAAGCATCTTTAAAAATACACTGAATTTTCCACGAGGCTCACCATCGCAATCGAGTGTCACCTTGTATATTGCACTTAAAACAATCTTAAAATGTTTTATTTGCAGCTGTATAGCTGAGTTCTAATAAACTCATACAGACCCCGCTGAGAGCTTGAAGGCCCCGCTCCTGCCTCTCTCCACTGGGCCCAGGGTGGGACCTGACAGGCTTTGTAAGGACTGCTGCTGCCACCCAGCAGAGAGTATTGCTTCTTCTTTTAAATTGGTTTTAAATTTTGTGTGTGTGTGTGTGTGTGTGTGTGTAACACCCACACCCACCCACACCCCTTTTTAAAATTGTTTTCGAGTGTTTTCCCTGTTTTCAGATGGGTTGCTTGACATCCTATTGCCTTTTAGAATGTGGGGGGGGGGGTTATTGGGTTGTTGCTGTTTTTATTTTGATTATGTATGTTGTGGTTTTATATTCTGATTTTATCCTGTAAACTGCCCTGAGACCTGCAAGTATAGGGCAGTACAGTGGTACCTTGGTTTGATTCCCTAAAAACGTTCAGAACACTCATTTCTGGGTTTGCGGCATTTGGGAGCCGATTTGTTCAGGAGCCAAGCCGTTCGAGTACCAAGGTACCACTGTATATTATTATTATTATTATTATTATTATTATTAATAATAATAAATATAGCAAACACCAAAGGTACTACACTAGTTCAAAAGGAAATATATCTTCATGATTAAGGAGAGAGGTGTTTTCTTCCACAATGCTATTGCAGAGCTCCTCTGCCTGAATGTATGATCAAAGCAAATGCTGGGAACTGACAAGTGAATTATAAATCTTACATATATTTATAATGACTCCTTTTAGCTAATCCATCACACCATGAATGACTTTTTTCCAATTTGGTGTTTTTAATGTGTAAGGTTGTTAACTTGTGGGTATAGTAGTATGTTATTAAATTCCCTAGCCTAGGCAGAAACAGTATTCATACTGAACTGCATTGGGGTATACCTTTTGTCCTTCGTTCGTTTTAATAATTGGCCATGATATGTGCAAAGCTTTTACTTCTCAACTTTGAAAATGTCAATGGCCCTGCAAAAATGACAGTATCATAAATCCATGCTAGTTCTACCAGAAGGCCAAAAATGCAGAGAGCTAAACTGAAGTCAGATTAAATGCTAACGTTACTCTGAGAATAGCAATGAATACATTGATGATGATGATGATGATGATAAATAAATAAATAAATAAATAAATAAATAAATAAATAAATAAGTCTTATTTATACCTCACCCTCCCCGGCTAAGACCAAGCTCAGGGCAGCTAGCATCAGGTATAAAAACAATTGATTAAAATACAACTTAAAAGCAGGATTAAAATATAACTTAAAATGCAGCCTCATTTCAGTGGAAGCCCAGATCAAAAACTGTTGGGGGGGGGGGAGAAAACGTCAAATCTTCACCAAGGCCAACTATCCAGACTGGTCCTACGTGGGCCAGAAAAAAACCAGGGAAATCCCCAAATAGGGGTTCCATCACAGAAGGAAAAGGAAAGAGAGGGGAGGGGATCAGGCTGATTCCAGGCCAGAGGCCAGGTGGAACAACTGTCTTACAGGCCCTGCGGAAAGAGATCAGATCCCACAGGGCCCTGGTCTCATGAGACAGAGCGTTCCACCAGCCGGAGCCAGTGTTGAAAAGGCCCTGGCCCTGGTTGAGGCTAATCTGACTTCCTTAGGGTCCGGGACCTCTAGAGTGTTGCTATTTATGGACCTTAAGGTCCTCCACACAGCACACCAGGAGAGGTGGTCCCGTAGGTATGAGGGTCCTAGGCCGCAAAGGGCTTTAAAGGTCAAAACCAGCACTTTAACCTGACCCTGTACTCCACCGGGAGCCAGTGCAGCTGGAAAAGCACTGGGTGAATGTGGTCCCGCGGTGGGGACCCCGTAAGGAGCCTCGCCACGGCATTCTGCACTCGCTGGAGTTTCTGGGACAACTTCAAGGGCAGCCTTAGCTAATATATCTTAGTAAATGTATTGATCTTTCTGATGCCATGGGACCCTTTGTTGTTTTGTATGTTTTTGAATTCCTTGGGACTGAGACAGATATCAAGAAATATTGTGTTCTTGGCCAGAATTTGGTATTGTCTGAGAGTTACATAAAACCACAACTCTAAGCCCACATTTGGTATATAGCTGGCTAACGTATAGTGGAAAAAAACTGCAAAAAATCAATTATTATTGATGTAAACCTCCAGAATGTATTTTGTATAGTTAAGTTTTTATCTCCATCTTCAGTACATTGTATTTTATTTTATTGATACAGTTATTAGTGGCTGATGCAAATAAAGTTTCTTCTGATTCTGGCTAACGTATAGAGGTCTTCTTTACTTGCACCTAGCATACATTCAGTTGTTCTTCTGGTTTTCTCCAGTCCATCCTGGGTTACTCTTTATGCCCAGAATCAGTGCAAAATTTAGCACTAAACCCACCCCCCAATTGCTTTCAATTTTGCAATTGTGTTGGCATCTGATCTGTCATACCTCATTCATCAACTGATGAACATCTGAACCAGAGCACAGAATGTCAGGGAACCTCTGGTTTCCCTACATGCTCTTTGACTTATCCCTGCATCGCTGTGATGACCCATGATTCCTGATAAGAGATGGTCCAGTTTCTGTACATGTTCCTACCTTCCACAGGGTTAAGACAGAAAATAAAAGAGAAATAGGACCTCCCCTATTGCTACATCAGTGGAGCACCACATCATGGAACAGTTTGCCCCATGAGATTTGGATGGCTCTATTTTGGATTGCCTTTTGCTGGCTTCTTCAGAAGACTATTCTAGCAAGCTTTTAATTTGCTTGGCTGAGTGGCTCTGAGTGGGAAACTGTACTTTATCTATTGTACCTGTTTAGTTTTTAGCTAAGTGTTTAGTTTACCAATATTGTTGTTTTGCTGTGGGATATTGTTATGGAAAATGCTTGGATTGTGTGTGTGTGTGTGTGTGTGTGTGTGTGTGTGTGTGTGTGTGTGTGTGTGTGTTTTACGATCAAGAAGCATATAAATTTTATGAAATAAAAAATTAAATATTTTTATATGCTGGTTTTAATTTATGTAAGCCACTTTGCGCAATATATGCATATTAGAAAAGCAGGCTATAACTCTTGATATGAATACAGGTAAAATGCAACATTCAAAGTATCATTTAGTGAGAAGAAATAAATATCATGTAGTCTCGTGGCTTAATTGGCATCAAAGCATTTTTCAAAGAGCAGAAGCCTCAGACAAGGTGTTTTCTACAGCACCACGTTACTTAACAGTTTCAGGAACAGCAACTCAAATGACAGCAGTATTAATTAATTCATCAACAGCTGCTTTGTGTTTGTGTCTTCCTCTTGGATAAAAACGTTTCAATGAAAAGAGTCACTCCCTTTGTCGCCATGGAAATATTTATCTGTTTCCCAGGCAACAATGTGGTCAGTCATCATGTTGCCACAGCAACATTGTTACAGTCTATACCTTACTGTTGGTTTGGGCATATTTCGCAATAACGATTTATTATAGGGAGTTTTTACTTTCCAGTATAATGCTGCTTGAGTGAACGATGAATTGAATAAATTTCAATATTGCCTACATTTTTGTGTGCACCATTTTCTAACACCCACTTTCTTTTTCTGCAGGAGAACAGCATTGTAAAATTTTGAGAAGCGCAGATTTCAAAGGATAGCTGTGTTTCGGTTCATGTATTGGTTCATGAAGCATGGGTCGGATGGGTTTGCATTAAAATGTGAACCGAATTGATTTTCCTCCCATCCCCACAAGGCACCTGGAGATAATGCAAGGACAACTTATGGATCTCTTTTTTCACACATCTGCTGTAATGTCCAAATTAATATCCAAAATAATAACACCTGCATCTCTCCTATTAGTATACATATGGATATGTCAAACTCAGGCGTCAATCTCTCTAAGATGGAAACAGGAAGTTTTCTACTAGAAGCAGAATCCAAACTCCCTTCCTTAGCAGGGCTGGATGGAGGGCCACTTCCACATCCACAGCTCTGCCACTCTTTTTCTTTAAATAACATTTTTTGATTTTCCAATTATAAAAACAAAAACAACAATACAACAAATACAAAACAAACTAACTTCCCTCTGGTCCCTTCCTTGGTTCCATTATTCATCAAGATACTGCATGTCCATTGTGAAAATTATAACATGTTAAATCACCTTTTATCTATTCATAAAAAATTACAAGTAATCTTAAAACCCTGTTAATGTATGAACCTGTGTCCAATGCTTCTGTATATATGCAATAAACATCTGCCATTATTCCTTGAATTCATTGCTGTCTCTTCCTCTTAGTTTCATTGTCAAATTTGCCATTTCAGCATATTCCATTAATTTAACTTGCCAATCTTCTTTAGTTGAGACACCTACTTCTTTCCAATGTTGTGCTAATAGTGTCTGTGCAGCTGTAGTTGCATACATAAATAAATTCTTTTTGCAATTTTGGTTGATCTACTCCTAGAATGCCTAATAGGAATGCTTCTGGTTTTTTTAACAAAGGTTAATTTAAACATCTTCTTCATTTCATTGTAAACAATTTCATTACTTTCATTAATGTCAACTTTTAATATACTGTTTGATGCAGATGTCTCCTAGTCATCAACATTACCTTTGACACCCAGAAATCCTGATGTTTGCATTTCCTGATCAGGCTTTCTGTATCCCCTTTTCTCTTGCCCCTTATTGATATAAATTCTAAGCATTTTCCTTTGCATCCTCACAATATGGCAACCACCTTATTTCGAGTGCTGTTGCACAAGCACTGGGGGCAGGCAGGAGATGTACATTTTACATTTGAAACTTTGACAGATTCGCACCAGCCCAGTCGCCCCCATTTGCCTCCTTGCTAAAGCCTTCAATGGCTCATATGATTTATTCATCCCAGAGTTCACCTGAAAGGCCTCCCAGTAACACACTTTGAGTTGGCTCCACCATTAAAATTTTATACATCATTGTACAGCTGACAGGTTGAACTCAGGCAAGTCATTGCTGCAGAAAAGGCTTTGAAGGGTTGAATGATACCTGGAAATAACCTATGAGGTATGAGAGAGTGCAGGCCTAAACTGTCCTCTTTTCCTTTCAGTTTCCTGAAAGAGATATACAGCCTATGTTCCCTTTGAAGTTTCATAGGGTACAAGTTCGTTAATTGAAAAGCAAGATCTTCTTAAGCTGTCACAATGTTCTGCACAGTGCACATGGAACAGTTTTAAAGATTTCCCCCCTCTAAATAGTGGGCCTGCATTTTCTAGTGGTACATGGTGGAATGGGAGAGAGATTATAGTTGTGCTAAATCTAACACAACTATAATTTTGAGCAAACAGTGCTACCCTACATACTGCTGCCACGTACGAAAATTAAGGTACCTATATACTCGAGTATAAGCCGACCCGAATATAAGCCGAGGCACCCAATTTTACCACAAAAAAACTGGGAAAGCTTCATAGGAGCCACTGCCTGCCTCACTCGAGTATAAGCCGAGGGCGGCTTTTTCAGCACAAAAAATGTGCTGAAAAACTAGGCTTATACTCGAGTATATAGGGTATATAAACATTTCACACAAGACCAAGAATATGACTGAACAGAATTACAAGCCTGGTAGACGAAGGGAACACTGTGGATGTAGCCTATCTTGATTTCAGCAAGGCCTTTGACAAGGTAGAATGATAGAATCATAGAATCATAGAGTTGGAAGAGACCACAAGGGCCATCCAGTCCAACCCCCTGCCAAGCAGGAAACATCATCAAAGCATTCCTGACAGGTGGCTGTCAAGCCTCTGCTTAAAGACCTCCAAAGAAGGAGACTCCACCACACTCCTTGGCAGCAAATTCCACTGTTGAACAGCTCTTACTGTCAGGAAGTTCTTTCTAATGTTTAGGTGGAATCTTCTTTCTTGTAGTTTGAATCCATTGCTCCGTGTCCGCTTCTCTGGAGCAGCAGAAAACAACTTTTCTCCTTCCTCTATATGACATCCTTTTATATATTTGAACATGGCTATCATATCACCCCTTAACCTTCTCTTCTCCAGGCTAAACATACCCAGCTCCCTAAGCCGTTCCTCATAAGGCATCGTCCCCAGGCCTTTGACCATTTTGGTTGCCCTCCTCTGGACACGTTCCAGCTTGTCAGTATCCTTCTTGAACTGTGGTGCCCAGAACTGGACACTGTATTCCAGGTGAGGTCTGACCAGTGGTACTATTACTTCCCTTGATCTAGATGCTATACTCCTATTGATGCAGCCCAGAATTGCATTGGCTTTTTTAGGTCTACCAAGACTCCTAGATCCTTTTCACTTGTACTGCTCTCAAGCCAGGTGCCACCCATCCTGTATTTGAACATTGAACCCCGTAGCGCGGATTCAAACTGCTGACCTTACGACTGGAAGCCCAAGAGGCTCAGTAGTTTAGACGACAGCGCCACCTTCATCCCTTTGTGTTTTAGACTTCTGGTCAACATGGCACCGAGATATTCGGCTGAGCTCCACAGGCCGTCTTTTTAATTGCTTGATGTGGTCTGTCTGATAGTTTTTCTTTTATAGGGAACCAGGTTCTTTATGTGTCCTTTGGTCCCCAGGAGCTAACAACTCTCAGCAGCCCTTTGCAAACCAGAGTTTCTAGGATTCTTTGAAGGAAGCTATTCTTGTTTAAAGGAACGCGGGTGGCGCTGTGGTGTAAACCACTGAACCTAGGGCTTGCCGATCGGAAGGTCGGCGGTTTGAATCCCCACAACGGGGTGAACTCCCGTTGCTCGGTCCCAGCTCCTGCCAACCTAGCAGTTCGAAAGCACATCAAAGTGCAAATAGATAAATAGGTACCGCTCCGGTGGGAAGGTACATGGCATTTCCATGTGCTGCTCTGGTTTTGCCAGAAGCAGCTTAGTCATGCTGGCCACGTGACCTGGAAAAACTGTCTGCGGACAAACGTTGGCTTCCTTGGCCAGTAAAGCGAGATGAGCGCCACAACCCCAGAGTCGTTCACAACTGGACTTACTGTAACTGTCAGGGGTACTTTACCTTTACCTTTATTCTTGTTTAAAGTGGTATAATACTGTTTTGAATATAAAGTGCAGATAAGTCCTTGGTTTTGTTTGGAGTAGGTGACTGAAATCAATGGGACCTAAGTTGGCCACTGATTTGTACAGTTCAACTCTGTCTGGATCCAGCCCGCTGTGTGCTTTACCTTCAAGTAGAATAACAACCACAAAAATGTACTTATTTCTCCAACTATATGTTGTTTCCTTCCAGTTCTGAATGGACGAACCACTGGTAGATAGCCCACCACTGTCTTCTTCTTGCCAGTGGAGGCAGGGGATGCATAAAAATACAGTTCTACTTTTTTATTGCAACTGCTTGGCTTCTGAGTTTTGAAAGCTTGAGAAGAGCAGGTCAGCTAGTGTAGGCCTTCTCCTCTCTCTATGTGACACTTCCCCCAAAACTTGCTTAACTATCGATAAAAAAAAATTAAATATCTCATAGGAGTCCTACATAAAATGTGCTAATGTTTAGTCTCAGCTTCTAGGCTAGCTGGAGACTGGTGGAAACAAAACAATGCCAAAGATGTAAATTATTATTTTTTCCCTGCCAGCAATCAACTGCTGTTGCCTAAAGGTACAATGGCAGTAGCAGGGGTTGCCCAACTCATGCCAAATCTGTAAGGCTAGTGTTAACGTATCAAAGAGAAGCCAAGGGCCATAGTCCAGGGAAAAGGAGTGCAGCCAAGAACGAGTGTTAATCAGAAAGAAGTAACGGTTAGGGAAAATCCAGAGGATTAATCAGAGATTGAAGCCTTGGGAGTTTTTCAATATAACTCAAAAGTATGCTTGAAGGAAAGGAAACACTTAGGTGTAGCTATGCGTGGAAGAATCTGTCACGTTTGGTTCACCCATGTTCTTATTTTTCAACTCTTAAATTCAATTATCCACATTTCGCAACAATTTGCATTTTAAAATAATAATAATGATAATAATAATAATTAGTATTATTATTAGTAGTAGTATTTAAATTTGTATACTGCCCTATACCCACAGGTCTCAGGGTGGTTTACAGGATGAAATCACAATATAAAAACCACATATAATACATAATCAAAATAAAACAAGAACAATTCAGTTAAAAAATCCTCATGAAAAAAATCCTCATGAAAATTCATCCGCCTTGTAGTATAAATTTCTCTTGATACGCAACTTTTTGTATTCAGTTTTGAATAATATACACATTTTTATGAGCTATTTCCTCTAATAAAATGGATTTTTAATGTTATTTCACTAATATATTCATCTTTATGCATACTTCCTCCTAATGTATGCATTTTTGTAAACGTCTTTTGGTCCGAGAGCTGCATCACAAAATTCAGATATTTAAAAATTTCAAAGGATAACTGTGTTTTAGTTCACATATTGATTCAGAAAGTCCAAATTGGATAAATTTGGCTTTAAAAGCAGACTGAATCGAATTTCTCCTCCATCCCTAGGTACAGACTTAGGCTTTAGATGAGATAGGAATTGGTGTCTAATAACAGGTGTTTGGGGAAAAGAGGTTCTATTACAACAGGGAAATGGGACACCAGGTCACAGGAGAAGCAGGCTGAGGGTGGTCCTCCAACCCCCACCAGTTCAAACCAGTATGGCCAGTCATCAGGGATGATGGGAGCTATGGTCCAACAGCATATGGAGGATCACAGGTTCCTTTGGCAAGTGTGTGAAAACTTTCACCAATGAAATGATGTATCGTTGGTATTTAACATCTACAAAATTAGCAAAGATGTATAGAACTGCTTCAAACGTATGTTGGAAGTGTAAGGAGAAGGAAGGCACATTCTACCACATGTGGTGGACGTGCAAGACAATGAAAGCATTCTGGGAAATGATATGTAATGAGTTGAGGAAAAAATGTTTAAAATAATGTTTGTGGAAAAACCAGAGGCTCTTTTACTAGGAATTTTAGGTGCAGAGATATCAAAGGAGCAGAAATGATTATTTACACATGTGATGACAGCAGCATGGATACTACTGGGCCAGAGATGGAAAGAAGATAAAGTCCCGACCAGAGACGAATGGCTGATGAAGATGATGGACTATGCCGAAATGGCGAAAATGACCAACAAAATCAGAAACCAGGAAGAGAGGAACTTTAATAAGGAATGGGAAAAATTTACAACATACTTAAGAGAACAACTAAAAACTGTGGCAGGATTTGAGTAAGGCTTGTAATGTACTAAAAACTAAAGTACAGTGGTACCCCGCAAGACGAATGCCTCGCAAAACGAAAAACTCGCAAGACGAAAGAGTTTTTCGTTTTTTGAGTTGCTTCGCAAGACGAATTTCCCTATGGGCTTGCTTCGCAAGACGAAAACGTCTTGCGAGTTCCCAATGCATTCCTATGGGAAACCGCACTTCAATGCATTTCTATGGGAAACAGCGCCATCTAGCGCTTCGCAGGGACCGTGCTTCGCAAGACGAAAAAACTCGCAAGACGACAAAACTCGCAGAACGGATTAATTTCGTCTTGCGAGGCACCACTGTAGAAATCTTTTTCATGTGATGCAGTTGAAAAAGATTGAAAATGGAAACCATGGAAGAGTGGAGGTGAGTCTAAAGATTCAGGGAATCCTAAATGCTGATGATTATGTCTAATGTTTGAATTTAAATGTCCAGTGTAAAACTGAATAAAAAAGATTGTACAAGAAAGAAAGAAAACCTTCACCAATGAGTAATAGGGTAGGCAGGTAATGTTTAGGAAATGATCCTTGTTTTAAGAGCAGGAATGCTAAAAGTGTCCCTCCGTTCATCTGAAACATCAGATAGCATACCAGTCTTGCAAGAACTGAATAGCTGTTTCATGCAACTTCAAACCTAGAATGTGTTATTATATTCACTTTGAACTGAACTCCTGCTGGCAGGTGGGTGGGAATGACAGCAATAACATTTGCCCAAGTCACACACACACACACACACACACACACACACACACACACCAAATAAGATTGGCTCATATAAATATGTCCATCGCTGTGTGTTAGTATTCCCAGAAGCTCTTTTCGTTTAATTATACATTTTCTTATGGTTTCTTGATTTAGCAAACACTGGCAAGGCTGTTTCTTTATGAAGTGTATTTTAATTAATAGCTGGTTCATGTATGGCTCCAAGCTTCCTACTGGACCACAAATAGCAGATCAATGACACTTGATTGCATGGGAAATGACAATTTATCTCAAGCTTTTATTTTTCTTAAGAATCTTTAAAAGCTTATGATTAGTTCTCTATTTTGGTATGATATATTGCATGCATTAGGAAGAATAGTTTAAAATAGGCACTGTACTACTGTATCTAATTATCTCCACACAATAGTGTTATCAATTCTCTTAAATTGTAAATAAATGAAAGTATTTCCAATATATTGGCTGCTTGACCCTATATACTGTATATGTGCTTCTGAGCTGTAGCAGGAGGGGAGACTACATTTCCAGTCCAAGGGTTAGGTTTGGCGGTTATTTTAATTTGGGTATAACTGTAAACTGTTTATTATTGTTGTTGTCACTGCTATTATTGGTTTCTATTGATTTATTGGTTTGTTTGTTGCCTGCCCAGCGGTACCTTGCTTCTCGAATGGCTTAATTGTTGAACAATTCGACTCCCAAACGCCGCAAACCCAGAAGTAAGAGTTCCACTTTGCGAACGTTTTTCAGAAGCCAAACATCCGATGTGGCTTCCGTTTGAGTTCAGGAAGCTCCTGCTGCCAATCGGAAGCCGTGCCTTGGTTTTCAAACAGTTTTGGGAGTTGAACGGACTCCCAGAACAGTTTAAATTAGAGAACCAAGCTACCATTGCATAGGATATTCTGTTTCTTAATGTTTGATGTTTTGTTGTGGTTTTATATATTCTGTAAGCCGCCCAGAGTGACTGGGGAAAACACAGCCAGATAGGCAGGATATTATTATTATTATTATTATTATTATTATTATTATTATTATTACCATATTCCTTTATGGGCAGCCTGGCTAGAGGGAAAAGTAGATGGAGCAACATATCTGACCTTTATCTTTGTACAGTAGGCTACATTCCAGCTACACAAAACTCTGAGGTTTCTACATACTTCCTCACTTCCTACACATGAGGAAGTATTATGTGCATTTTCCACACATATGGCTCTATCACAATTTTTAAGCTGGAGGCTTGATGGGGATGCATTATTGCCTATCCTACTCCACGATGCCTGTGAAGACTCCATTTGGGTAACAGAGCCATTTTCCGCTCTTTATGAACTACTGCCAAATATAATCTTCACTACTGATATGGTTTTTATGAAGGTTATCTTCATGGAAAAGTACTTTTCTAAAGCTCTAAAAATGAAATAAAACTGGAGGAGCCTGGGGATATCAGCAGTAAGAAAGACTAGCCCTTTTCTAGCTTTTAAGATCCGGAAGAACTCTAGTCAAATACAAGAAGGTAAACCACCTTTCCAATCATTTCAACATTTAGATATGGCTAAAAAATAATAACTAAAGCCATTCCCTTAATCAAAAGCTGTAAAGAAAAATGACTCTTTAAATTTATGATGTGTACTTTGCATCCAAAAGGGGGGGTATGTTTTATTTCCCACAGATAATAATAATAATAATAATAATAATAATAATAATAATATGATGTATTTATTTATACCCCACCTAATAGGGCTAGGTTTCCCCAATCACTCTGGGCGGCTTCCAACAAAATATTAAAAATACAATAAAACATCAGACATTAAAAACTTCCCTAAAAGAGCTGCCTTCAAATGTCTTCTAAAAGTCAGATAGTTGTTTATTTCCTTGACATCTGACGGGAGGGCATTCCACAGGGCGGGTGCCACTACCGAGAAGGCCCTCTGCCTGGTTCCCTGTTACTTCACTTCTCGCAGTGAGGAAACCACCAGAAGGCCCTCGGAGCTGGACCTTCATGTCCAGGCTGAATGATTGGGGTGGAGAAGCTCCTTCAGGTATACTGGGCTGAGGCCATTTGGGGCTTTATAGGTCAACACCAACACTTTGAATTGTGTTCAGAAACGTACTGGGAGTCAATGTAGGTCTTTCAGGACCGGTGCTATGTGATCTCAGTGGTCACTCCCAGTCACCAGCCTAGTTGCCGCATTCTGGATTAGTTGTGGTTTCCTGGTCACCTTCAAAAGTAGCCCCACACAGAGTGCATTGCAGTAGTCAAAGTGGGAATAACCAGAGCATGCACCACTCTAGTGAGACAGTCTGCGGGCAGGTAGGGTCTCAGCCTGCATACCAGATGGAGCTGGTAGACAGCTGCCCTGGGGACAGAATTGACCTGCACCTCCATGGACAGCTGTGAGTCCAAAATGACTCCCAGGCTTCACACCTGGTCCTTCAGGGGCACAGTTACCCCATTCAGGACCAGAGAGTCCTGCCCACCTGCCCACCTCCTTTCACCCAAAAAACAGTACTTCTGTCTTATCAGGATTCAAACTCAATCTGTTAGCCACCATCCATCCTCCAACCGCCTCCAGACACTCGCACAGGACCTTCACTGCCCTCACTGGTTCTGATTTAAAGGAGAGGTAGAGAATGGGTATCATCCCTGATGATCTCTCCCAGCGGCATCATATAGATGTTATAAAGCGTGGGGGAGAGGATGGAAACCCGAGGCACCCGCCAGGTGTCTGAACATTCATCCTCCATCACCACTTTCTGGACAAGGCCCAGGAGGAAGGAGAGGAACCACTATATAACAGTGCCCCCAGCTCCCAGCCCCTCGAGATACGTTTATTGGCATTATCTGCTTTCTCCTATCATTCTTTTTTTTAAAAAAAAAAAAACCTTACTTCACCCAGCTAGGCAACAGAAAACTAAAACAAAAAGGACTACAGCACATTCTTATTAGATTTACATTTATTGGATGTAATGGTGCTTTGCAATGTCATGGAAGAATATTAGGTGTACTGGGGGGGGGGGGAGACTGAAAAATGACTTTATGTCACATAATGTAGTGTTTCTTCCCTAAGGTGACATTTAATGATTAAAATACTACAGAGCTTGCAAAGGTATATTCTACCAAATGGATGCTTCAAAGATATTCCTGGGCTCTGAAAACCATCATTTTATGAGAGGATTTAGGGATGCCTTTTTATAAGAAGCCTCGCCAATATACAATATCCAGAATTATAGTCTCGCCATCAGCACCATAATGACATAAATGGTGCAGCAGTCAAAAGAAATGCCAATACAATACAATTAGATCTCAATGCTAAACACATTTACAAGGGAGGAAGCACCATTGAAGACAGAGAGACCTACTAAGCATTCGTAAGATTGTTCTGGTTATTGGTATATTGCCACATAACACATTGCCTTCTGTGGAGGACTGTGAGAATTGTGAATGTTCTTATTTTGAGGAATCCAAGGTGAAGGCAAGAGTTACTTAGCCTAATGCCTAATGGGCAGCCACATCTCCTGCCCAAAACTTTTAAGTTCATTTTATAGAAGCCTATAGAATAAACCAAGGTTTGTTTGGGCCACCTCAGTCTAAAAATGGTGTGTGTGTGTGTGTGTGTGTGTGTGCGCGTGCTATTTCCATTCTCCCTTCCTGTTATGCTACCAAAATACTGTTAGCTGCTTTATTTTTTTTAAAAAAAGTAAGAAGGCAGATGAGATAAAGTTAAAGGAAATAAGACATATAAAGGCTTAAAATACAACTTTGGATGTTATCCTCTGTTGGCTTACCTAAAAGTAAGACACATTGAAGGCAGTGGACCTCTGAGTATTCATGCATATTCATGCAATGAGTATTCATTGGCAGATTTAAAACTACATAGAGGTGAACTGTGCAATCTGTTTATTTAGGGCAAAATCAACAACCACCCATCATTTTGAAAACCTATGAGTTCCTTTTCATACAGGACAAAAGAAGAAGAAGATGAAGAGTTTGGATTTGATATCCCGCTTTATCACTACCCGAAGGAGTCTCAAAGTGGCTCACATTCTCCTTTCCCTTCCTCCCCCACAACAAACACTCTGTGAGGTGAGTGGGGCTGAGAGACTTCAAAGAAGTGTGACTAGCCCAAGGTCACCCAGCAGCTGCATGTGGAGGAGCGGAGACGCGAACCCAGTTCACCAGATTACGAGTCTACCACTCTTAACCACTACACCACACTGGCATTTGTAGGTCTTGTTTAGGAGAGAATTGTGCTATAAATTTGTTTGTGTGTGGTCCTTCAATAACAGCAAATATATATTGTTGAACAAAACCCAGGCAATGGAGAGAGAACAAAATTGAACCCACTTATTTTGACACTGCTACTTCCAAGTGCTATTTCAAGTTCAGCAATCAAAGTCCAGTCTTAAGCTTCAGAGCTTTAACTTTGAGGCAGTGTTAATTTGAGAGAGCTCTGTCCGCTGAGGTTCTGTTTCAGAAAGACTTACAGAACACGTACTGTCATTTCTTTATAATTAGTGTTCACTGTCATGTTGTGTTCTTCTTAGACTGTTATTTCCCTTTCTTCAGAGAGCTGTCTTTCTTTTTCTCTGCGTGTCTTGATTGAGAGGATACAGAGTCCCTTAAAAGTTCATTTGAGTCCCAATCATACTATTAATGGTACCTCAGGGATAGTATGTCCTTTCTTCAGGCTATACTGTGCAAGGTTATTCTTGTTAGCAGTGACTGCTGGCAATGAAAACTGAGAACACACCAAGTTCAAAATGGATTCTGCCTTTCAAGCTCTTCCTATAATGACTCCATGTTATCCCCTAGTTTTAAACTTTAATCAGCTTCATCAGATTTAGATAAAACCCAGTTTTCTCCCCAATAACTTTTTCTAAAAAATGTCAAATTAAACTTGATGACTCATACACACAGTGGCATAAAGCAGTCTTTCCCCACCATATTGATCTGTTCCTACTTCATGCTAAGCAGTGGAATTTCTCTATCATCTTGGAGCGTGCTGACATTTTGCATTGTTCTTCTGATGGCAAAAACTGATGAAATGTTTTTAAAAAGTTACAGTAGGTTCTCCATCCCTTCAATCCATGTGAATTCAGCAACTCACATTTGCAATTGACATAGCAGACAAACATACCATCAGCAAATCAATTAGGTGCTCAGTTTCAGAAGGGATAAGAAACCTGCTGTTAGACTCCAACTCCCATCAACCCAGTCAGAAGGGAGGGGTACAAATAAATCATCATCATCATCATTATCCAGCTTGGTCAACCCTCAGGGATTATAGGAGTTGCAGACCAACAGCATCAAGAGGACCACAGGTTCCCCATCTCTGAGCTGAGGAGTCCCAATTAGATACAGCCATGGACAGTGCTGTTCCATTCCTAATTCCTTATTGGCCCGAATATAAGCCGCACCCGAAAATAAGCCATACCTTTAAAATTTGGCGGCTTGGGGAGGCTTGGGAGCTGCAGACGGGATGGGTGCCATTGCCCTGCGCTCCCGGGCTGCTTGGGGGGGGCTGCGCCGCTTTGCTGGAGGCCTCCCCCCATTCGTTCAGGGGAGGCTTGGGAGCAGCAGGCTGGCTGGGTGCTGTTGCCTCGCGTTCCTGGCTTGCTTCCTGGGGGGAGGGGAGCCACGCCGCTTTGCTTGCGGTGTAAGGTCATGAATATACTGTAAGCCACACTAACTTTTCACGATCGGAATTTGGGGGAAAAGTGTGGCTTATATTTGGGGCAATACAGTCAAATTTAAGGCTACATTCTTCTAGGAACCAGAAGCATCATTATACTTTCAATGTATTTGTAACCCTTTGTGAATCTCTGTCCTGGGGACAGAGATGAGGAAGGACCCTTGAGACTCCAGCTAATGAGCTGCCCAAATTAGCTACTGCTGGTTGTTCCTCAGCATTGTAGATCAAATGGTACATCGGGATGAAATGCGGTGAGGATGCTACCACTACCCACAGTGGCGGATCTTTGGGTCTAAAATTTCACTGGCGCCCTGTGTGACCCCAAAATTCGGCGACCCTCTGCCTCTTGCACTCCATTCTAAATAATAGATGTATAGAATTTTTAATTGGTTTAAATATGTGATATTTTTATACAAGTTTTCTCCTGTGTTCTATTTGCATTATGTTCAGGTATGACATTTTCTTCACCACTTTTTCTATCTTGATATAGTGAGGAATTGTGTTATTTTTCCATTCTTAATACTATACCATGTT
This sequence comes from Darevskia nairensis, assembly GCA_034642065.1. NCBI lineage: Eukaryota > Metazoa > Chordata > Lepidosauria > Squamata > Lacertidae > Darevskia > Darevskia nairensis. The sequence continues at coordinate 233,301 of JAWWNI010000752.1, read as the reverse complement.
CTTGCTCAGAAACTGCTCGCTTCCTTGTCTTTCTTTCCCAGCGTGAAGTGTATCCATTTATCACTGACTATTGCCTCTCCTTTTCAGCTTCCAGAAATGTGGAAGACCTCCTGACCACCATTTCTGCTGTGGCCATAAGATGCTATATTTTCTAATGGCAACAGTAATAGCTGAAGACCAAAGACCTTATCCTGCAAAGCTGTTTCACCAAAAAAAAAAAAAACCACAGCAGCTTGTTCCACTCCATCCTATTCCTGGCAGGTAGGAGGCAATGATCCAGTGCTGTTCTGCCACTTACATTTAGCTGCAACCACCAGGTTTGTGCCAACTTCCCTGGAATGGTAGTGGTACAATCTGAAGTGGATATCACATAATGTGATAAGTGGATAATTCTCCTCCCGTCATTTCCATTTGAAGCATTTCAGTACTGCTGCACTTAGATGGAATGTACTACGGTGGCTGTTTCCATCTTTGCACTTGTTTTCACAGGGTCAGGAATAAGAGATTGAATACAACCTTTTCGCAAAGTGCACGTCCCAAAGCCTTTTATTAAGTTAATGCAAAATTGGGCCTGCACTAGAATGACACTACCATGTTGCAGTCAGTCGTGGAAATTGGTAAACCGGCTCTATGAAATCTGCTAGTTCTGTATGCTTCACCTGCTCTTTATAAAGCCTGAGAGAAAACAGTGCATGTTTCCAGGGTGGGGTGGGGAGAGAGAGGGGGATAGTTGAGTGAAATTTGGAAAGAAAGCAGATATGGATAAGTACTAAAATGACGCTGCTTCAGTTTGCTATCTGATAAAGGACAAGTGGGAGAGCTGTGGCCCTCCAGATCTTGACCATTGACACGTCCCATTGATCATGTTGGTCAATGAGAGTTGGAGCCCAGTATTAGGAGGGCCACAGCTTCCCTACTCCTTCAACAAGTGTTGGTTCTGTTAATCCCTCTCTTACATCATGGAAGTTAGCTCATATTATGGATATACAATCTGTATTGTTTTATTGGCACTGTTGATGCAGGTTTGGCATGGCCTTTGGCTAGAACAATAAACTTATATATATTTTAAAAGTTAATATAAAGGAGGCAGTGAGATAATTTTACTTTCTTGGGTTCCATGATCACTGCAGATGGTGACAGCAGTCACGAAATTAAAAGACACCTGCTTCTTGGGAGGAAAGCAATGACAAACTTAGGCAGCATCTTAAAAAGCAGAAACATTACCTTGCCGACAAAGGTCTGTATAGTTAAAGCTATACAGTTGCCCCAGCCACTCTGGGTGGATTCCAACAGATAATTTCCAGTGTCTATTGTGTTCACTTCCAAGCCAAACCACGAGGTAGGCCACCACTGATTCAAATTTACAAACAGGTAAGAGAGGCAGAAAGATAGTGACTTGCCCAAGGTACCACCATAAATGTGGGGCAAAAATGATAGTTGAACAGAGGGCTCGCTGGCCCATGTCCACTCCTCCACTAACTGGACCAGAGCAGTTCAATACTGAGGGTGAAACTAGGTATTATATACAGGGCTAGGAATGAAAACAGCTGCATCTGAGCTTTTTCTTCCCCATTCCCCACCACATCATAATGTGGTATGTTTCTCTGTGGAGAAGGGCAGAGAAAATGCAAACAAAAGATGATGTCACAATATGGTGATCTTAAATATTACTGGATGAGGAAAGAGAATGCAGTATGGCAAAACAATCTCTAATTTTATCACAAAATGCAATATGTCAAAAGCAACAGATTGGTTGTGATGGATTTTTAAAATCATAATAAAAAACAACAGTTTCAATACAATTCGTTGTATATGATTGATTATTCATTCATATCATTACACCTGTTGTGTTGTAGATTTCTTCCCCACTGATGCTCTTGAAAGAGCAATCACGGAAGCACCATGTAATAGAATCTTCAAACACCCGGATCATTACAAGCACTACGTGAAAAATATAATCATGTAAATCTTCTCAAGACATGGTTCTATGCATGCAGCTTCATTACTTGCCCCTTTTGACAATTTGCATTAGTTGTTTCACAGCTGACTGCTATCACAGTGTCTCAAAAATCCCATCTGCTCTCATGAGATGGTGATCGGAACATATTAGAGAAGCGAACATATATAGATATATGCATTTATCGGCAAATGGGAATCCATTAAGTTTTGAGAAGACACACTGATTTCAACTGAAGTGGCCTGGAATGCATTTGTTGCTGGAAAACCAAACTTGAGGAGCCTCTGAATACCACTGGCAAGGAATGGACTTGGTCCTCAGCAACAAAGAGGAACTGGTCAATGAAGTGGAGGTAATGGTCTTTGGTTTCACTATACAGAGGCAATTGAAAGCTGAGTGTAGTCAGACATGCATTGTGATTTCAAAAAGCTTAAGGAACTACTGAGTGAGAATCCTGTAGTCAGAAATACACAAAGAAAATGGAGTCCAGGATGTATGGGAGTTTCTTAAAGGTGAAATATTGAAGGCACAATTGCAGACAATTCCAACAAGAAAGAAAAACGAGATGAATGTAAAGAAATGGGTGTTGTTGCAAAAGGAGCTGATATTTAAGAAATGAAAGAAAAGGGGCGGGAGGCTAATGCTATTCTAGGCTACATCAACAGAAGTATAGTATCCAGATCAAAGAAGTACCACTCTATTCTGCCTTGGTCAGACCACACCTAGAATACTGTGGAAAATTCTAAGCACCGCAATTTAAGAAAAATGTTGACAAGCTGAAACATGTACAGAGGAGGGCACCCGAGATTATAAAGGGTCTGGAAACCACATGCTAGATCATGTGCCTTATGAGGAACGGTTGAAGGAGTTGGGTAGGTTTAGCCTGGAAAAGAGGAGAATGAGAGGAGATATGAAAGCCATCTTCAGATATCAAAAGGGCTGTCACATGGAGGATTGAGCAAGCTTGTTTTCTCCTGTTCTGGAGGGTAGGACATGAACCAATGGCTTCAAGTTGCAAGAAAATCACCAGAAAGAGCTGTTTGACAGGGGAACAGTGGTGTACTGTCCTTCCTTGGATATTTTTATACAGAGGTTGGATGGCCATCTGTCATGGATGCTTTAGCTGAGATTCCTGCATTGTAGGGGGTTAGGCTAGATGACCCTTGTGGTCCCTTGCAACCATAAAATTCTACAATACTATGAAAGGGATGCTGCTCTGCTGTGGCATCTTTGATCAATTTACGGCAATGTTAACATTTTGAATGGTCGTTACTGGATTTCTTTTCTGATACTGCTCTGATGGAAAGCATCATTAACATTTTGAATAAAAATTACACACAGAGCCATCCAAACTATAGTTTCCTCTATTCCAAACTCTGTTCAGGAGGAATTTGACTTACAACAACACCCTTCTTGCTGGCTAAGTCCTGCTAGATCATGTGTCTGAGCCGAAAGGGGTTTGGAATAGGTATAAGTTTTTCCTTGTTTTGCCCTGCCCTCACCATACACCCACAATGCCTTTTTGGAATTTATGTCAGCTTTAAGTTTTTCTAGCTGGGCTGCAACTGAAACTTATGCAGGAATAATCTCCAGCTCAGCCCAAGATCCACCAGATCAAAATTTTCTCATCCTGGCTGGTCTCGGGATTGGATTGTGCTGTTAAATCATGCTCCCCTTCTGTTATGTACTGAGCTGAATCCTAGAACAATAGGATCCAAAATGCAGCAGTCTGATTGGTCCTAGAACAATAGGATCCAAAATGCAGCAGTCTGACTGGTCCGCAGGAGCCACCCAATCCAGCTCCAGGTGGAAGTGAATCAGTGACCTGATTGGCCTGCAAGAGCAGCCAATCAGACTCCTGGATGAAGTGAATCCGCAACCTGATTGGCCTACAGGAGTAGCCCGGAATTAGCCAATCACGTGGGGCCCATTGTGTCAATAATGTATATATAGCAGACGTTTTGGGGAAAGATTCATTCCTTGTTACTATGAGCTGAATAAAGAGCATGAAATTCACACTGGACTCCAAGTATATTTCACCTTCCCTTCACCATTTAAAAGTTAAACCTTTTTTTCTCAGCAACCTCTTAAACAAGCTGTTTGTTGCAAGCCATTTGCACACTTAGAACATTTCTTTGTTACAGCAAACCAGACAACATTCATCAATTTGTCAGGGTGAGTCAGAATAGCACCGCAGCATCTGTCTGCAGGGTGTTAGTGCTGGACTGAAGTTGAATCACTGTAGCAGCTCCACCTCTTTATGGAGCCCTATGTTTGGCTTCCTGTCCAAAGGACATAGGAGAGAGCGAGAAGGAAGAAAACCTTAAACGTAACTTGCTGATCTCATCTCCTTTTTCTGCACTGTGCTCACCCATCTCTCTGCTCCCCCCTCTTCTTTCTCTCCCTCTCCCTTCCTTTCTTTGACTTGACAAGCTCTAAGCCACAATTCCTCCCTGCTTAAAAGCTTTCCCAGGAAGATTGAGAAAAGCGACAGCACTTAGTGTTTACTTCTATAGAAGGATTTTATGTAGCTGCAATCTCAGGTTCTTGCTCCACCAAGGTCAGGCGAAATCATCATAGATTCTGGATCATAAACCATACCTGGATGAATGTAAAGAATCCTTATGCATTAGAGGACTAACAAAACCAGCAACAGACAAGGCATATTTTAGATATCATATATCACTGCACTAAACGTTTTTATTGGCTAAACTAGAAGGCATGGGAAAAGAGGGGTTATTGGGGCAGAACCTGTAACATATTCGGATTTCCTTCAGAAAGGGGTATTATACTGGCAAACCATGAAGGGGGAAATTGGTGATATGAATGGAAACCATTTCAGCACTCGAGCCTGCGATTTATTTACAAGGAATTAAAATGGCAGCAGGTAAGAAGATTCACCATATAGAGTTTGCAATGCAAAGAAAGAAAGAAAGAAAGAAAGAAAGAAAGAAAGAAAGAAAGAAAGAAAGAAAGAAAGAGATTTCCAGCTGTATCAGAATACAAGTTTTGATGGCGTCTCAAAACAATACACTTCCTAATTTGATCTCTAACATATACACTTGTTACATATATTTTGTGCCTTTCAAATACACATATATCACCTAAGCAGTCAGTGATCCATTACCAATATTCCTGTGTGAAATATCTGGATGATTTGATTAGAATTGAAAGAAGAAAGCAGGCATTTTATTATGGGGACTACAACCTCCTGAATTCCTTGGTGGAAGTAATATGGAAACCTTGTTCTTATTTACTGTTGTCGTATTACTGAAAGACACAAAAGGGGGAAAAATAACAATTTTTATTTAAGGATCAGGCACAATCTGCACAATAGATAAATTGATTTTCTGTTGGAAAATGGTGATACGGACATGGTACAAGCTGTGTGTGTTTTCATTATGGCTCCAGCAGAGCAATGTCAAATACATTCAGTTCCTTTATTTTTACCTGTATAATTGAATAATCTATATAGGACGTAACAATGAAATGGGATTTTATTCTGCATTGATAAAGCAGTATATGAATAACTGTTATGGCTTATGGCCAAACACAGGATTATAATAATACCAGGGGGGAAAGATAGCATTTGGATCTACTCCTGAGGAATAAAACATGTATAACTGTTATTAATTGATTGATTGATTGATTGAAAAAAACCAACAACAACCGGAAGTTCATGTTCACTCTCTTTGAAACCTTCCAGGTGGGCAGTGTTCTCTTGTCCCCTTGAAGTAAAGCTCTGGGACAAATATACTTACTTCGCTTCGCCAAACATTTATTAGGCATTACAAATATAGGCCATCATAAAACACTCATATATAAAATTTAAAAATATATACAAATTAACAGCCATGTAAAATACGTAATACCGAGGATATTCATTGGAGTTTCTTCCCACTAAATAGTAGGTTGGTGTGATGGCGTGGGATTCAGACTCAGATGCTGAACCTGAGGCATCCCAGCCTGCACAGGATTCCCTGCCTCCAGAACCAGCAGAGCCGGGGCTGGGGCCTGAGGCTGAAGGGTCCTCACCTGTGCTGGATCCTCAGGTGCAGGCATCTGCGGAGTCTGTTCTGGCTCCTGATGGGGTGGAGGACCCATTGCCTGCAGGTGCTCCATTCCCAGCCCTGTCAGGGGAAGCTGAGGTTGCCTCTGGGTCCGGTAACCCTCCAGCCTCTCCTGAGCTGCAGAGGCTCAGGGCAGAGAGGCGAAGGGAACTAAGTTCCCACAGGAGGAGTGCTCGCCTCCAAGCCAGGAGAGGCAAGTCACCTGAGGATCAGGGCCGCCCTATGCCTTGGGGCAGATAAAAGCCGGCCAGCCCCAGCCCAAGTTGCAGGAGCAACATTGTTGGATACCAGTTCCTGCTTGAAACCTGTCCTGCTTTCCTGCCTGAGCTCCTGACCCGCCCTGGTTCCCTGCTTGCCTACCTGTTCCTGACTTTGCCTGACTCCCTGCCCTGCACCCAGCTTCAGTTACTACGGACTGCCTTTACGTTGTACCTCTGACCATGGACCGGACTTAGACCTTGCCTTTTGGATACCCCACGGGACCAGCACAGTTGGGACAAATATAATGGGAAACAAGATTGCAATATAAGCACAAAAAATCCTATCATAAATGCCATTTGGAATGGCACAGAGCAAAATGCAAACTTTAACTGAGATCTGCTTGACCGATAGATCACCCAGATGTGAATTCTGCCACTAGAGTGGGGGAGGGGGGGACTTAGCCAACATTTCTCATATTTGGAAATTCTGGTTTTCATGCATCAGATTTTGAAATGCTAGAAAATCATCAAATGCAGATGAATTTCATACTAACCTAAATGTCTATGCCTATTATTATTATTATTATTATTATTAGGATGCAGGTGGTGCTGTGGTCTAAACCACTGAGCCTAGGGCTTGCCGATTGGAAGGTCGGCGGTTCAAATCCCCACAACGGGGTGAACTCCCGTTGCTCGGTCCCAGCTCCTGCCAACCTAGCAGTTCGAAAGCACGTCAAAGTGCAAGTAGATAAATAGGTACTGCTCCGGCGGGAAGATAAACGGCGTTTCCGTGCGCTGCTCTGGTTTCGCTAGAAGCAGCTTAGTCATGTTGGCCACATGACCCGGAAAAACTGTCTGTGGACAAATGTCAGCTCCCTTGGCCAGTAAAGCGAGATGAGCGCTGCAACCCCAGAGTTGTTCGCGACTGGACTTAACTGTCAGGGGTCCTTTACCTTTACCTACTACTACTTACTACTACTACTAGTAGTTTGATCAGTGCTCTCTCCTAACATTTTGTAAAGTGATGGTATCAGAAAACGTAGCCTTGCAGAATGGCCATTAACCCAGCATAAGTTTGGAAGAAGGCACTGATCTGGAGTGGTGAACCCCTTCTCTGCTTGTTGATTGCATTCCCTTCTGGGCACCTTCTGGGGGACAGGGGCAAGGGGTGGACAGGGCTGGAGACAAAATGGGTGGAGCACTGGATCCAAATGTTACCTTTGAACACAGGAAAGCTCACCCGGCCCAGACACGGAAAGGATAGACAGATTGATAGCTCTTTCTTGATTCTGTGGATGGTGGTGCATGGCTGTTCTTAGTTGGTGGATTGGTCTGCTTAATTCCTATAACAAGCGAGACTCAGGCATGCTAACTAGTTATGCAACCCCCAAGTAATGTGGGTTTTTTTGTGGGGGCTATTAGGTTGCTGTTTTATTTTTATTATGTATTTTGTGGTTTTATATCTTGATTTTATTCTGTGAACTGCCCCAGATACAGGGCGGTATAAAAATGCAATAAAATAAAATAAAAATAAACAAATAAATAGACTAATAGAATTGTATAGCTGAAAGGGACGACAAGGATCATCTAGTCCAACTCCCTGCAGTGAAGGAATATTTTGCCCAACATGGGGCTCGAATCCACAACACTGAGATTAAGACTCTCACGCTTTACTGAGCTACCTCTCAGTAGGCTAGTTTCTGTGCACATTCACACAACCCAATGCAATCATCCATCCAGGCAAGCGAGAGGCATTATCAGAGTTCCAGGACACATTCCAGCTAGGAAAAGACATTGAAACATGCTGACTACCTCTATTGCAAGGATCCTTCAGAAGGGAGTTGCTGCCAGGAACATTATGCGCAGGTGTATTTTGATGCATTGAATAGAATGAAAATTTATGAGTCATGGCAGTGGAGAAAACACATGTACAAATTCAACAAGGCTTTGTTTGTTTGTTTTGTTGCTATTTTGTTAATGTTGCTAATATTGTTTTATAGATACGAATGCTGTCGTACTTTGTGAATCCTATAATATGATCTTTGGTGTACCTGTGATGTTTAGCTTATGTTTTAGTTCTTTTGTTAAGAGTGTTACATAGATGGAAATTGTTTTATTTATCATTTGTGATTGTTCACTGGTTATTTGTTAAGTATTCTATATGATTTATGCTGCAATCGTGATGTTCCATTATGTTATTTCTATCTTTTGTTTGTAAGCCGCTTTGGGATTTATTTGAATAAAAAGTGGCATAGAAATAGAATCAATCAATCAATCAAAGATGGTGGGAAGATGAACCACAAGGGTGTAGTGGCCAGGGGAGAGTTTTGAGGCTCAGGTCAAGATGCTTGGAGGATTTCATTTGAGGTTCCCCAGCCCTGAACACAACGAACACTGTGCTAGTGACAAAAGGGATAAGTCCAAAGCCTTTAACCCACTTAAAGAAGAAATATACTTCACAGGGTGAAATCATATGCCTCTTCTTTTACAGCAAAGTTTGTTATATGAGATTAGCCTTTGCCACTCGTATAACAAACCCTTTAGACCTGCCTGCTTTTGTGATACAAGGATGAGCAGTACATGCTCTCAAATTATAAATACAATTTGACAGCATGTGCTGCTCACCCTTGAATCACAAAAGCAGGCAGGACTTGTATTTGTGCTTTCAAAGAGCATTGTGTTCATGGCCATAGAGCAGCAGGCTCTGAGTAGGCTGCAAAGAAACTGCCAAACTCTAGGCTGAGAAAGAAAAGAGTGTGGGGGGGGGGGGGGGAGTACCTTACAGGATTGTATATAACTATTAACATTTACTGTATTAGAGAAAAGCTACCCAATTACCTATTTCCCTATGTAGTGTTGCACAGGCTACTCATGCCCTCTTTTACTTTTCCCTTTGTCTTCACTTCTCTCTGTCACTATTTTCCAGGGACAGTTCCAGATTTACAGAAGCTGTTTCTGATGCCTTTCCGTAAAAGTAAAAGTAAAGGGACCCCTGACCCCGACTCTGGGGTTGCGGTGCTCATCTTACTTTACTGGCCGAGGGAGCCAGCGTACAGCTGCCGGGTCATGTGGCCAGCATGACTAAGCTGCTTCTGGCGAAACAGAGCAGCGCACGAAGATGCTGTTTACCTTCCCGCTGGAGTGGTACCTATTTATCTACTTGCACTTTGACGTACTTTAGAACTGCTAGGTTGGCAGGAGCTGGGACCGAGCAACGGGAGCTCACCCCGTCACGGGGATTCGAACCGCCGACCTTCTGATCGGCAAGCCCTAGGCTCTGTGGTTTAGACCACAGCGTCACCCGTCCCTATTTTCATCGGAGAAATGTTGGAGGGTATGGTAGAATGTCCATATTTTCATCAAGCCAAGGAGATGAGTAACTATACAATCTTTAGAAGACATCTGAAGTCTGAATCTGAATCTTTAGAAGACATCTGAAGACATATGACTGATGGCTGACGCAAATAAAGTTTGTTTCATTCATTTCATTCAAGACATAACTCTGTATAGGGAAGTTTTATTTTTGAATGTTTTATTGTTTTTATATATGCTGAAAGCTTCCCAGTGGATTGGGAAACCCAGTCAAATGGAAGGTGTATAAATAAAATAACAGCACCAGCAGCAACAACAATAATATTGAATAGGACATCCCTATTTTCATCGGAGAAATGTTGGAGGTGATGTTCTCTGCCATCCCACAAAAAATATTTTGCATGTCTCTGTTGCATGTAGGAAATTCTCCCTGGGACCTGCATAACTTCGATTCTTTATTTAACGGTCAAAGACCAGCTGAGACCTGCATAACTGTACCAGTTGCCACTATGAAATGCCAAACCGAAATAACAACACTGTGACCCTGTGCTATGAACCCCTTTCTGTTCAGTGCATTTGCACCTGTGAAATGATATTTCTTGCCTGAATCTCTGATTTCTCAAGAGGAAAAAGATGGATGTAGCCCATAAGCAGCTCTCCCTTTTTGAGTTAGGGAACAGGTTTTTAACTTAATTTTATGGATTCAAGCAACTTATATACCACTTAACTATGACAATCTCTGGGCAAAGATACAGTACAAAAAACCCAACCAGTTAAAACTATAAAACTTCAGTTAAAATGTTTGCTGGAATAAAAAAAATAATACTTCAGTTTGGTGCCAGAAGGTCAGTAGAGAGGGGACTGCCTGACCTCAACTGGAAGGGAGTTCTACAAAATTCGTAACATTCATGACAACTAATAACTTAATAAAAAGGACATTAGAAGAAGTTGTTCTGCCACCCACAAAACAAATCTTTAATTAACTGGATCTCCTTGTTTTACCAAATCAATTTGCCTGCAGAGTTGAGAGCTATTTGAAACTCTAGATTTTCTATGGATATGGAACACTCTGAAATGTGCCTACTGAGTTGCCTGGCAGTTGGTATTTAATAAATTTGGTGCATATTTAATATGGAATCATACATCACAAACAGGTGCAATATTTAAAAACATGCCTGTAGCATTTGCTGAACAGAAAGTTGCACGTCAAAGGCAAGGTGATGGAGTACTCATAAAAAAGGGCAAATCTCTTGCAGTTTCTCCTTCCTCTGGTGCTGCAGGGATTGTTTAACAGACACTGATGTTGAATAACATCTTGTCAAGGCAACATTGTGTGACATGAATATTTTAAAAGAACACACACCTATCAAGACAAAAGTATTCCCATGTCGACTTTGAATAGCCACTTGACCCACTTACTGGCAAAAGGAGGAGAAGAAGTAGTAATGAGAATTGCATCTATTGCCACTGTTCATAGACTAACCCAGCTGCATGTGTGTGGGAGTTGATTTAATTATTGCAATTTCCCCATGGAAATGGGATAAACACCAACGAAAAAAGAACGCCGGGACTAAATTCCCTTTTGTTGATTCCTTTTGTCTCTGTTTAGCGCAAGCAGGCAATTTTGTTTTTATTGCCACTCAAGAAATCATTTTGCATAATTTACTCGATGTAAAGTCCAGGACCTGTCGGAGAAGAAAGGCAGGGGCAATTGGGTCGGTGGGTGATAAAAAAAAGAGCACTGTTTTTACAGCGCTTGGATAATAGCCATGGAATGCTTGAGGGTGAAGTAGCCACAAAGTTGGGCTCTTAAGTCTCTCTCTCTCTCTCTCTCTCTCTCTCTCTCTCTCTCTCTCTCTCTCTCTCTCTGAAATGGCAAATATCTCTGTCATGCTGTCTCTCATAATGAAGATCCACTGGGGTTTAGCCATCTCCATTGAATGAATGAGAGAAACCATATTGCTGGTGTTCATACTTGAGCACTGAGAAAGCACTGCGGCATTTTTATATCTGCTAAAGGCTATGGAGCCCTTGAGAGAACTGAGAGAGAACTGAGTTCTTATATACAGTGGTAGCTTGGTTCTCAAACTTAATCCGTTCCGGAAGTCTGTTCCAAAACCAAAGCATTCCAAAACCAAGGCATGCTTTCCCATAGAAAGTAATGCAAAATGGATTAATCCATTCCAGATTTTTAAAAACAACCCCTAAAACAGCAATTTAACATGAATCTTACTATCTAACGAGACCATTGATCCATAAAATGAAAGCAATAAACAACGTTCTGCAGTCACACAATCAATCAATCAATCAGTAGCTGAACCGGGTTCCACACAGTCACAAAAACAACACAAAAAAGGCGCAAAAACAAAAACGCAAAATGAATCGCAAAAACATACAGACCTCAGTGTAACACTCAAGACGGAAGTGTGGCACTCAAAACGGAGCACGTTTGGCTTCCAAAAAAAGTTTGCAAACCGGTACACTTTGTACACTTGAAAACCTTGGCATGATTAAGATAAATTCAACAGTGTAAATAAGTTTTGATGGAAGTAATAATGGAATATTGAATGGTTTAGTTCAGGCTTCCTCAACCTCGGCCCTCCAGATGTCTTTGGTGTACAACTCCCATGATCCCTAGCTAGCAGGACCAGTGATCAGGGATGATGGGAATTGTAGTCTCAAAACACCTGGAGGGCCAAGGTTGAGGAAGCCTGTGTTAAGGCCTGAAGATGTAGACTAAGTGTGATTCACCACCTGTATGTCTGACCCTTGCTTTCCTTCTATGACTTATTACATTTAATAGGGGAGAGATGTCTGGCTGGGACCTGGAGAATGTAAACAATTCGCTGAGAAAGAAACTGGTTCTGTGCTTCTTACTGGGGGCAGTAACTGAGTTACCTACTCCAATTATATTTTCTGCATTTAGTTTTTACTTGGAAATCGCCTAGAGAACTTCAGTTGTTGGGTGACATATAAATATCAATACATAAATATGTAAAGAAGACACTGAGGTATGTGTCCCATGATATTTTAGACTAAGTTGATGGGTATGATGTGTTTTAACCATTGTGCATTCACTAACATGAGAATATGCTCATGTTTCTGTGGGGAATTTGGCTGTTGCTCACATTCTGGAAGATAAAATGTTGTGAATTTCAAAATCCACTATACAATCCTACCAGGTGGCAAAGGCAGGTGTAGAAGCAGACAAGCTGCAAAACCCAAAGCCTTTCCATATTCCCATCCTCAATTGATTGCACATACCTTCTTTCCCCAACCTATTCTGTGCTGGACCCAATAAAAATCTGTATTTCATCATTTTCTATCTCTCGCCACTAGCTGAGCTGCTCATAACCTTTTGATCTTTAGAAATGGTATTGCTTTGTTAAAAAAGGCAGTGAGGGGGGAAAAGAAATGCAGAAAATTTTAGAAAGTGTATACCCAAACACTTCCAATTCACATTTAAAATTGCCATAGAATAAGTATAATGTATCAATGCTTTACAAATGTATGGAAGATGGAGAGGACAAAAACATCTTAAGTGCAGAAATGGAAAAATAGAACACTCCAGTAGTAGTTTTTTTTTTCCTAAATGCACTTGCTCTAGTAATGTATTTCATTTTACACAATAACTTGAAGCTGTGCTACGGTTTATGGGTGAAAAGGACTGCTTGGCAGCACCTAAAATATTCAGGTTTTCAACTAGAGAAGATAACAAACTGGGTGTTTCAGGAGATAAAACAGTCATGTCGCTTAGAAAAGCAGTAGTCTAGGCATGTTCCCTTTCATGGCAAGGTGTGTTTGTGAGATTCTAAATTCCACTTAATACGTAACAAGCAGTTGAGCTTAGAGAAGTGCTGTCTCCTGTCTGAAAACCCCATAATGCTGAAAGAGGAGAAAAGTAACCCTCGAGCTAAATAACATAAGCATTCAGCAAAATAACACTTATTCCCTGTAGAACTCTGGCAAAAATAAAAAATAAAAAGTGCTGAAGAGACCTTTCATACAGTAGTGACCAAATTATTGTTGCTTTTGTTGTTGTTTAAAGTTTTCATAAACAGGCAACCAGTAAGTCAAAAAATAGTAATACAGAGGTGACCAAAGGGACTATACATTCCACATCTTAGAAAGATCGTGTATCTTGGCTTAATGTTAAAAGACAGATTATCTGTTTTTCCATATATTTATCCCTGAGAACCTCATTCAGATCCAAGTTTCTGTGTCAAGAGTTATTTTCTACCTGAGCGGCATATTTTCCTATAACTTATTATACCGGTACCTTCTGGTAATTCTGTGAAATTTTTAAGGGGCTATTCCTGTGGCAGATCCATAAATTTCAACTGTTCTCTGATGAAAATAGGGACGTCCTTTATGAATACTACACACACACACACACACACACACACACACACACACACACACACAATTTATGCCCCAGCCAGTTTGGGTGGCTTCCAGCATACTGTATATAAAAACATAATAAAACACTAATCATAAAAAAAAAATGTCTTCTGTCAGGTGTCTTCTAAAAATTGTATAGAATCTCCTGGGTTCAGGGGGTCTCATACCTCCATACCCTCCAACATTTCTCCAATGAAAATAGGAACGTCCTAAGGAAAAGCTAGAAATTTCAGGATCCAACTAGAAAGGAGGACGGCTACTGTAAATCCGGGACTGTCCAGGACACTGGGAAGGTCTATCTCAGATTTGCCAGCATTAGTAGTTTAGGATACAGTGGATCTCCAGCTCAGCCATCTAAATTCCAGCTCAGTTTGGCTCAGCAAGCATCAGGTTCTCATCCCCAACATGGCCAAAGATCCACTGCGGTTACTTCCTCATCCAGCTAGGATGAGCCCATTGTCTGCCAGGCTCAAGCAGAGCAGCAACAGTCCCACTGCTGAATGGGGTTTGGATCTGGTGCAACTTTACATGAACTTAACTTACACTTACAGGTAGGTAGCCGTGTTGGTCTGTCATAGTCAAAACAAAATAAAAAATAAAAAAAATCCTTCCAGTAGCACCTTAGAGACCAACTAAGTTTGTTCTTGGTATCTGAAGAAGTGTGCATGACTGAAACAGAAGTCACTCACCTATAGTGAGAGGGTGGGAGGGGTATTAGTCAGAAGGGTGGTGGGAATGGGTGATAGCTGATAGCTGTGGTAAACCTGTTGATGACTGTTAATGACTGCAATTAGTCTTACAGGAAAAAGCAAGGGGTGAGAAGGTTAAAAATAGCTTTGTCATGTATAATGAGATAAGAATCCAATGTCTTTGTTCAGACCAGGTCTCTCCATGGTTTTAAGCTTGGTAAAGAGTTGCAATTCAGCAACTTCTCTTTCCAGTCTATTTGAGACCTCAAAGTAGCTGTCTTATTGCAAAGGAATTTCAGAAATAGACTGGAAATTGCCACTGAATGTGGTCCGGAACAGAATTAGACATCATTTGCCCAGAGCAGAATTATAAATTATTTATGGAATAAATATTAAATAATTCCAAATGAAATGGGAAGTTCTTTCATAATGAAATGTCTCGAGAAATTTGAGGAAAGCTTGTGAAATTCCCCAGGATTTGCAATTTTTTTTACAGTTTCTTTCCCCCCCCCCCTTTTTTTTTTTTTACAGTTTCATGCTGGGGGATTGTGAGTGGGGAAGCGTGGCCACCGCACACACACACACACAATGGGGAATATTCAGAGAAAATGTGAAGAGTTATATGCCTGGAAAACAATCTAAGGCTATTTTGAACCAGACACGATCTCAGGAGTTAATAGAAAACCCATAGGCATCTGGTTGTTCACTTTTGAGAACAGGATGCTGAATTAAATGGGAGCCAGTGGGCTCTTTTATGTTTTTGCATGGCTCCTTCTCCTGAATTTATGACAAGCTGAGAGAAAAGGTGTAGAGGAAGAACCTGAAATGAGATAATAGTAGAAGGAAGTACAGTAGTCAAGATGGGAGATCTCTCACCAGCCCAAATGAGAAGGGCTCAGAATAAGCCAAACTATCCCCCCCCCAAAAAAAATGGGGGGGGGATAGTTTGCATACTGAGCCAATCTGTCAGAAAAAAAATCTCTCCCTGCATTCCCTCTCTGGTGTGTCACTAGCACATAAGGAGGGAAAGCCTTGTTGGGCTTTGGGAGTTGTAGTTTTTTCTGCAGTGGCTATGGCCGCTGCAGGTAAACGACATCTCCCACAGACTTTCCCTACTTTCCCTCTTCTCTAACCATGGTTGGGGCACTGCTACTGCGAGAGCCAGTGTGGTGTAGTGGTTAAGAGCGTAATCTGATGGATGACTCGTAATCTGGTGAACCGGGTTCGCGTCTCCGCTCCTCCACATGCAGCTGCTTGGGTTACTCACACTTCTTTGAAGTCTCTCAGCCCCACTCGCCTCACAGAGTGTTTGTTGTGGGCGAGGAAGGGAAAGGAGAATGTTAGCTGCTTTGAGACTCCTTCAGGTAGTGATAAAGCGGGATATAAAATCCAAACTCTTCTTCTTCTACTGCCATTGCTACTACTGCCATACTGTCTAGTAAGTATAATTGGAATAGAAAAACCTTCGGGGAATTTTAAAGCTAACAAGGCGGGTGGGCTTTCTGGGTAAGCCAGAAGCTCTTCTGTAGGCTTGAGCTGAACAAGAATTCTGGGTCTCATAAAGCTCACCACTTGTGTTTCTGCCCTTGATATTTCATGGTAATTAAATCAATGTCTGCGCTACTGCGAAAGCGAACGAGAGAGTGATGCAGTGTCATACGATGCGGTAAATCATTTTGAAGTGTATACTTTGGCATTACATCAGTGTTATCAAGTGGGGAATCATTTATCACGTAAAGTGTGCCTTTAGTGACCTGTGTGCATGTATCTGGGACCACCAGGCAAATGAAGGCTCTAGGAGCTGCGACGCGGTTAAAAGATACATGCATAGCTCAGTCAGTAGAGCAGAAGACTCTTAATCTCAGAGTCATGGGTTTGAGCCCCATGTGGGGTAAAAGATCCATTGTGGTCCCTTCCAACTCGATAATTCTATGTACACTTCCAACATGGATGTGTGGAAATCACTGAGGTATACATAGCAGTAGAAATTGTTGTGTACTGTGTCCTTACATCCAAATTCAGGCTGTAAAAATATATGCTGGGGATGATTGGCAAGGGGCGAGGATGGGGAATGAATTCATAGGTAATTCCTATATTCACCCACCACATTATCAACAGATAATGGTTTTGAACTACCTGATATTTTTCCAACTGCTATTCCTGGGTGGATCACTGTCTTGTCGTGGCAAAGGGGCTTGAATAACTCCAAGAAGCTATCAGCTAATAATAATAATAATAATAATTTATTATTTGTACCCTGCCCATCTGGCTGGGTCTCCCCAGCCACTCTGGGCGGCTTCCAGCAAACATTAAAATACATTAACACATCACAGATTAAAAACTTCCCTGAACAGGGCTGCCTTCAGGTGTTTTCTAAATGTCATGTAATTGTTGATCCTTTTAACCTCTGATGGGAGGGCGTTCCACAGGGCGGGCGCCACTACCAAGAAGGCCCTCCGCATGAGCTATGCTGTGCAGGGCCACCCAAGATGGACAGGTCATAGCCTAGAGTTTAGACTAAATGTGATCCCCCAGGAGAAGGAACCACTCCGGTATTTTGCCAAGAAAACTCCATGGACATAAAAAAGGAGAAGCTTTGAGAAGAAAGTGAGAGTCTCCAAGGCATTGCTCTGGTTCATGGGGTCACGGAGAGTCGAACACGACTAAGATGACTAAACAACAAACAATTCCTGGGTAAGACTGTTGGTGGGAATACAGATCAAATATCCACTGGGTAGTTCCTGTTGAGCTGTGAAATATTAGACACTCTGTTTTGCTCAGCTGCTCCAAGAATCTGTCACTTATTCTTTCCTTGGACTCTTGTATGCTGGCATTTTACAAGAATCCAAACTAAAATTCAGTTAGTCAGCAAAACTGACCTTTTAAAATAACTGGTTTATGCTTTCGTTATCCTTGATTGTCAAATTTTTTTTTAAGAGACAGAAAACCAACAGGCTTGCCACCCCCACCCCCACCCCCAGGTATCATGTGCTCTTTCTTCAGGTATATACTCAAGTTACATAATGTTCTTGCATTTCCACTTGTAACTTATTTGTTTTAGTGTTCAGAGACATGTAACCTAGTAGGGGGGAAAGAACTCCAATTTGAACTGTGAAAATCTTCATTTCTCCTGGGAATTTTATTTTTAGAATTTAGTTCTCCCTCCATCTGCCTTTGAGCAATTTTCTGTGCTTCAAGCATGAGCAAGCAATATTAATCCAATTTCTAGCTTCTCTGAGGCACATTAACTTTAGACTGTATGCACCTCAGCTCTCCTAAGGCACTCTAGGTCTATTTAACTGTTTCATTGTCCCTCTCCCCCCCCCCTTTCAGTTGTGGCTACTGAAGGAAAGCTTTACACAATGGGTGCGGGTGGGAGAAGAGATTTTGAAGTTAATTCTATGCTCTGATGAATCCTTACTTTAAAACAGTTTTGTCTATCGCCGACAATAAAACTCATGGGCTCTACCCACATCACTTCTGTGAAATGCATGGTTTGGGAAAGTCTGTGGGTGAAAAGAGGTTAGCATAACCCAACTTGCCTGTGGCTTACATATAACAATAAGCTTTCTGTCTGTATTGTATTACCAAGCCCTGAAGAATATCTTAGCTTTCCTACCATGTATTTATGATCAGGCACAATAACACACTCCTGTTTATTATGATGCTCTCATTGTGTTTCCAGCGCTGAGTTTTCTTATCTGTGTTCATATGACATTATCCAGAATGACCGTTCCCCACATCAAATGGGGTGCGCATTTTGCGTGGTCACGAGTAGCCTCCTGGGATCACGGTGCAGCTTCTGGCAGTTGGGTCTGGCACCACCTTCCCAGGCTGGATACCTGTGGTCTCCACCTACTCCAGCAGCCACCCAATCCCGGCTGGGGAGGTGTTGCCGGGGGGATTGGCCAGGTAGAAGGAGGGAACATCCAGTACACACAATAGAAGTTGAGTCATATCTGGGAAGCGGCCATTGGATTCAGAGCTCCCCCACCCTCCACTCCCTCAATTGACGTTTACTTTGCAGGTTAACCTTTTATTTTCACAGCCACACAGGCACGCAGGCACTGCTATGTCAAAGTCACTGTTGAAGGGCCGGAAAGGACTTTCCCTGCATTGGCAGGTTTCGCCTTTCCCGTAGCAATTCGTCACAACTTTGGCGGTCGCAGGCCTTGGGCAGAATCCTTTAGTCATCTACCTAAAATGGGGGGGGGGGGCGTGGGGTGGTGACCCCCACCCCCATTGTGGCGGCAATACCAGGGTTCCCGTTAAAGGGGTCTTAGGGGGAGGCATTGACCATACGGCCAGAGGTCGTCATTGCCCTCCCCCTCCAGCGGCGGCGAACAGGGGGGCGGGCTATTTGCTTGAACATATGTTCTCCAGAGCTAGCCCACTCCCCACACATGCTGGATAACCCTGAAATTACCCAGAACCCCGGTTGGGGGGCTGGGAAGGATAAATGCCCAATGCCTGAGCCAAGGTCTCCCTACATCTGAATATTAATAAAGTTGTGGCCAATTTAATCCCATAGAATGTTGTCACGTGTCGTTATTTCCCTCAGGGGCTGCCCAGGGTTCGGGGGGACTCCGCCTGGCCACGCAATGCATATGTATCCCGTACTTTGTTATAGAATACTACCGTTTGAAGTGTTCTTTCTCAAACCAGCTTCTCAAACACATCCTAAACCAGTGAGCACTCATAATAATAATAATACGGTATAATAAACTTTTATTTGTACCCCGCCCTTCCCAGCCAAGACTGGGCTCAGAGCGGCTAACAATCATAAAACCACAACAAAATACAATACAAAATACAAAACAATCGGTTAAAAATGCAAATTAAAATACAATTTAAAATTTAAAATGCCACCTCATTTTAAGCACCCCGCCAACAAACCAAATGAATAAAATGTCAGGGTTAAACTCAGACCAACCCAAAAGCCAGGCAAAACAGCTCCGTCTTGCAGGCCCTGCAGAAAGATGCCAAATCCCGCAGGGCCCTGGTCTCTTGCGGCAGACTGTTCCACCATGTGGGGGCCAGAACCGAGAAGGCCCTGGCCCTAGTTGCTGCCAGCCTGACATCCTTATGGCCCGGTATCTCCTAGATGTTATTATTTGAGGACCTCAAGGTCCTACCCGGGGCATACCAGGAGAGGCGGTCCCTTAGGTACGAGGGTCCTAGGCCTCAGAGCCCTCTCTGTGCTGGGCATGCACGCCGTCACCCCAGCATAGAGTTCGTAGGGGCAGCGCACGCGCTGAGTAGTAGAAGAAGAAGAGTTTGGATTTGATATCCCGCTTTATCACTACCCGAAGGAGTCTCAAAGCAGCTAACATTCTCCTTTCCCTTCCTCCCCCACAACAAACACTCTGTGAGGTGAGTGGAGCTGAGAGACTTCAAAGAAGTGTGACTAGCCCAAGGTCACCCAGCAGCTGCATGTGGAGGAGCGGAGACGCGAACCCGGTTCCCCAGATTACGAGTCTACCGCTCTTAACCACTACACCACACTGCACGAGTAGGCGGTTTGCCACCCACAGGCTGCAGCAGAAAAGTGAACATTTCAATCTCCTGTCTTAAAGCACCTCGGTGCAGAACTGGCAGTAAGTCCGGTGGCATTTTGCTCCCTCCCGCACGAGCAGGCTTTAGAAGTGCAGGCGAGCGGGTTAGCCATCAAAACATAGGATTATGGGGAGTGGAAGGGAACCCGAGGGCCATCTAAGTCCAACCCCCCTGCGATGCAGGGATCTCAACTACAGCCCCCATGGCAGATGGCCATTCAACTTCACTTTGATATCTCCCAAAGAAGAGTTTCTTGAAGGGAAATTGAGGAAATATCATTCCCAGTATCTTAGTTTTTGCAACTATCTTTCTAGAACAAATCATCGGAAAGCTGCCAGTTTTCAAATTTCACTGGGCCTAGCAAAACATGGTAAGCCCCTTTCTGATGGGGATATTATAAAAATTACTCCCATGTTGTCTGGGAGTAATTCCCTTTTTCATGATTAACCAAACAAGGATAATGCAAACGTTTACCTTTCAATAAAAAGTTGTTTGTATCATTGAAAGCTCTGTTGTGTTTTTCTTTTAAGACAAAAGATGTTCCAAAACTGTGCGGGAAAGATATTGAAAATTTGAAAAGTACAATGAGAATGATTGGAAGACTTTTATGTATGAAGCGTGTCGATGTGAGATAATCTTATTTATATTTCTTTTTCTTTTCTTTTATACTTTTTCTGTTTTTGTATTTTTCTTTTCTTTTATTCTTTTTTATTTATGTTGTTGAGATTGTTAATCTTTTTAATTGTGTGATTTAAAGCAATAAAGATTATTTTTAAAAAAAGACAAAAGATGTTAATGTATGAGTTGTTGTTTTTCTAAACTAAAACCTCGGTATTCAGGTTAAATTGTCGAGTTGGTACTTTGTGATAAATAAGTGAGTTTTGGGTTGCAGTTTGGGCACTCGGTCTCTAAAAGGTTCGCCATCACTGCCCTAAGCCATTCCTAATTCATCTCTTGCCAAGGTGTGAGCACCTTTTCATAGGCCAGAGTAAAGACATCAATGCCCTTTGGTGTGTGCAAAAACATAAATGAATTGACACCAAAGAAGCAGTGCTGAGGTGAACAGCTTGGGGGAGAGCAGTGAAAAGGATAAAAACCCCAACTCCACTGGCCTCAAAGGCAGTGAACACACCCTAAGTAGGGCTGATCTGATTATTTTTTCTGAAAAGAATGTTCTGATTGATGTTATAGATCTGTTCCTGAACGAATGCTATATGCGAAAAACTTTAGATCTACATTGCAGTACCAGGAAGATGTGTGTGTGAGAGAGGAGGGGAGGGGTGATTTGTATGGATCTGGTAAAATTATATCCAATAGATAAGACATAACAGTGGGGAAGCTACAGCTTTGGAAAACTAAATGCTCAATGCATAAGGGGCTTGCTGCATTGGGAATTATATGTGTAAAAGATAGATTGGTTTTAAAACTCAGAAGTTACATCAGAATTACTGGTTAGCTTTATTTATGCCGTTATTTGTTTATGGGATTGGTATCCTGCTGTTCAATATGAATGCCCTTGAGGAAGTTGTACATGTTAATCAACATTTACTCATCCGTGAGCATGAAGGAGAATCAAAAGCAGTTAATCTTCATCTTTGGAATGAGTTGTAGTTTTCTATAAAATTTCCACTTCCATGCATGAATTTAATTTAGTACAATTTTTAATCTTACTTAGAAAATCAATACCTTAACATATCAAAATGTTTTTTGCTGGCCTTCTATCTTTATATAAACATTAGTCATCTGTGCGCCCAACTGAATTCTGCCGAACTAGAATCTCTAGATATAGGGCCACCGCACAAGAAATAATAAAGTAATTCCTTTGATTGCGACACCGACTCCAATTTTGTCATCATTTTGGCACCCTAGATATTTGTGTTTTCTGGGGAATCTGGGCAGATTGGAAGTTTTCATTCTGACTTTCTGTATTCTATTCATGTCGTAAACCACTTTGGGACTTTTTGTTGTGGGAAATGATTCATAAATTCAATAAACCTAAATCATTTGTAGCACCCTGTTCCATTTATCAATTTAATTCCCCAAACAAGTAACAATTAAGCAACAGGCAGAATGACAGTGCCATCCTGCACAAGTCTACTCAGAAGTAAGCTACACTGACTTCCATTGAGTTTACAACCTGGTAAATGCATATAGGATGCAAATGTGTATAGCCCATGGAGATACTAAGTCCACCCAGTGAACTACATGGTGGTGGGATTTAAACTCAGGTCTCCCCAGTCCTAATGTTTATCCTTTAGTTAATGTGAAAGGGATGAGATCCACAGGGATATCAGCTGAAGGTGCTTGTCTCAATTTTGATCTGCCACCCAAGCCAACTTCATCTGCCTCCCCAAGTCCCTCATTTATCACATTTTAAACAAGGCATAGTAAAACATCTTCTTTGCAATTTCCCTAGCAAGTAAAAGAAGCAAAAATTTCATAGGGATATTATTGTAACACGGTCTCAGGGCACTTGAAACATTACAAATCTTATATCTAAAAGGGATTGTTTCATGAAACAATTTGCACCCACCCCAGTCAATGACCTCATATCACCCAAGCACAGGTGAAAACACAGTAAACAGTCTCTTATGAAGTCAGGCCAAATTTGTCCGTCTAGTTGAGTACTGTCAGATCAACATAGACTTGCAGTATTTTGCCATTGTTTCGTGTAGGTCTTTTCCAGTCCTACTGGGATTCACCAGGAATTGAACCTGGGGAAATTTCCATGAAAAGCATGTGTTCAACCAATGAGCTAGTGTCAGGAATGTTCCTGCCCTGTGTGAAAGCGAGGGCTCTGAGGACCAAGGAGGGGGGCAGGCAGAAAGAGATCGAGGCTTGCTTTCTTCACAGGCAGAGAGTGAAGTGAGCCCCTCCTCCCCTGGAATGCAAGTCATAAATTTCCAGGGCAACGTAAGGCAGGCAGAGGAGCCAGAAATTTCAGACATGCTCTCTGGGGATGAGACACAAGCTGGATGGTCTGTTCCTGAATCTCCTCGCTCTTGGATATTGGGCAGAGTTCAGGCTTGGCGTCAAGCCCACAAGAAGAGGAGGAGCCGATGGCGTATTTCCTGTTGGAAAAGAGCCTACCTTTCAATGGGCTCGACTGACCCACCTAGTGATGATGATTAAACTGTGCGCTCGGACTGAGCTACTGTGTAAATACCAATTAATAATAATAATAATAATAATAATAATAATAATTTATTATTTATACCCCGCCCATCTGGCTGGGTTTACCCACATTAAAATACAATAATCTATTAAACATTAAAAGCCTCCCTAAACAGGGCTGCCTTCAGATGTCTTCTAAAGGTCTGGTAGTTGTTGTTCTCTTTGACATCTGAAGGGAGGGCGTTCCACAGGGCAGGTGCCACTACCGAGAAGGCCCTCTGCCTGGTTCCCTGTAACTTGGCTTCTCATAGTGAGGGAACCACCAGAAGGCCCTCGGCACTGGACCTCAGTGTCCGGGCTGAATGATTGGGGTGGAGACGCTCCTTCAGGTATACTGGACCGAAGCCATTTAGGGCTTTAAAGGTCAGCACCAACACTTTGAATTGTGCTCGGAAACGTACTGAAATCTGAATGTTATAAAACCGCCAGCCTGCTGTCTCTTGGTGTGAGGGAGAGATCGTAAATCCTGACAGCTAGGACCCTTCTCTACTTGGCAATGCCAGCTTTATTAAAGGACTTGACTATTTATGAGGGGATCAAGCAGACCTTCCAAGTGTCCCGATTTCCTAGAGACAGTCTTGGAATTACAGAAGCCATCCTGATTTCTGATTTGATCCCAGACTGTTCCACTTGCATTTTCTGAAGAATGTCAGTATTTTCATCGGAGAAATGTTGGAGGAGATGCAATAGGATTTCCTCATTTGCAACTGAGAAATGTTGGAAGGGATGGAATCGAATGTCCCTCTTTTCATTGGAGAAATGTTGGCAGGGATGATCAGGTTTAGGAGAATACAGATGCCTGGATAACACAGAAGATGGCCATCCCAGGTTTTCATGATAGCCCATGAGATATTGGATGTATGAACTTAAATGGCAGGAAATGAAATTACAGGACAATATACCTGTAAAAACATTGTAGAATATTGATGTGGTATCTTAGAAGAATGTGAAATGGTGCCTCTTTGCAAGCACAGCCCCTTGAGAAGGAGATTAATGTGTAAATGGTATTTGAATTTCTGAAAGCCATTCATTCGTTGTCATGACTTGAAAATCTCTCAAGTTCTCCTTTTGTCTTATGAAGTAAATAGGACATCCATAACAAAGCTGGCAGCCTTTTATTTTGTTTTGACAGAACGGTTACATCATTAACTTCACCAAGAAGCTTTTATAGCCTCTAAATCTGAAACTGAGTTGTTACTTCACAGCCTCTGGCTACATTAGACACATTTTCGCACTTTACCACTTCCTTCATTAAGAGCAGAATCCTATTTCAAAGCATCTTTTAATGTGTGCTCATTACAAAGCTCTTGCCATTGCACAAACGAAAGTTAGATTTACTCAAGGACTGCCATTATGAGCCCCTGTTCTCCTATTCTTCGGGACAATTCCTACTTCCTCCTCACAACCTACTTCTAATAGAAGCTTTCATCCCGTCCAATGACTTAAGTCATAGAAAACTAAATTGACACCGAGGTCATCCAATGTGGTGTAATGGTATGAGTGTTGGACTGGGTCCTTGGAGACCTGGGTTCAAATCCCTACTTGTCCATGAACCTCACCAGATTTTCCTTGGGCCTGTATACCTGAAGGAACGTCTCCACCCCCACCGTTCAGCCCGGACACTGAGATCCAGCGCCGAGGGCCTTCTGGCGGTTCCCTCACTGCAAGAAGCAAAGCTACAGGGAACCAGGCAGAGGGCCTTCTTGGTAGTGGCGCCCGCCCTGTAGAATGCCCTCCCATCAGAGGTCAAAGCGATAAACAACTACATGACCTTTAGAAAATACTTGAAGGCAGCCCTGTTTAGGGAAGTTTTTAATCTGTGATATTTTAATGTATTTTGATATTTGTTGGAAGCCGCCCAGAGTGGCTGAGGAGACCTGGCCAGATGGGCGGGGTACAAATAATAAATTATTATTATTATTATTATTATTATTATTATTATTATTATTATTGGGGCCCATCACTGCCTCTCAGCCTAACCTACTGCACAGGGTTTTTGTGAGGATAAAATGATGAGGGGGAAGAACCATGTTGGTATACTTATAAATAGAAAAATAATAATTAATAAGGCTGTGAGTCTTGATTCCGTCTGTTCTGTTTCATTGCTATCTCTTCCAGATTTCTCTCACACATTATTATCATCATGTGAGGGGAAGGGGAAGAGTGTCCTCCATGCCCCATCCTATCTGTGTGACTGTCACTGTTCTTGCAGCACCCCAAATGTTGGGAGTGAACTTCTGCAGAAGGGATTCTTTCTACCAATGTAGGTTCCCCATGCAATTTTGAACGTTGATATTTCAGGGCTCTAAATTGTGAGATGACCTTACATTGCAGAAGTGCACCCTTGTTGTTCCTCTCATGCAACGGTAATCACATGTGGGAATGAATACCTGAGTAGTGCTTGCATCTGTTCTTTTCTAGTTAGAAACTCCAAATTAGTCCTATCATGTGGTAGAGAGGGTCACCTGTCTTAGCTTTAATATCATTTGGTTTATTTATTGGAGTTATTTATAGACGGTCCTTCATCCAGTTAAGATTACAATAAGAATAAAAGAGTGAAAATACTAGCCATGGAATGCAGATGAAATTGAGAGCTTACAAATCCACATGCCAGGGCACCAAATAATTGGAAAAATACAGATGGAACATCAAAACATTCATGACTCACAGAGGCCTGGATAAATAGGTCTGTCTCAGGTTGGTGATGAAAACTCAGAAATAAGACTGATTGGTGCACACCCAAAGGGAGTGATTTCTGCAAGCAGGGCACCAACACAGATAAGGCCCTATCTTGAGTCACTGCACGATGGTGATGCCCATTGAGAGGTGCATAATAAGATAGTTCCCTGCAGATCAGAAGATTGATTGTTATTAATTGTTATTAGTGATTGATGTTTACTACTGGGATGTGTGCCATTTGGATTTTCCGCCTCAGGCACCAAAATGTTTTGGGCCAGGCCTTCTTAAACACTATTTGGAGAAGAGATCAGAAGAAACTGGTGGTGAAATTTATCAGGCCATGAATATGAATAAAAGCAATTTCGCAACGACTCTTATTCTTACGAAGCATGATGACCTAACATCCTTTTTCCGTTGTTCAAGCTAAAGAAGTCGATGTGGTCACAATAGTGGCCTTGTTAATGAAAATTCTTAATCCTTCAATATCATCCTCTTTTGACAGACAGATTATATATAACTCAAATCAGATTTGGAAGAAGCAGAAACCTGGCATTTAAACAAGGGTTTAAAAGACTGCATTCATACCTAGAGAGCCACAAAGCTCCCAGTATGATTACGATGAAGGCAAAGTGGGGAGAGGGATATCTACCTAGTGAAGCTCTAGCATAAAACTGGGACAAAGGGTTCAAAGTAATGTGCGGCTGATGGATCTAAGTAACAAGAGTGTTTTAACAATAAATGGCTCTTCCCAGGGAACTCTGGGAATTGTGGCTTAGTGAGGGAAACAGGGGTCACTTAACAACTCTCAAGACCCTTAACACACTTAAATTTCCAATTACAGGTAGATAGCCGTGTTGGTCTGTCATAGTCAAAACAAAATAAAAAATAAAAAAATTCCTTCCAGTAGCACCTTAGAGACCAACTAAGTTTGTTCTTGGTATGAGCTTTCGTGTTCATGCACACTTCTTCAGATACACTGGACAAACAGGCCAAACCCTATGCCAAAGGATAAATGGACATAAATCTGACATCAGAAATCACAAGACAGAGAAACCAGTAGGAGAGCACTTCAATCTCCCAGGACACTCTATACAAGATCTCAAAGTAGCTGTCTTATTGCAAAGGAATTTCAGAAATAGACTGGAAAGAGAAGTTGCTGAATTGCAACTCATTACCAAGCTTAAAACCATGGAGAGACCTGGTCTGAACAAAGACATTGGATTCTTATCTCATTATACATGACAAAGCTTTTTTAACCTTCTCACCCCTTGCTTTTTCCTGTAAGACTAATTGCAGTCGTTAACAGTGGTCAACAGGTTTACCACAGCTATCAGCCTATCACCCATTCCCACCACCCCTCTGAGTAATACCCCTCCCACCCTCTTGCTATATATAAGGGTCTGGTGACTTCTGTTTCAGTGTATCTGAAGAAGTGTGCATGTACACGAAAGCTCATACCAAGAACAAACTTAGTTGGTCTCTAAGGTGCTACTGGAAGGAATTTTTTTATTTTTTATTTTGTTTTAAATTTCCAAGATTTTGAGGAGGAAGCCATACTGTTAAAGTGGTATAAGAGTGCTTCAAATGTATGGTGCGGGTGTGGCCTGACAGAAGACAGATTCACCAGAAAGCCCAACAGCTTTGTGAACTTTCGTCTTCTGGTTAACCAAACCTATCTCCTTTCAATCCCCACCCATTGCTTCTAGTCCTTCCCTCTGAAACAACATGGTGATTTCAGCTAAGTTTACTCCAAGTAGTTCCATTGAAATTAATGGACCTAACTTAGTCATGTTCATTCATTTCAGTGGGTATGCGTTGTGTAAAACTCCATTGAATACCACCCACAGAGTCAGCTCCATTTTCTGCATGACAGCTCTTTAGCTATTTGAAGATATTGCTGAAACATCACATTACAGTCATTTGTTTCTCAGTGGTGCCTGGGACACATTAGTTTGTTACGGAGGCAAAAGCAATGAGAATAAACATTTGGCTTGCTGCACAAGCAAATGTTTGGGTGTTTTAGAGCATGACTGGGAACCTCCAGATGTTGCTGGACTGAAGCTGCCATCATTCCTTGACCGTGATGGCTGGGGCTAATGCAGGCATACCCTCCAACATTTATCCAATGGAAATAGGGACGTCCTATTCCATCAATGTTATCATTCTACTATTTATAGACTGGGTTGCCCCAACCACTCAGGGCAGCTTTCAACATATATAAAAAGGTAAAGGGACCCCTGACCATTAGGTCCAGTCATGGACGACTCTGGGGTTGTGGCGCTCATCTCACTTTATTGGCCGAGGGAGCCGGTGTACAGCTTCCGGGGCATGGGGCCAACATGACTAAGCTGCTTCTGGCGAACCAGAGCAGCGCACAGAAATGCTGTTTACCTTCCCGCCGGAGTGGTACCTATTTATCTACCTGCACTTTGACGTGCTTTTGAACTGCTAGGTAGGCAGGAGCTGGGAACGAGCAACGGGAGCTCACCCCGTCACAGGGATTCAAACCGCCGACCTTCCGATTGGCAAGCCCTAGGCTCTGTGGTTTTTCCCCCAATAATTTTTTTTTTGCTTTTATCAAATTAGTACAATAAAACACACAAACAACAATCAAACAGGAAAAACACAGCATACAAAAGAAAAAACAAGAAGAACATACATAAATCATTTTAACCTATCATTATTTCATATGATTGTGGGTTGACTTCCTCCCGTCCTCTCTTCCTGCATACCATGTAAATCATCTTTAGTAATTTCTTTACATCATTAAAAACATTTTTATTAATTTACCTTAACATCTCTACTTTTCTATTGTCCATAACATTTATTCAAACAATTATAAAACATAGATCTATTTTCTAACTCTACAGCCTCACTTATCTTTCAGCTTACTTCTACTCTTTAATCTTACAATACTTCCTATTCCAACATATATAAAAACATATTAAACAAAAAAAAAACCTTCCCTATATAAGGCTGCTTTCAGATGTCTCTCGGGTCAAATAACTCCACATACCCTCTGACATTTCTCTGATGAAAATAGGGACATCCTAAGCACAAATGAGGCCTTCTGGGATCAGAAACTGGGGTGGTCTATGTAAATCCAGGACTAACCCTGGAAAATAGGGACACTTGGAAGGTCTCGATGCAGGTTGGATTCCAACAGCAACTGAAGAGCCACAGGTGTTCCCATCCCTGTTTTAGAGCACAGATATTTGCCGCTAGCTTTGGGACACACATTAGATTTCTTGCTGTTTCCCCTTTCCTGGCATGAAGTGGCCTGTCACACTGCTGAGGCGATTGTGTGTTGGCCTTTGGCAGGCATGAACCAGCCACACGCTTTTATCAATCTACGCCCAAGAGAACTCATGCATTCAATCTTCGGATTCTGACTATCACGAAGTCTAAAGAAAGTATTGAAGCAAACTGTGTTGCTACCGTTAAATAACAAAAAAAGAGTTGTCATTTCCTGAAAGGAAACCTCTTTTTTTGTTTGTTTGTTTCATTTCAGGATGTATGCTTGTTTAGTGAAGGCTGTGCTACAAACAGAAAGGCAAATAAATAAAACTCCATATAGTCTATTATCCCTTCTGTGACTGTAGCAGTTTGCTTGGCTGGAAGGAAACAAGTGATAATGACCTCTCTATTGAATGCCTTCCACTGTGAGGGCCTACTTTGGAGAGATTTGTTATTGGCTCTTTTTGGTTGTGCACAGCCAAACAACTGAATTTTCTCTGGAAGTGGGGGAGAAGAGCAGAAAAGGCCATGTAATCAACACCAAGTGTCTTCTTGTAGTATTGGCAAATGATAATAGTTCATTATCAGGTCCAGCAACAGTGTTTGCACAGAATACAGATTTATAAAATCCTATCAGACTATGGCTCAAAATATATGCATGGCTTCTGGGTTTCTGGGTTTTTTCCTGTTGTTACTCTGTCTCTCACAGTGACAATAAACCTACCATTAAAATTATGGACTGGTCATTTCTTTGTCAAGGGGCAAAATGGCAAATTTAGCAGGGGATCAAATACTTTCCCCCCTCACTGTATATATGCTGTGTTTGGTACAGTTGTACAGTGGGACAGGGGAAGGGGAAGGAAGGAGAGGAGGGTTAAATATGGTCTCTGTTCCTGTTTTTGAAAATGCAAATACATTAAAAAAAAAAAAAAGATATGCCCAGAACTATGAGCAAACAGAGGGACGTGGGTGGTGCTGTGGGTTAAATCACAGAGCCTCAGGCTTGCCGATCAGAAGGTCGGCGGTTCAAATCCCCGCGACGGGGTGAGCTCCCGTTGCTCAGTCCCTGCTCCTGCGAACCTAGCAGTTCGAAAGCACGGCAAAGTGCAAGTAGATAAATAGGTACCACTTCAGCAGGAAGGTAAACGGCGTTTCCGTGCGCTGCTCTGGTTCGCCAGAAGCGGCTTAGTCATGCTGGTCACATGACCTGGAAACTGTATGCCGGCTCCCTCGGCCAATAATGCGAGATGAGCACCGCAACCCCAATGTCAGTCACGACTGGACCTAATGGTCAGGGGTCCCTTTACCTTTACCTTTATGAGCTAACTAACCATGCACTCTAGAACAACCCCCTATCCCAGAAGGCAGGGGTTCTTCAACAAAGGAAATATCATGGAAGGACTGCAAAGCAGGAACTTGGAAAACTTCTAAGATATAGTCTCCAACATCTAACCAACACACTCTCTAGTCAGGAAGGATTTAAAATGGTTTTCCTTCTTTAATTCTTAGCAGTCTGCATTCCAAGTATAATATCTGTTTTTGCATTATAGGAAACAGGCTGTTGTTTGCATGCATCTCCCTAGCTCCTCTGGGAAACAGAAGTCATTCAACACTAGAATGCCAGCGAAGAAAAATATTATCTTTGCACAAACATTGATAAACAGTATTTGCCTACAAATACTATTCATGAGTGGGAATGGATGTGTTTTCACTTACTATTCTGAACATTTTTTAAAAAATTACTATTCTCTCGGTTTTCCTTTTAGGCTGTGGTTGAACTCGGTTAGGTATGCAAACCCTTCACCATGCAACCAGTGGAGACCTTTGTCCGTTCATAATGAGCTCCATCCTCCTCCCTTATGAGTTCAACCCTTGGGACTGAAAGCCAATCCCAGGACCAGCTGTAAGTAAGAAGGCAGGAAGGTGAGGGCTGGCTGAAATTGGTGGGGCAGTGCACAATTTGCCCTCATGGATGAGCCTCCACTATATGCAACAATATACAGTGGTACCTTGGTTCTCAAATGCCTTGGTACTCAAACAACTTGGATTCCAAACAATGCAAACCTGGAAGTAAGTGTTCCGGTTGCAAACTTTTTTCCGGAAGACGAACGTGCTCCGTTTTGAGTGTTACACTTCCGATTTGACTACCATACTTCTGTTTTGAGTGCCACACTTCTGTTTTGAGTTACGCTGAGGTCTGTCTGTCTTTGCTATTTATTTTACGTTTTTGTGCCTTTTTGTTTCGTTTTTTGTGACTGTGTGGAACCCAGTTCAGCTACTGATGGATTAATTGTGTGACTGCAGTACATTGTTTATTGCTTTCATTTTATGGATCAATGGTCTCGTTAGATAGAAAAATTCATGTTAAAATGCTGTTTTAGGGGTTGTTTTTAAAAGCCTGGAATGGGTCTATGGGAAAGCGCGCCTTGGCTTTGGAACGCTTTGATTTTGGAACGTACTTCCGGAACTGATTAAGTTTGAGAACCAAGGTACCACTGTAGTTTGCAAGGAAGTGTGTGTGTGTAGAACTGCAGCCCTGCCTAAATCATTCTTGTACTTCCCTTCTGTTTTGGACTTGGCTAAGGTAGATGTGGATCATACCGCTACAAAACCATAACCCCCCCCCCAGGTAAATCTGAGCCACTCACCGTCTCACAGCCTAACTTGACTCACAGGGTTGCTTTAATGAGATGAGATGATGCATGGCACCATGAGCTCCTTGGATGAAGTGTGTGTGTGTCCCAATTGTTACAATTTTGTAGAGCAGGGTTTGGAACCTGTGGTCCTCCAGACATTATTTGACTACACTTTCCCTGACCACTGGCCATGTAGGCTGTAGCTGATGGGAACTGGAGTAGGCCTTAAAATATTTAGGACCTCCTCCATGTCCAGTTGCAGAGCCTGAAGATATTACTCATCTCATGTTAACCATATAGATGTACAGACATACTTTATTGTATCTTAGGAGTACTACTGCCGCCATATCCATACAGATATCCCCCCTCCACCCGCTCCCAAAAAGTTCATGCATTTGCTTAACCATTCTACCATAATTCATTCTGGAAAATCTGTCATGGACCAATCATAGACTATGACAGTGAAGTAACATGTGCACTGTATCCAAAGCAATGAAATAGCAGCTAGAGTATGTGAGTGCAGCAAAGTTATTTTATCATTTTTTATTTTGTTTTATTAACATGTCAGGTGCAATACATCAGGGGGTTTATATTATTCCTTACTGAGTGCCACATAAAATGAAGCTCTGTTGCCGCATAGGCAACCATCTTGAAACACCTTTTTGACTTCCAGAAACCCTTTGCAGCTTCACAGTGATTTAATAAAGAAAAATGGTCCCATTCTGTTCTGGATGACTATGTAGTTAAGTGGGTTTTGTCATAGGGCTTCCGTCTGCAAAGGAAATCCACTAGAGTTGCTTCTGATGCATTTTCTTTAAAATTCATTGGGTGGTATTCAGCTATTCCCTCCTCCCTCAGAACAGGAACTTATTAATGTTCATTAATTTTAATGGATCTATTCTGAGTCAAAATTTGTTGAATACCATCCATTGTAACCAACTGTAAATTGTGAGCAGATCCACTGAACTTAATGAACATGACTACCTTAGGTTCATTAACTTCAATCGGTAGTTGATAGATCTACCGTATCTTCACATACATAATTTCAAATCTAACATTTCACATATGTAGTAATCCCAAAAGAATTAATGTTGAGTTTCAGTGTCATGATACTGACCTTTTAACCAAACAAAACAATATGTTAAAATTGTGCTTTGATTAACCAAAATGATGTTACACAGACCTAGTAAGTTAAGTGATGGCACCTAATTTGTAATAATTATCTGGTTCAATATGCAAATTTGTCCAGCTTGCAAATTCTCTGTTGTATGACGAATCAAGCACCATTTTCCCCAGAAGTTCTTCTCTAACTTGGAATGCTAAATTAAATTTTGTGTAGTTGTTTTCAATGTTCACCAGACCCAAACCAGTGGCTGGGCAAGATTTTTTTTTTAATGTTAACTCCTTACTATCAATGAAATTCTAGTTGATTGTTATGAGACTACTTGAACAGACCACCCAGTCAAGCATCCATTTGTCTGGCGAGTGCTGTCTGTTCTCTTGGTTGTTCCTTGCAAATATGTTATGTGATTATTGTCACCCATCTAGATCTAGAAACCCTTCTTCTTGAGGATGTTTGGTTGTTGCAGCTTTTTAGAGTATAGGGCTTGAATTTCCACCATGGAAATTCATGGTGGATCAACTATCCACTATGGTGATCTGTACACACTGTTCACAAAACAAAACTACTCTCCCCAAGGGTCAATGTAATACTATGTGTAAGTACCGTGTATTCCGGCATATAAGACGACTGGGCATATAAGATGACCCTCAACTTTTCCAGTTAAAATATAGAGTTTGGGATATACTCGCCATATAAGAAATACGACCCGGCATATAAGACGACCCCCAACTTTTGAGAAGATTTTCCTGGGTTAAAAAGTAGTCTTATACGCAGGAATATACAGTATTGCTTTTTATCCATCTCTATGATGGGTAATACTTCAGCTCAACAGCCAAAAATTGAGAGTAGGATCGTAGCTTGAGTAATTGCACATAACTTCATCTTTTTGTTAATGACCTTTATAAAATAATTGCCTTTAGACATGCAATTAGGATGAATTTAAAAAGTAAATCAAGCACTTTTTTCTGGTGGATGTCCTCCTATTCCCTTAGTTCTAGACATGACATTGTTCTTAGTGCCGCAAAAAAAGATATTTTTTTAGCTTCTTGTGTATCACCGCGTGCTTAAAAACTCTGTATCAGGACTTCCCCTTTACAAATGCAATCAATCATTTATCCCCGGAGAACTGATAACATACCCTCCATTTACTTAGAATTAAATGCACAAGGTTCATCCTATGCTAATGTGAATTTCAGCTCAAGAGAAGGCACATAAAAAGAAATCCTGCCTCCATTTGTTCTCACAGCTGAAGTTATGGGAGTGTTGAATTATTCAAAGTCATTAAAGTTCTAAATCTATGACAAACTCTATAAACCTTACAAAATTGACTTAAAGTTTGGCTTTCACTTCATCTCCCATTTCTCCCACCTGCTTGTTGATTAGAACGGGAGGCTGCCAATTTTAGCAAAGTGTAAAAGATCAAATTGTCTGCATACATCTTCAGCTGTTGTGGTAGGCAATCACAAGCTGACAATTCCCAGAACAGTGCACAAGGGCACACATATCTGAAACTCCATCGGTTGCAGAAATCTGCTTTGCTTAATCAACATTCGCTGGCAAATCAGCAGTTGTAATGGGTGGAAGAGACAGATATCAGGTTCAGATGTAATGCTGAAAGGTGGTTTAGCATTCTGTGATTGAGTTTGCTTTTTCTTCGATTCTGCTCCACCACAATCAGAAGGAGACCACAAACAACAAACTGATTAGCTTTAAAATGGTACTGGGTTCTTCTTTTCTCCTGTTCATGGCAACACAAGACAAGGGTGGAGCATATGAGCCTGAAAACTGTGGTTTTACTGCTGAACTAACAATGATGTGGCACATTCTTCCTCAGTGTTTCTGGACTTCAACTCCCATCAGCCCCTGTGCTCCAAAATCTGTAAGGCCCCAAACTGGCTACCCCTGGCTTGACTTTTAGGACAAAACATGCATATACACCGGTGGTCTTCTAGAAATATAGTTTTACAGGAGTAATAGGGAATTTCTTCCTGCTATACTGCAATTGTTCTGAAAAGGGGAGACTCACTGAGAACGCAATGGAGGAGAAGTAATCTCCTCTGAGTTACAGTCCTGACAGTGGTCCAGTCCAACCACAAGTCATATATGAAAATATAAATTAACTGTAAAGGTAAAGGTAAAGGACCCCTGACCATTAGGTCCAGTCGCGGATGACTCTGGGGTTGCGGTGCTCATCTCGCTTTACTGGCCAATGGAGCCGGCGTACAGCCTCCGGGTCATGTGGCCAGCATGACTAAGCCGCTTCAGAGCAGTACACGGAAATGCCGTTTACCTTCCCGCCGGAGCAGTACCTATTTATCTACTTGCACTTTGACGTGCTTTCGAACTGCTAGGTGGGCAGGAGCAGGGACTGAACAACAGGAGCTCACCCCGTTGCGGGGATTCGAACCACCGACCTTCTGATCGGCAAGCCCTTGGCTCTGTGGTTTAACCCACAGTGCCACCCGCATCCCCAAAAATTAACAATAGATCATGGTAATGATGGGATTAAAAATAGGGGTGGGGTTGATTGAAACTGACTAATAGGTATCAATGGTAAATTGAAGTGCAGAATTTTGTGCAGCAGTCTACTATCAATGTACCTGCTGTCTTTGTAGGTGAATACCTACAATCCCGGCCTAGAGATAAATGAAGTCTATCAGCTCCTACTCATCTCAGACAGATAATAGGAAGATATCTGTGCTGAGACTCAAGAGACTATATAGATAGGCATCTTCCTTACCACAGGCATTGCAGGGGATGTTCCTATTAAACTGGGGAAATCAAAAAGAGCTAGCCTGAGACAGAATTATCAAGGAGAATTCTGCAGGTAAATGGAAAAGCACCAATTTCAAAGAACCTCAACAGATTCACAAGTTTGATTCACACACAAGCTATAGAGAAACCTGCCCTTTAAATAGATTTCCATTAAACAAAGTCAAATTTGCTGAACTTCTCAGAATGGTGGTATATTAATATTATAATGCTGAGCTTTGTGCCACAGGCTATGTTTCAGAAGGAAGGCAAAAGACAAATAAGTTTACTAAAGGATAGTCTTGCAGTATTAATTTTGGCGGGAATGATAACTATGAAATAAACATGACTGATGGGAACAGTTTTATATTCATCAAGTTCCAATGTAAATTCATGTCATATTTATAGGATTTCTATGAAACAATTGGAATAGTTTCCAGAGCAGCAGCTGTTTTGCGGCAAAAGAAAAAAACAAGAATGCAGAGTCTTGCAGCAACTTAAAAACTGTCAAGCTTGCTATGGCATAAGCTATTTGTGGCTATAGTGCATCCAATGAAATGCACTGCAGCTCATGAAAACCTATGTCATAATGCAGTTTTAAGGTGCCACAACAAAGTCTTTGTTTTGTTTGAATAGTTTGCTATTGTGGGTGACTGCTGCTACACCCACTGTAGCAGCTTCTTCTGTGACACAATTTCTCTTGTTCCTTGGTTTTTTAACATCATCAAACACTAGCAGAGGTTTCGGGGGTGGGGTGGGAGTACAACTTTATTTTTATCAGATCCAGGAGCAGTTGCTCAGTCCCTGAACTTTTTGCCTTTATACCTTTTTAAAATAATAATAATAATAATAATAATAATAATAATAATAATCTATTTATTGAATTTTCCAATACAAATCACAGCAAATCACATTGAAATTATTCCCAATTACATTTCAAATTACAAACCAAATTAATTATACAAATCCCAATTAAAAGAAACATTCCAATTATGCCTAATTATTATAATATTTTTTTTAATATATGGACTTCCCATGTCTCGGACGCCGGAGCTTCCCTGATCACCTCCATCAATTGCTTTTCAAAATTCTTTCCAATATTTCCACAGCCACTGATATATGCCAGCAAGCAGACTAAATTATAATAAACAATGTCTCTGTGTGGATGAGGTCGGTCTTCTTAATTCCAAATGCCACATTCTGACCATCGCCATCTTCTCGTCCTGTTGTTCACCAAACCTCTTCACGCTGCTACTCTCCCCCGCTTGCTTTGCACATATCCCTTTCCAGGAGTGTCAATCTCTAATATAAATCAAATTTCAATAAACAACCAGAACTGGTTTCTCCCTATGGAGTAGTGTTCTGCCTCACGGGCTCCCCACACTGATTCAATTCTTGCAGCGCCATTACTTGCGAAGTTGGAAGTCGGAGGTCCTCCATTACTAATAAATCTTTCAGAGTCTTATTTTTAATTCCACACAGTTTATGAATATAAAATCAAATCTTTTCTGCCAAAATCAATCTCAGTCTTTAAAGTCAGCTTGCTATTTCCAAGTGAAAGTGGTTTTTCGGGGGGGGGGTGTTCGCCCGTGTTAAGTATAATATTGAGGCAAAACAAGCATAGGGTCCAGGGCTTCCCCCTTTCTTTCCCGCCTTCACATACCATTATAAAGTCCATCTCTTCTTCCAGTTTTCTTCTTAGCTGCTCAGGGCTGGAACCATTAGCAATATTCTCTTTACTCCTTTGTCCTAGGCATACCCAAAACTTTTTGCCTAATTAAAATTCCAAGTTCTGGGACTCGTGCACGAACAGGGTGGCTTCCAGGAGTTCTATCAGCCCAGCCCCCCCCCCGCTTCCCCCGAAGGGTTGGAACGGGTTACGGGGCATCTGCGGGCCAGCGGCCCCTCCCGCCATCCCGGGAGAGTTAGGGAGGCTGCATACTCCCAAAGCAGCCGCCAAAATTCCCCGCAGGGGTTGGGAGCGATGTTATAAATCAGCCATTCTCCCGACGTGCACGAGCGGAAGTCGCCTTTATACCTTGTTTGTGGGCTTCCTAGGGAGAAAAAAAAGTCTGGGTATCAACCTGGGTATCTGCGGCCAGAAGAAGAATGCCAGTCAGGTGCTTAATCTGATCCAAAATAGCCCTTGTGGTTTTATCCGTACAACCAGTCTCCACATACACCTATCAGTACTAGAAAGAAGGTACAAGTTTCATTTGGGACTTATGTAAAATGGAGGGAAGAGGAACTGTCAACACCTGTGCTTCGTGTCCCTGGTCCCCCATACCTTCAAATTTCTAGAGTTGCTGGACAGGAACTGGAAAAGTGAGACAGCCCCAACGATAACTGAGTGGCAAACCCTGATGATAGAGTACCTTGAACTGGCGAAGATGTCAGGGAAAATGAGAGGGCTTACAAACCAGAAGGTATATAAAGAATGGAATATATTCAAAAAATACTTAAATACATATTATCCAAATAATAACCTTTTAGCGGAACTGGGTTGATACTTGCAAAAGAAAAAGAAATATACAATAAGTTTAAGACAAGAATGTAAAAGGATTAAAAGCAGTAATAAAAGAATGTATGATAAACTTAACCAAAAAAAGACAATAGAAATACAACGTGAAAAATTGGAAGTTGCTTTTATTTATTATTGTACAACATTGAAAAATGGATTTTTTTGTGAAATAACGTTCTTGATGTTCTTTCGTTGTCATCTAAAATGATTTATTCTTTACTTCTTCTATTCTGATTTTTCTTTGCTCTTATTTTCTTTTTTTTCTTATCTTCGATCTGATGTATGTATATATGTATTTTTGTTTTAAAACCAATAAAGATTTATAAAATAAAATAAAAATTTCTAGAGTTGCTGCTTGTGTGGATTTTTATACTGAGAAGATCCGCTCCATGTTTCCACATTTTTCCAGATTCAGTGAGCTGGATCCAGTTTTTCTGGAACTAGAACAATTCAATACAGTGGTACTTCAGGTTAATAACTTAATTCGTTCTGGAGGTCTGTTCTTACCCTGAAACTGTTCTTAACCTGAGGTACCATTTTAGTTAATGGGCCCTCCCGCTGCCATTGCGCTGCTGCTCGTGATTTCTGTTCTCATCCTGAAGCAAAGTTCTTAAACCGAGGTACTATTTCTGGGTTAGCGGAGTCTGTAACCTGAAGCATCTGTAACCCGAGGTACCACTGTACTACCATCTGAGTTCCAGATGAATGCTATCTGACGTACAACCCATTTCTCCAAAAGTTCGACCTGTTCAATTTTTCCAAATTAGGTAAGGCAAGAATGGGGATCCTGCTGTCTTCCAGATGTTGTTGGACTCCAACTTCCATCAGCCCAAACCAGCGTGGGAGATGGGAGTTGTATCAGCTTAGAAACATGTTGAGGGCCATATGCTCCCCATCCACGGGACAAGGGAATGAAAAAGGAGCTTAAAGCAAACTCAGGCTGTTTCTCCTAAAAAGAAGTTAATATGGATGTGGAGGACTAACATTAATTTTGTCACTATGCGGCTATGATGCACTAAGCTTTCTTCTTTGAGTGGCAAGCACGTAGGCTTTTGAAGATCTGGTTAATGAATCAGTCTTCCAATCTTTAATATCCCTCAGAGGCAGAGAAGAAGGGGGGGATCAAAGTAATTACTGAAAGGAACTTCTTTTTTTTTGCATCTTAATAATGGAGTTTAAATGTCCAATAATTCCAATGTCACAGCACTCTGTCATATTTCTCAAGTGTGCAAGATAGTCTAGGTTGCTGTGTATTATGGTATTTCCATCCATCAAATATAGTCGATCTTTTTTATTAGAGAGAGAGAGAGAGAGATGTCAACCCACAGGAAGCAACCTCTGATCTGGAAGAGAGAGAAATGGTAAATGACCCAGAAACAAGCCTTAGAGAATGCCTGAAAAACAAGTGGAATAATGTAAATGTTTTGTTGTTGTTTTACCACAGAAAATAAGGGCTCAACCACACTTGTGTTTGTCCCACTGCTTTCTCCCAGAAAAGACTGTGGTTTAGAGCAAACAACCATTGTATTTTCCACGGGCTGCCATTTGCTCCGATTTATCACCAAAGAGTGGGGTTTTTTTCTGGGGGAAAGTTGCAGGGCAAAGACAAAATCACTCAGACTTGTGCTATCTAGGCACAAGACAGGTGACAATGTGGACAAGCCCAAGGCACACATTTTTAAAACAACAACAATTAAGGAATAAACTAATTACACCACAATTAACTAAGACAGTTTGGTACAATTTTTTTAGCAGCATATAAGATAAAATAATCAAACAGCACAGTGAAGGAATTTTACCTTGCTTGCATATTATATGGGAAAGCATACTTTTCTGGGTTTCATGTTAGTGGACTGTTTGTGTGAGCTATTTTGTATTATATGAGAATGCAGAGCTTTCCTGTCTGCTCTGTTCTGATTTGTTGGCTGGAGATTACAGAGGTAGCTTGAAACCCTCGCAAATGCTCTGAAGCTTGAATATCAAAGCAGTGCAATTGCCCTCGTGGAAGAAATTAATTTCTTCCTATGGCCCACTGGGAATTGCTTATGGTTGACAAGGGCAGCCTACGATAACTTGTAGCCATCCTGGAGGGTTTTTTGTTCAAGGCGGAACTCAACATGATAACGGAGAAGTACTGCAAAGGAAAGGGCTGCTACTCAAGAGAAGATTCTTCTGCGTGCCTGCTGCATTTAGAGACTGTGTAGTCCAGGGAAAGTAGGTTTTAAACTGCAGCATTTTGGTCCAAAAGGAATACAGTCGTACCTTGGAAGTCGAATGGAATCCGTTCCGGAAGTCCATTTGACTTCGAAAACATTCAAAAACCAAAGTGCAGCTTCTGATTGGCTGCGGGAAGCCGCTGAAGCCCTGTTTGACGCTTCACTTCCAAAAATAGTTCGCAAACTGGAACTTCTGGGTTTGGGGCGTTTAGGAGCCAAAACGTTCAAGAACAAAGCTGTTTGAAAAGCAAGGTACGACTGTATTCTGGGTGGGTTGTGGGTCTTTTTGTAATTTATGCATTGCATATTTGTTGTTTAAAAGAACCTCATTCTCCCCCCACATGTTAGCAAACTCTTTACTTGTTTCATAAGCCTGGAGTGAAATGAACAGACATGCAGTAATAAGAGACTATGGGAGAGGGTTCTCTCCTGCAAACTATCTGTCAAAAATACATATACCTAAGTATAAACACTCATTTACCCTCGTCAGATTCAATGTTCTTCCTTCTGCCCTGTTGCAGGGCAGATATGAGGGCAAACCTTATGAGGCACGTATATGCCCTTGTGGCTCGTCGGAAGTAGGAACAAATTTACACGTACTGTTATACTGTAGTTTCTACAAGGATCTACGGCTGACCTACATCTCACCGGCTCTACAAAAATCCAAGAACGAATCTGATTCCCAACGTCTAGCCTTGGTAGATGATAAGGACCCCAAAATTACGATTAATGTAGCTAAATGTTGTGTATCTGCTATTAAACGTAGGAAACAAGAACTTCTTAAAGGAAACTAGTGGGGGCATGTAAACATCTGATTATAATTTAGGTTCTCAAATTTTAAATTGATGTTTTACTTGTAATGTTCTTTGTATCTTTCACATGTTCTACTATTTGATGCTGTATGAGTCGAAGCTGGTCTGTGACCATTTCAATGAATGAAAAAGCCTGGTGTGGTCTCTTCTTATTTTAACACCCTCACACACCCGGAGGCCAGTAATCTGCATGACTTTAGGAAGAAATTTGGAGGCTGTTTGATAAAGGGAAGCCTTTTTGGAAGTTCAACCCTTGTCTGTTGGCAGCTGTGGATCATCATCATCTTCTTCATATGCTGCGCATCTGGCTGGGTTGCTCCAGCCACTCTGAGCGGCTCACAACAGAATATTAAAAGCACAGTAAAACTTCAAACATTAAAAACTTCCCTGAACAGGGCTGCCGTCAGATGTCTGAAAAGTCAGATATTATCTCCTTGACATATGCTGGCACAGGGCAAGCGTGACTATCGAGAAGGCCCTCTTACTTTAAAGGGGCTGAGCAGAATAGTACATTGTGTGAGCCAGGAACACTCTCTGATCAGATAGATTAGGTCAAAGGGGGTCTAGGAGGTGGCTATTGCAAAATAAAATTGTTATAAGTTAAAACAATGCTATTGATGGATTTGTCTCTCCCGGTATTCCTCCCTTGGATATCGTCCACAGATATGGGTTCCCCTGGGCAAAGCTAAACCCACATCTGCACAATGCACATAAAGTGCTATGATACCACTTTAACAATCATGGCTTGCCCCAAAGAATCTTGGGAATGAAGGTTTGCAAAGGTTGCTGGAGATCCCTATTCCCCTCACTGAACTACGATTCCCAGAGTTAAACCAAACTCAGAATCATAACTCTGTGATAGGAATAGGGGTTTCTTAACAATTATAGCAGGGGGAAAAGTAATTTCTGTGGATCAGAAATTATTATGTATGGACTTGTAGTGCATTGCTTTTAATGCCAATTATTTAGGTTGCTTTGTGAGACGCTTGTCCTAAAAGGCAAAGGTTTTTTGGGGTGGGTGTGTAAAAA
Source organism: Darevskia nairensis (assembly GCA_034642065.1). Lineage (NCBI taxonomy): Eukaryota > Metazoa > Chordata > Lepidosauria > Squamata > Lacertidae > Darevskia > Darevskia nairensis. The sequence continues at coordinate 190,938 of JAWWNI010000752.1, read as the reverse complement.
ATAAATATTTAATATAATATAATATATTATATTAATCAGTGTGTATGGTTTTAATCAGTGTGTATGGTTTTAATCAGTGTTTTTGTAGTTGTTTTGTCTTGCATGGAGTGCCCTATCTGGGTGGATGGAGCAGCCAAGTAATTTCGTTGTTCCCGAAGGGGACAATGACAATAAATATATTCTATAATATAATATAATATAATATAATATAATATAATATAATATAATATAATAATATTGCTGCCTTATATTGCATACATCTGCTATATATAAAACGTTCCATAATGGGCTTGAGAAAATTTTACAGCTGTTGCTTGGTAAATTTAAAACTAGTTTGGATAAGATTAGAAATGGGATATTAAGGAACCAGGCAAGCTCAAGCAGACACAAAGGCCAGAAGCTTTAATTGACCCTTTTATCCACAACATGGATCACTCACGCTGGTGGAGAGTTGATTAGACATTGTTTTGCACTGAAAGTTTAACAGATATTAATGGAGCTGCCTCCCCTAGAGCACTGGAATGATTGCTTTCTACTCCCCAACCTTTCCCAGACATTGGGGGAGGAGAGAAAATGCTTTTAACTTTCCTCCCAAAGCACGTTACTTTAACTTATGGCACTAACTCTTCAACCCTAACACCTCCTCCTACTTCCTCTCCCTGTACCTCTATCTACCTCCTTTGCTTTCCATTATTTCCCCTCCTCTCTGCTCAGTTTCTCTCCAGTGTTATCTATTTGCTACCAAAAAAAAAAAAAAAAAAACCTAATTACACTCTTGACCCACTTTTCTCTCCTGCCTTTTCCCTCGTACATTCCTTGTGTACATTGCAGGTTACTGCCACAGCGAATTATGGTTTTCCTGTCGTAATTTATTCAGCTCTCCGATGCTTTACTTAAAGTATGTCTCAAATCTGGTGGGAGCCTGAGATGCTCCAATTATTGCCCCCATTTCTAGTATCTGTCTCACCACGGTGCTTGAGGACTGACATCCTGACTCTCTGCTCCCTCTCCAACCCAGCACAACACATTCAATTCACTTGCCACCATAGCTAGAATCCCTGGATAAAAACAACCCTACATTTTAAGAAGTTATTCTTTCATTATTATTTTCAAATGGTGTAACAGTTTTAGAATTCCCAATGTCTTAACTTTAAGGAAAAGAAGAGGAGGAGGAGGAGGAGGAGGAGGAGGAGGAGGAGGAGGAGGAGGAGTTTGGACTTGATATCCCACCTTTCACTTCCCTTAAGGCAGGCATAGGCAACCTTGGCTCTCCAGATGTTTTGGGACTACAATTCCCATCATCCCTGACCACTGGCCCTGTTAGCTAGGGATTATGGGAGTTGTACTTCCAAAACCTCTGGAGAGCCAAGGTTGCCTATGCCTGCCTTAAGGAGTCTCAAAGCGGCTTACAATCTTCTTTTCCTTCCTCCCCCACAACAAACACTCTGTGAGGTGAGTGAGGCTGAGAGTCTTCAGAGAAGTGTGACTAGTCCAAGGTCACCCAGCAGCTGCATGTGGAGGAGTGGGGAAGCGAACCTGATTCACCAGATTACGAGTCCACCACTCTTAACCACTACACCACACTGTGTGTGTGTGTGTGTGTGTGTGTGTGTGTGTGTGTGTGTGTGTGTGTAATAAATGTCTCCACCTTCCTCTCCAGGGTTCTGATTTTCAGCTGCTCCCCAATATATAGATCTAAATAACTTATTTCAATCAAACTCAGTATTTGTACCAATGTTTCTTGGAAACCGCAGGCAGGGAATACAGGCTTTCCTCCGAAAGCTGGACCACCTTTATCTAATCTGATCTGAGGACAGATCTAGATAGGGATAGTAGAGAAATATGATCCAGTTCACATCTAGAGATGAATCTACAGTATCTAATCCTCACGTTCCAAAAAAATATGAGAAATGAAACACAGCCTTCCTTCAAAATTCACACTACTCTGAATTTTCCAATGTGGTTCACAGCTAAGTAACACACACAAAAATGCATATGCTGAGGTAAACTATGCCTAATAATTCACATATTTGTTAAAATAACACACAAAATGCATTCTATTAAAGAGAAATCGCTTGTGTACAAAATTATGAGAAATTCACAGGCGGATTTTCATCAGGATTTCCCCAACCAAATACAAACTGATGTAGAAATGTGGGGGGAAATGATAAACAGAGAGAAAGCAAAATTGACAGATTCACCCATTCTTAAGCACAGGAGGCAGGTAAAAAGGTATATAGAAAGTGTTGCTGGGGGCACCTTGACATAGGAGAGTTTGTTTGAAGAACTGTCCCTTCACAGAGCAACAATTGTGTGTTCATTGCTGGGATGGCATTTAAAAGCAAAGCAGATTAAAGCAGAGGTCATGTATACAGTGCAGGGTATCACACCATGAGAGAGTGTTCAGAGTTGAGCGACTGCCCCTCTAGCATCACAGAAGGCAGAACTTGCAAGAAATGCAGCATAGGTAGTTCCAGGTTTCACTATACACTACAGCATCCCACGTTTTTGAGGGTAGCTCTAGACTTCACTTGGATGTTCAATTACTGCACTGCAACCCTCTCAATAGCCTTTCTTCAAAGTTTCCAAGCAACAATGGGCGCATACTGAGCATTTTTCAGCAATGGTTGAATCACTGCTTCTTTCGAGACATTTGGGACCATGCCTTCCTGCAAGGATGCATTGATCACACCCTGGATCAGAGCTTTTCCCCCTCAGCCAGAACTCAATGGAACTCAATTCTGCCACCTCTCAGCTGGGTCCCAGCACCTCTCAAGTGGGCACCATTGCCATTCGAAGAGAACGAGGGAGGTGTTCATGGTGAGTTATGGCACCTCTTTTTCTAGAAAAATAGCACTGCCCTGGATCCACGTAGTCATACGCTTTCTGCAAGCTTTAATCAGTCAAGAGGAACAAGGGTTCAAAGAATACATGACTGGTTGCATCTTTGCAAAGTGGACAATGTGCTCCTAGATCAACAGAATAAAAGGGAGAAGGGAAGCTGGATTATGGGTTGCCCTTAAAAGACTAGTGCATTCCTTAATTCATTTTGCCTAAATCAACATACAGGAGAAATAGCCATACAGTCATTGAGAGAAGAAAAAGATTATCATGTTTATCATTTCAGACTCTCTTAGTATGCATTAAAGATTGCACTTGAAAATAAATAAAATAAGTCTGTTCTTTTTGACGTACTATAGGGAAAGAATTTCAGATTCAAAGCTTTCCCATTTGTTTTGCCTGACATAAATTATATATATTTTCCAGCTCAAAGATCCAGTAAATATGGCAAAAAAGTTTCAAAAGTATAGATATTGAATTTTTGATGAATCCATTGAGATTTCTTTCTTCTTCTTCTTTTTTGGCTTATTGATAGTTTCTTTTTGCAGCAGCAGCTATTCCTAGATTAAGAATTCATCTTGGCCTACTTAATTAGAGATATCCTATTTTTATCTAGTTAGTCCTAGTTTTCTCATTGGTATTGCATCAAGAAGCCTACATAAATATTTTTTATATGTCAACATTAACCTACTTTCCAGTACCTTTATTTCCCCAACACATTCAAAATTATTAGTAAATGTTGATTGTTGTGTTGGCATGGCAGCCTTGTTACAGAAGGATGCTATTCTAAATATTTTTCATGCTTGCTAATTTTGCACTCATCTAACACCTGGATCATAAAGGAATGCCTCCTTCTATATGAGACAGCACAGAAATTGTAACCATGGCAGATGACCTTTTTACATCTCATCCCAAAAATATCTGATAGGGCTTTTTCAGTTGTCGCATCCACTTAGTAGGACATCATACCCTGGGAGATCAACATTGCCTCCTTAGCTTCCTTCTTGTGAGAATCACATAAAGAGGCATCACCCATTAAAAATGGGGCTGCAAGTTTGCAACACTGACTCCATCCATGAGGCTTTGCAGCTCCTTGACCCCAGCCCCAACATCCACATGTAAATTGTGGGCGTCCATGGGGGAAAGCCTATGTGCATGGTTAGAGTTTCTATGCAGGCTCATAGCTGTCAACCCTCCCTTTTTTTGGCGGGAAACTCCCTTATTCCAATGCCATTTCCCGCTGCTATCCCAGATTGTTGATATCCCTTAAATTTCCTGGATTTCAAAGGAAGCAGCTTCTCTCCCTTCCTGCCGGCCAGGGAGGCTCCTCAGCTGTGTTGCTCAGCTGCCAATAAGGAGTCTGAGACCGACGGGGGTGGAGCTTGCATGCCTTGTGCAGCCAGACTCTCACGCCCAACCAGACAGTCAGCCTGCCTGCCGTCTATGCACTCGCTCTTTCGCTCACGCGTTCGCGCGCAGCCTCTGGAGCGCAGGGTGGCGAGGCTACTTGGTGCCATTGCAGTGCCCTCGCGGCATCCCTTATTTTCAAATCCAAAAGTTTGAAAAAATCCCTTATTTTCAAATCCAAAAGTTGACAGCTATGTGCAGCAGGATGGAAGTTTGCACTGTCAGGGTTCATACTTGCATGAAAGGCTGCATGCATAGGCTTTACCCTACAAATATTCAAGTCCAATAGATGAACATTAGCAATGGGGCTAAGAAGCTGAGCAAACCTCAGGGGCAGGGGCAGGGGGTGGGGCTTCAGATGCCTTATCTACATGTGTTGCCCTTTCATGTGATCCATGCATGTTTGGTCTGTGATACTATTTTATTTTATTTTGACTAGGGATGCGGGTGGTGCTGTGGTCTAAACTAAGGTTACCAGATGTCCCTGTTTCCTGTGGACAGTCCCTGGATTTACAAATCAGTCCCCTGACAAAATCCTATCTTTCCTACTGAAGTTGAAAAGTGTCCCCGGATTCATTGAAAAAAATCTGGTAACCTTAGTCTAAACCACTAAGCCTCTTGGGCTTGCCATCAGAAGGTCAGCGGTTCGAATGCCTGTGAGCTCCTGTTGCTCTGCCCCAACTCCCGCCAAGCTAGCAGTTCAAAAGCACACCAGTGCTTAAATAGTACCGCTGTGGCGGGAAGGTAAACAGCATTTCCGTGTGCTCTGGTTTCCATCACAGTGTCCCGTTGCGCCAGAAGTGGCTTAGTCATGCTGGCCATATGAACCGGAAAGTTGACTGCAGACAAACGGTGGCTCCCTCGGCCTGAAAGCAAGATGAGCACTAGGGTGGGTCATTAAAAAAAAAAAATTCTGAAAATGTTTCCTCCCTTGATCTTATCTCAGGTGTATGGTATAAACATAGTTAAATTTCAAATTTGGGACAAATCGGTTAATATTTAGACCCTGTTCCTACAAATTGAAATTTTGCCTTACCACGAGTGATAAAAACATGGGAATTTGACTCATTTAATTTTCAGTATGTTACATTGTGAACTAATAAACATAAATTTTAGGTTTTATGTAGAGCAATAATAGTTGCATACTATTATTTTCTGCAATATTATTTTCCGCTTGGCCTCTTCCTCCTGTCGCCATCGCTGGGAGTCTCGGCTTCATGGCAGTTCCGGCTGCGCGGGGCAGATTTACGACCCGGCTGGGCCTGATCTGGCCCGTGGACCTTAGTTTGCCAACCCCTGCTAAAGGGCCTCCACACTGCATTAAAACATGCTTCAGACATATTTGGCAGAATGGGGAAGGCTCTTCAAAGCACCTACCCTCCACTCCATTAAACGGCTCGCATTGGCCTTCCTGCCATTCCTCACCCTACATTTGGTGGGGCTGCCGATGCTGAAGAATATGATGACACTTTGTGCATAGATAGATAGATAGATAGATAGATAGATAGATAGATAGATAGATAGATAGATGAAGTTGCAGCTGGTTTCTGCTTTGCTGGATTTACACTAAGTCCCACAAAAGACAATTTCAGCATGGAACTGAAATGATGCTTCTCCGAGCTACTTTACCATACATTGTGCTATTTCAGTTCTCTATATGGTTCAGTATCCATTAGGGTCCTTTTTTAAAAATAGGTGCTATTTACAGTATGTGGCGGAATTTTATGTATATAAAGCAGTAATCTGCTCTCTGTCATAATATTTGAAAGCCTTGGAATTATTAATGATCTTGTTACCAGACAGTTAATATGTTCATGTGTAATGCTTGTTTAATAGGAAGTGTATTCCTGGGATAAAAAAAGGTTCAATTAGGTAGTGATGAAGATAAAAATTGTTAATGCATTATTATAAGAGCCTGAGAAAATTAAGGGGGCCTTAGAGGCAATAGGAACCCTATATGCAATGCTCTTCGGGCTTCAGTTAAGTATTGCAAAAAATGATGAGTTGTCAGCATATGTTCTCAACACTGAACTGACATGAGGCGCCTCAATCCTTTCTTACAGGGTTGGTGATATTCCTAAATCAATTACAAAAGTAGCAGTGATGTGCTGAATCACATCACTGTTCATGGCTATATGTTTTGCCCCAGGAAAATGGATTGGCTAAGCCAGCCCACATGATTCTGTAATGTGTTACGCCTTGAATGATGGAAACTGCTGCCATTTTCAAACTGTTCTGTACTCCTGACACCAGTTTTGGAGCTGAACAGATATCTTCTTTTGGTTCTGGCTGAATTAATTATCATGAGCCAAGCAAGCCTTTATGAGTATCAGTTTAAAATTTATTGATCCTAGTTCATGAGTTTCCTTACTGTATTTCAAAGTTCAAAAATGCTACAATGCGGATGTGTTCTTTATCATTCCACTGAGCAGCTGTAAAGTGGCAGGGAGAAGACATTATTTGCAGCAGAAAAAGACCAAGTGGGAGAAAGTGCATTCTATCTGCTATCCAGCTGCCCTGAGATAATCTTTCTCTGCTGATCTTCTCAGTGCATGCTTAGCTTACCCACAGCTGTCAACTTTTGGATTTGAAAATAAGGGATGCCGCGAGGGCACTGCAATGGCACCAAGTAGCCGCGCCACCATGCGCTCCAGAGGCTGCGCGTGAACGGGAGAGCGAAACAGCGAGCGCATAGACGGCAGGCAGGCTGGCTGTCTGGTTGGGCGTGAGGGTCTGGCTGCACAAGGCATGCAAGCTCCGCCCCCAGTCGGTCTCAGACTCCTTATTGGCAGCTGAGCAACGCAGCTGAGGAGCCTCTCTGGTCGGCAGGGAGGGAGAGGAGCTGCTTCCTTTGAAATCCGGGAAATTTAAGGGATATCAACAATCCGGGATAGCAGCAGGAAACAGCATTGGAATAAGGGAGTTTCCCGCAAAAAAGGGAGGGTTGACAGCTATGCTTACCATATCACTGTCCCTTCCACCTGCAGGTTTCTTCATGCTCAGTTTACTCTGAGCTGTTAGAATGTTTGAAAACATTCCATGACATCACAGTAGCTCTACCAACGACAAGGGGAGAATTCTTTTTTATTTTTAAGAAACTGGCTATATTATCAGGCAGTTATCTGCATGTAGCCTTAATGCTGCTACAAATCCGCATTGTTCAATAATTTACAACATTCAGATTGGAATGTTCTCACCCTGAGATGATAATTTAAGCTGAACTTGTTTCCCAAAGTAGGATAGCAAACACAGCTCAAAGCAAGTGCAAATCAGCTAACTGATTGTTGTAATCATGTCACAAGTTTTTAAAGAAGGCACTCCTCTATTTGTTGTGATATCACGTCCTTTCTAAAGATTGTTATTTGAACTGCATAGGCATGATAACATGTGAACAACTGTGACTGTCTGCCACGTTCAGTTATTATCTTCTTATTGTGCTGGTAATGTTCAATCGTTTCAGATTATTGCTTCATTAACAGCCCAGTGATACAAGAAATATTCATGTTGTATCTTTAAAGACAGCAGAGTCAAAGGGGAAAATGCTGAGCACTTATTGTAAAGAAGAAAAAAAGAGCAACTTGGGGTGTCTACTATAGAATACATATTGCTTCCAGCTTAGAGATATAGCACCGAGCTTGGCATTCACATTTGCTGATCAGGTGCTCAGTTAGTGCTGTAACCCCGTCAACTGAAAGGAAGACAAACCTTCCTCTTTGCCACAAACAAGTGTTTGACACTGCATGAATGGAAACAGTAATGGAATTCCCCTGCAGAACGTCCTTGCTCAACACAAGGAACTGAATAGAGGTGTCAGGGGTGGGGATTGCAAGTCTGTGTGATGGCCTGGGACTCGGGCTCAGGCTCGGAACTAGAGGAGTCTCAGTCTGCACCAGATCCTCTGCCTCAGACATCATCTGAACCAAGTCCGGGGCCTGATCCCAAAGAGTCCCAGTCTGCACAGATTCCCCTGCAGCAAACACCAGCTGGGCTGAATCAGGGGCCTGAGCCTGTCCTGGCTCCAAATGCGGCAATTACCTCGGTGCCTTCAGTTGGACCATCACCTACAGCTGTTCCACTACCGGTTTGGTCAGGGGAGGCTGAGACTGCGCCTGGGTCCAGTAACCCACCAGCGTCTCCCGAGCTGCAGAGACTCAGGTCTGAGAGAAGGAGAGACCTGAGTACTCGCAGGAGGAGTGCTCACTTTTGGGCGAAACAGGGAGGCGAGTTGCTGGGGGATCGGGACCGGCTGTTGCCCCGACAAAGATAAAAGGCTGTCGGACCCCACCCCAGGTTGCGGAAGGAACATTGCTGCAAGCAAGATCCTACCAGAGATCCTGTACCTGTCCTTGCCTTGTTTCCTGCCCCGTGTTCTGCTTTCGCTCTGTCGGCCTTCATCCTCACTGAACCTTCAGATTCTGGACTGGACCTGAACCTCGTTTCTCGGATTACCCCCGGGCCCAGCACAGTGTGCTCCTGCCCCCCCATCCACAGTTCTAGTCAAGAATTCCAGCCAAATGCATACCCTGGAAATATAGCTGCTTAGTGTAGACAAACTGGTGGGTGTCCAAAGCATTTATGAAGAATAAACTAAAGCTAAATAAAAAAAGGGGGGGGTGAATCACAGGAAGATCTAAAGAGAGCATCTAATAGGGAATTGCATGCCAAGGCCCCTGTGACTCACAGTTCCCCAACAGACAATAAAGACACAGACACAATTATTTTGGTTTGTGGGTTCAAATAGGCCACAACTTTATTGGTTACAGATGTGAGCCGTTTGGCTTAGGCATTGGGTGAGGGCAGGCTATATCACGACTCCAGCCCATCTGCTGGGAGTCCAACTAAGTGTAAATCACCATGAGGGGGAGCTCTATGACTTACATCAAATAGGGGCACCCAAGGAGAGCCCCATAGGGGTTGTGATATGACCCTAGTCCACATCCAGGCTTCGGACAGAATCCACACACACACATACCCGATCCCTTTAACAGGATACCGTTACTGAGGAAGGGAGGCGAAGGGTTCAACCTCCCCACCCTACAATCAAAGGCTTACCCAATGCCTAACCTCACAAAGTTGTGATGATTGTGACCAGGTAGGTGAAAACCAAATGGCTGGTGCCAATTTGCCAAGTAGAAAAATTCCTACCTGGCCCCAACAATATGGCGGCTGACAATTGTCCATAGCAAGGTCATATTATGATAATAATACTAATCACATATAATAATGTTCAAGTGTCCCTGCGTCCACTGTGTGTCAGTGGAACTGCGTATGTTCCACAGGGACGCACGGATTGGAGAGCTCTACTTCCCCCCCCCCCAACAGGGACGCAGGCATTGGAGCGGCCGGAGAGGGGGGCGTGTCCGGGAGGCAGCAGCGGCGCACACGCATTGTCAGTTGGGGCAGCGCCGCCGCCTTGCAAGGAGCCTCCTCCTCCTCCGGCCGCCGCCGCCACACTCCTTCTCTCCCCCGGCCGCACCGATCACGCGAGCCCCCGGCTTCACCCGAGGCCTACCCGCCCGAAGCTTCCGCCGGGGACGCCTGTCAGCTGCAGTCAGCCGCCAGCCTCTGCCGCCTCCTGCCGCCTCCTCCTCCTCCTCTAGCGCCCATTTTTGTAACGGGCTACCTTCCACTAGTACTACTAATAATATCTGCCTCTGTTGGTTTCCCACATTTATATGCAAGACAGTATAAGTTATGGATATTAGTAAACGTACTTGCTTACCAGAGAAACATTTTTCAGTTCCTCCCAGCCTCCACTGCATCCCCATGACCTCTACCTTTTTCTTTGCTTCCATCCTTTCCCTTTCCCCCCCCACCCAACCCATCTTTCCTTCTTTCTATTCCCAGTTAATTCCACCATATAGTGGAGCTTTCATACAATGCAAAAACCACTTCTGGGACTTGGAATGTAGCACAGGTTTAGCACCCATTTCCCCATTATTCGCAAATATATTTTTTTCCCTAGAAGCAAATAACTTGCACTATATTCACTATATAGTTGTATCTTGGAAGTCAAACGGAGTGCGTTCCAAAAGTCTGTTCAATTTCCAAAACGTTTGGAAACCAAAGCGTGGCTTCTGATTGGCTGCGGGAAGCTCCTGTTCAGCTTCCAAAAATCGTTCAAAAACCAGAACACTCACTTCCGGTTTTCGATCGTTCAGGAGCTGAAACGTACGAGTTCCAAGACGTTCGGCAACCAAGGTTGTGAAAATGGAATAAATGTGAATACAGCCTTTTTATTCATGTTTTAAGCCATCGGTCTTGTTCGAAACCTCTCTTTTTCTTTTTAAAGAAATCCTTTAAAAAAATCTGTAAGTCTTTAAGATGGAGAAAGGATTGGGGGAGAATTTGAGGGTCAATATGAAAAGAAAGAAGGGGGTAAATTGGGATAAGCATTGCTTTTGCTTAGCTGAGTTATTAGAACTACCAGGAACAAATGGTACAAAATGGTACAAAAGAAAACTGATAAAAAAAGAACCTTATCTTTCTGATTTTTTACCAAGCACACCAAAGATCTGGGTCTCTGATTTGACCCTCACAAGTAGTGAAATTATAGTCTTTTAAAAAAATCAAAAAATCACCCACTGATAAAGAGTTAAATTGTGAAATACAAAACATAAAGAAAAATATTATGGTGGTGTTTAACTAACTCAGAGTAGACCCATTGAAATTCATGGACCTAACTTCATCATGTTCATTAATTTCAATGGGTCTACTATCAGCAAAGCTTAGTTGGATACCATGCTCCAAAGCTCACAAATATAGAGCTCTATTATATTATGTCTTATCAAAAGTTTGAGCTGCTGCTGTTATTTCTGTAGATGCTGAAATAGTAAAATCCCCCCACCCACCCACAGCCTAGTTTAATGTATCAAGTGCAATTACCAGAAAGGACTGTATAAATAAATATAGGAATGTATGGGTTGTGTGAGTTGTAAAAGTATTTTTCTATCTAGGAGCTATAATGGAAATGGCTTGTTTTTACAGCTCTGAAGCATTTCTGATATAATTGTTTTGCTGTAGAGCATGAATTATTCTGCATAGAAGAGCACAGGTATTTTGCACACTATTTAAATTTGAAAATCCACCCTCCCAGGAACAATTTATGCACAGAAATTTAGATTGCTGCTGGTTTAGCTTTGAGAATCTTTCCCTGAAAATCGGCTTTATTTTGCATACCGACAAACATGCTACTAGCAGATTCTTCAATGGATTTCATTCAATGCTACCATGGAGGAAAACGGACACCGGAAAATATTCCATGCAAAACACCTTCAAATGCAACCATAGCGTAAACATTCATTGCCATGGGAATGCATTCGCAACACAGAAACATTAGATAAGCCTCGGTAAAGTATCCTGATAACACAAAATTTCCTAAACAGTATTGGGTCTTTTGATTTTGATCATGATCCTTTTGAGATGGACTCTATGGCAACCGGAAAGGGGTTATCTCATATCAGTTTGCGGTGATACAAATTGTTTCTTCCTAGGCAAAGTGGTGCAGTAACCAAGCAAATGTCAGATGCAACGAGAAATGCTTAATCATGGTAATGAGAAAATTGCACAGGGAAACCTAATTGGCACACACCTGCAACAGCAGGAATCCAGTATGAATTGCAGGCTGCAATTCTTAGTCACTGATAGCTCTTGTAAGCCGCTTTGTTAAGGAAAAAAGGCTCGGCTTAATAATAATAATAATAATAATAATAATAATAATAATAATAATAATATTTATACCCTGCCCATCTGGCTGGGTTTCCCCAGTCACTCTGGACAGGCTTCCAACAAAATATTAAAAATACAATAAAACATCAAACATTAAAAACTTCCCCAAACAGGACTGCCTTCAGATGTCTTCTAAAAGTCAGATAGTTGTTTATTCCCTTGACATCTGATGGGAGGGCGTTCCACAGGGCAGGATATAAGTATGTAAAGAATTAATTAATAATATTTATTAAAAAAAAAAACTTGGGAAGGAGGAGTGGGTCACATATGCATGTACTGCACATCCCTTGATTATGGAAGAAAACTCAAATGCAGTCCACAACATTTCCCCTACCTTCCAGACCACCAGGCTCCTTTCCTCCATGTAACCTCAATAATAGTTACATAGTTTCCTACTATGCAGGCCAATATTATATCTTTCAGAAGCCCGAATGAAAAGCCAAGTATTCAGTGGGCTTGTGAAGCTATAGAATATTGTCACCAGCCTAACCTCTAGATGCATCACCTCCTACATAAACAGATCCAAGGAATGTGTGACCAGCCGAGAGCAAAAGCAAGGGGAAGAGGTGATGGAAAGGAAAGCGGACAAGGGGCAGGCAGACCTTTCCCTACATATTTAGTCTTCCCCTTTTGGGAAAACCAATAAGAAAGACACTTCCCCAATAATAATAATAATAATAATAATAATAATAATCCCCACCACCCTTAAGCACCCCTTCTTCCTCCCCTCTTTCATCCTGTCCCTTTTAGCACAATTCATTTCATTCATTCTTCCATCGTTTTGCAGGTGATTAAAATGAGGGGGCACCATTCACCATTCACCATTTACTTTCACCATTCACCACTTTCACCACCATTCAGTTTCACCACCATTCATTCACTTTCTTTGGCTAAATAGCACCCCACAGTGATGACTGGACCTGCTTCTCCTTCTCCCCCTTTCCCCAACCCATCTTCCATATCGCCCCACTCTGTCATCAAATCTGAATCTCTTTCTTCTTTCCTGCTTTCCCAAAAAGGTCATTATCCCATCTCCCCAACACTTCCATGGGCTTAAAAGGGCCACAGTGCAAATTGGAGCCGGCAGCAGCAGTGGCGGGTGAGACTTGAGTGGCTTGCAGGATGGGGGAGAGGGTGCGGGCAAGCTTAGGAAGAAGGGTTGGTGCCCAGTGCTAGGGTCCCATCCGCTAATGTGCAAAGTAATGAAGAGGTGGCAGTAGGACATCTGCAGATGTACAGAGTGCCCTTATGCATATTTCCGCCCTCCCTGCTCTTCCTCCATCCAGAAACAGGTAGGTAGCCATGTTGGTCTGCTGTAATAAAAAAAAATTAAAAAATAAAAATAAATTCCTTCCAGTAGCACCCTAGAGATCAACTAAGTTTGTTATTGGTATGAGCTTTCATGTGAATGCATGCACATGAAAGCTCATACCAATAACAAACTTAGTTGGTCTCTAAGGTGCTACTGGAAGGATTTTTTTATTATTTTTTTATTTTGTTCCATCCAGAAACTCCCTGTGGTTCTTCAGATAAAAATGTCCCAATTTTCATCTGAGGAATGTTGAAGGGTTTGTGCCTGGCCATGACCCTTGCCCGGGGAGAATATATATATATATATACATATACATATATATATATATATATATATATATATATATATATATATATATAATATATATATAAAGAATATACAGTGATACCTCGACTTACGAAGATAATGCGTTCCGACGCGATTTTCGTAAGTCGAAAACATTCGTAAGTCAAATCCCCATAGGAATGCATTGAGCGAAAAAAATTCGTAAGTCGAAAAAATCCTATTCAAAAATTCGTAAGTCGAAAAAATCCTATTAAAGCGGCCGCGACTTCCTTTCGGAAGTTGAAAAATTCGGTTGTGGCGGCCATTTTTTTCCTTCCGGAAGTCATTCGGAACTCGAAAAATACCTAAGTCGAGTTGCTCGTAAGTCGAGGTACCACTGTATTTTATATGTGTGTGTATATATATATATATATATATATATATATATATATATATATATATAATTCCCCTTCCCGTGAGTCAGTAAGTAACAGTCAAAATTTGACAGCATTTGAAGTGGCACTGGGTGAAATGAAATCCTCATTCACAGAAAGAAGTCGTCTCTTGATGTTGCACTCCTCAGATGAGGCCTAGGCATGCACGAATCAGCCCTAAGTTACAAAATCAATAGAACAAATTTCCAAGGATCTTTTGAGACTGCCTTGCTTCCGCTGTAGGAAGCCAATGCAAAAAGGGGTCTTGCTTTCTAAGTGTTTGTGCTGGCATCAAACACTGACCTCAAACAGATGAAGTGGAATTAAACTGACAGTTTGCTGCTCTGAGACTATCCAACACATCTAACATTCCTATTCACAGAGCTGCTTTTCCAGAAGTGACATGGTCTAAACTGGATGGTTTCGGTTTGACTCGTCTTGTATCTCTGCCCCACCATATAAGCCTATGAAATCAGAGAAAGCTGTCAGGGTTTGGGACGGACTCTATTCTCACATAGATTGGACTCAAGACAAATAGATATTTTACTAGGTCTACTATCATAGCGGCAATTTAACTATTAAAATAACAGTATTCTCTTTACTCCTCATCTGGTCTTTTAGCTGTGTGTTTCTTTTAGCGTGGGTGGCGCTGTGGGTTAAACCACAGAGCCTAGGGCTTGCCGATCAGAAGGTCGGCGGTTTGAATCCCCGCGACAGGGTGAGTTCCCATTGCTCCGTCCCAGCTCCTGCCAACCTAGCAGTTCGAAAGCATGTGAAAGTGCAAGTAGATAAATAGGTACAGCTCCGGCGGGAAGGTAAACAGCGTTTCCGTGCGCTGCTCTGGTTCGCCAGAAGAGGCTTAGTCATGCTGGCCACATGACCCGGAAGCTATACACCAGCTCCCTAGGCCAGTAAAGCGAGATGAGCGCCGCAACCCCAGAGTCGTCCATGACTGGACCTAACGTTCAGGGGTCCCTTTACCTTTTTATGTTTTATAAAAGTGCCTAAAGGCTGGAGGGGTTTATTCCACAGATTCACCTGGGACAAAAAATGCATCAGACACAGAATCAGGGGGGGGGGAGGGTGGTGCCTCAGATATATGAATGATAAAATGGTCAAAACATATTAGTAAAGGGAAATATAATAATAATAATAATAATAATAATAATAATAATAATAATAATAATAATAAATTTTTATTTATACCCCACCCTCCCCAGCCAGAACCGGGCTCAGGGCGGCTAACATCAACAAAAATTACAGTAGAATATAAAAACCATTAATTAAAATACAAGTTAAAAGCCAGTTTAAAATGCCAATTCATTTAGCGCCCATAAACAAAACCAAGGGGAGGAAACCATCAAACTGTGTCCGACCCGAAGGCCAGGTGGAACAACTCTGTCTTGCAGGCCCCGCGGAAAGATGTCAAATCCCGCAGGGCCCTGGTCTCTTGTGACAGAGTGTTCCACCAAGTTGGGGCCAATATCATGTCAAAACCGTATAAATGACAATAAAGCATGCCCATTTGCATGGCGAATGCCACAGAATGAAAAGCTGAATGAGGTCAATAAAAAGCAGCTGCTTTTCAAAGAGTTGGTGGCAATTTTGTGTGACCATCTATACCTTAGAAGCCCTACAAGAATAAGGGCCTGGTCTTTATGATTTATTTATTTTTTAAATGCTCTGACCTGCTCTCAGATTGGCTTATAAATTTAAATATAGCTAAGCAGACTTGGTAGATAAGCAGATATAGATAAGCAGAAATATAGGGTGCCAACTTGAATAAAATATTGGGAGGGCAGTTAAGCCCCGACATAATTGATCACATGATGCAGCACACACACAACCCATCTGAATGGCAATGCCCATCTTTTATTTTACTGAGGGGGGCTCAAATATTTTAGGGGTGGCGAAGGGACCTTGGCTCATATGGCAGACATATTTATAGTTCCCCTTGTTTCCATTTTTTTTAAAAAAAGAATTGATACATTTTAAATGAGATCCCTTGTATAAATAAGTAGAATATTTAGATAGACTGGTACTTTATTGATAAGTATCCTGAAAAAAACATTATATGTGAACCATTTTTCTTTAAAAATGTGAGAACTGGCCTGCTGGATCAGTGTATACACTAGTGGCCAAAATTGTGGAAACCTTTTGGTAAAGGTGTATTTCCGAGGTTTGATGGCTCATAACACCACTTTTTATTTTTATTTTTATTTTTGTAAAAATTATATATCAATGGAAAGGTGCAATTTAGCCCAGCATCCTGTTCCCAACAGTGGTCAGACAAAAGCTTTCAAAGCTTACATGAAGGAAACGATTGTCCTCCATTGCATGTCCACAGCAACTGGTATTCAGAGGTATCTTGCTTAATTTAATGTATTTGTTTAATTCATTAATCACCTGAAATCAAACACGTCTCTAAGCAGCTTCCACCAAAACAAAGAAAATATAAAACATAAAGACCTAACCTTCTTTCTACTAGCGGCTACACATTTCGTGATGGCGCATTTTTGGAAATCCCAGCCTGAGCTAGCCCTTGAGGTATGGTTCAGCAATATCTGGGAGGTGGCAATTTCAGAGCGCCTAACTGGGCTTAGAAGGGTAGCAAAAGGTGTTATAAAGAGAGACACCTTTGATGAAACCTGGTTCCACTTCCTTTCATATGCAAGAGATGTAGATGGCAAATTTCTCCCAACAATTTCAAACTAGATTCAAACTACAAGAAAGAAGATTCCACCTAAACATTAGAAAGAACTTCCTGACAGTAAGAGCTGTTCGACAGTGGAATTTGCTGCCAAGGAGTGTGGTGGAGTCTCCTTCTTTGGAGGTCTTTAAGCAGAGGCTTGATAGCCACCTGTCGGGAATGCTTTGATGGTGTTTCCTGCTTGGCAGGGGGTTGGACTGGATGGCCCTTGTGGTCTCTTCCAACTCTATGATTGTATGATTCTTCTATGAATTTTGCAAACATGTCTGTGGAGAGCCTATATTGACCATTAATGCCCTAATATTGTGTAAGATCAGTGCCTTTTCCCATCATTTCCCTACTCATATTGAATACTGACACTCAATGAGGCCAAACTTAGATTCACAAAATGTTTAGGTCCATTAGGTCCAGTCGTGACCGACTCTGGGGTTGCGGCGCTCATCTCACATTATTGGCCGAGGGAGCTGGCGTACAGCTTCCGGGTCATGTGGCCAGCATGACAAAGCCACTTCTGGCAAACCAGAGCAGCGCACGGAAACGCCGTTTACCTTCCTGCTGCAGCAGTACCTATTTATCTACTTACACTTTGACGTGCTTTCGAACTGCTAGATTGGCAGGAGTGTACCCCTGCATACCCCCCAGCAAAAAAAGCACTGTGTAAGATGACCTTATGATCTTAAGGCTAAGTTTATTTTTATTTTTATTTTTTTGTGGAGTCTGTATTAAATTTGATTTAATCCAAAAAGAAAAAGTGTAAACATCTGCCATCTAAAACACAATACAGTTTTAGAAAAGGCAAAAATGTAGCCGGAGACAAAGTGCAAAAAATGGAATGCCAAACAGGCCACTTTAACCATACCCTCATTTTGTTCAGCCAATTAACTGATTTCGTTGCCCTTTTATGTTCATATTGGACTGGGCTTTTGCAATGTGGTTGTCTATAAGGAATATGATCTTGCCCCAAGGTAAGAGAGTTAGAGCTCACGTGATTCTTTGGTGGCACGATGACCCTTAGAAATAGAAGTGCAATCCATTAGCATCATTAACATCTCGGCATTAACGGGATGGGGAGGGGAAAACACGGTGCAGAGGTCTACACAGATTGGCTTGCAGTACTGTACACTTCTTATGTTTATTTGGTAGTTAATAGACTTTGTGCTAAGGAAGCAGACGTGCTTAGGGTGACTCATGAGGAAGTGCCGACTGCTTCTGACTGCCATATCCCATATTTTCTATTAGTGATTATCAATTCAGAGCTGTAATTGTGGGGGAGAAGAGCAGAAAGGAATATTTGCCACATACAGATTAAAGGCACAGCCGTCCCTGTTCACTTATAAAGCAAGGGAGAGCCCTGCTGGAGAAGTCCTATAAATGCAGTCAGCTTTGGAGAGTTCAAGACAGTGATTTACACTCAGCAGAGATAGCCGTGAGACACAGAGCTTAGACTAGGGGGTTACGTCACTTGACTTTCTAGGGTTAGTCAGGCAGCATTAGAACAGACTGCATCCAATTAATTTGGTGCTCTTCAAAGGAAAACAAGAGGCATAAATAAAAGAGCAAGCCAGAAGAAGTATCATTAAAAACTTCACACTCTCTGATAGGAGCACAGAAGTGTCCCTATACTTAAGAAGAGTAGCAAATAATAATTTAATAATAATAATTAAAAAAAACTGTCATTATCTGCCTCAACATCTATCTATATATATAAAAATGTTCCCATTGCGTGCGCGGCGGACACCACCTTGCTCCGTAACCGCTGGACCAAATCTCATCAAATTAGGACACAGCGTACCATGACCATCAAGGAAGGATCTGACATAATAAAAATTCAGAAAAACCACACCTGACATACCTAAAATAAAGTTAAAACGCAAAATAAACTGTCGCAGGTATTACATGTCATCAGCAAAACAGCGCCCTCTAGTGATGGCTATGCTGGTACAGCTACAAAAGCAAAGCAATGGTGCAGCTTTTAGACATCACAGCAAAACCTCAGAGCTCCGTTGGCCATTTGCAAGCTCGCAAACTGGTAATTGAAAAGGGGGGGCCGAGAAGAGGGTAATTGAAAATGGGGGTGGGGACAGAGAAGGGGCAGACGGAAGTTGAACAGGGGAACTTCTTCAGTTTCACAAAGGGGGAGCCGAGAAGAGGGTAATAGAAAAGAGGGGGGGCGAGAAGAGGGTAATTTAAAACGGGGGTGGAGACAGAGAAGGAGTAGACGGAAGTTGAACAGGGGAACTTCTTCAGTTTCACAAATTCAGCCACAGCAGCCTGCTACGTGAGTGACTCTGAAATAGCTAATGACAGGCAGGCCGGTCCCAACCACTGCTGTCGTACGAGGCAGGCCTGCAGGCCCACCCCAACCGCTGCCCAGGCCCCTTAGCCACCCCGCCACCGTGAAAGGCAGGCCCCGGCCCTTCTCCACAGCCGCTCACAACAACACCGTCAGAGCCTGCCTGGGCCGCCCACTGCCCACTTCCCCACCGCAGCTGCCATGAAAAGCAGGCCGGACACCATCCCCACAGCCGCTACCAGCCCTCTCCTCTCCTACCACCACCCACAGACGCAGCCATCAACGCCACAGCATTCACACACATAGCCACAGCAAGGTGTGGCCGGGTCAGCTAGTAGCTTATATAAATGGCTAATGAAGCTGGTCTGTGACCGTTTAAATAAATGTTATGTTATAAATGGCTAACTTGGATTTGAGATGTGTGGTTTGCCTGATGGAAATGCCAAATTTCAAACTGATCCAATAAAAACGGCAAGTGAAAAAAACTGAGAAAATTGTCAATTTCCAGTTTGTTGAAAATTGCCCATGTTCCTTATTCAGGCTTGTTTGTACAGCCTGTACTTCTATTAGTTTGGTGAAGTTCTGCCAAACTAATAGCCAAACGGTTGCCCTTTTTGTGCAAACGTTTTGCAGAGCAGCACATGGAAACGCCATTTACCTTTCCGCCAAAGTGGTACCTATTTATCTACTTGCACTTTGACATGCTTTCGAACTGCTAGGTTGGCAGGAGCAGGGAACGAGCAATGGGAGCTCATCCCATCGCGGGGATTCGAACCGCTGACCTTCTGATAGGCAAGCCCTAGGCTCTGTGGTTTAGACCACAGTGCCACCTGTTGTTATATTGGACCCCCCCTCATATTCATCAGGGAAATGTTGGAGGGCATGCATCCATCACTCTCCCCATCTGCATCCTTCCTGTGCCATAAAGTTGGTTAGTGGGTTTTTCCTCCTAAGGCTCATCCACAAAGGATGTGTTTGAGCGGTTTTCCACTTGACCCACGCTTTCTAGGCATTGGTCTGAGCAGTTCTCCCATTGCCCTGCTTCTTTCCCAGGGAAAACCCACTCTTTAGTGCTAAATTTGAACAAACCTCCAGTTGGAGTGCTGTTTGCTCCGACTGAGCACCAAAGAGAGGTCTTCCCCAGGGGAAAGCAGCAGGAAAAGAGGAAGTGTGAATAAGCCCCTAGTGGATGGGGAGGAGAGCAACCATTGTTTGGTTTTTTGTTTTGTTTTTTGCTGTGTAAATAGAAGGAATCAGAGTTGAACCCAATTGCCCAATCTTGATCAGACTACTGCCACCAGTTAATTAGATCTTGTTGGGGTGATACTGATTTAGATTAGTAGGAAGGACTTCCAAGGTCAATGGGAGTGGCTTCCTGAGAGGGTTGAGCCCTAGCAATTCTCTTTCTCTCTCTCTTTAAAGAAATTAACCCCAACTGCTTTCTGATGGGTAAAATGGCCTACTATAAGCAATATAATAACAATTGCAGAAGGGAACAGTAGTCCAATGAAACCATAAACAAAGGCAATGAAGAACAAAAAGCAAATTAGAATTTATGACCTGAAAGCTATAAACTTTGGAAATGAGCTGCCTTCAGGTGAAAAGCAATAAATAATGAGTATATGCATCTCCGTGGAAGTCACCATCACATTATAAATTAATACTAACATCATAATGGCCCAAGACAAAATTAGTCTTGAATCTATAAAAGCAGATGCATAATACAAAGGAGTAATAAAAAGAAGACAGAAAGTGTGTTTAAAATTAGAAGGGCATATGGCCTTTGTTTTGTGAGGCAATTTCCATGGTGTTAAAGAGAGATGTTTTAGTATATAATCTGAACATATTGTCGGGTTGTCAAGAAATACCTAGTCAGCTTTTTTCTTTTTTTCTTGTTCAATTTCACTTGAGTTTCACACAACCCAGTTTAATTGTATTTTTGCACATCACAATTCCTTCTTGCATCTACACAGACAGTTTTTCATATTCTCAGTTCAACACTGCAACACTAAAAAACATTAAAAATTCGTGTGGTAAAACAGGGAAAGGTAGGGAAAGTTTTCCCAATATTTTCCCTAACTCACACCTAAAATCTTTTTTCTTTTGTGAGGCACAAAATATATCCATCTCATATTCACGGAATGAAGCTGATGTGATCTCCAGAGTCTGAACAGAATACTGTCTGTGGTGGTCAGACATGCTCTTGATGAACATGCATATCCTTCTAAACTGTTACTGAATTATAACTCTTGAGGAGCAAACAGCAGGCATTCTCTTCTATTTTACCTTTCCCTGTTTCATCCCCATGTCATGAGGTGAACAGAGGTGTTTGCTTACAAGCAGCAACCTACCACAGCAGCCATGCACTTGGTTTTCTCTTAGGTCAGATATGGGGAACCTGTGGGCCTCTGGAGTTTCCTGAATCTTAACCAGCCAACATGGTGATGGCTGTTGTCATTCAACAACATCTGGAGGGTCACAGGTCTCTGTATTTTATATTATATTTTGCACTTATATCCCACTTCTTCTCCAAGGATCTCAAAGTGGCATATACATAATTCTGTGAGGTAGATTAGGCTGAGAGGTGGTGCCTGGCCCAAGGTCACCCAGTGAGCTTTGTGGTCAAGTGGAGATTTGAACCCGGGTCTTCCAAGTCCTAGTCCAGCACTCTAACCATACACCACACTGACCAGAGTATGTGGTACACCCAGTGCTTTTTTGGGGGGGGGGATGCAGGGGGACGAATACCCCTAAACATTTTGTGAAAATAAAGGGAGAAGAAACTTTTTTTAAAAAAATGTTTTTTAGTTTCTTCTCTAGCACAGAATCGTCAGTTCTGTTGCTACCCCTGATGGCAGCTCATTTATTTCCTGTCACGGTGTTTCCTGGGTACACCACATTATACTAGATCAGTGTTGGCTAACCTTGACACCCCAGATGTTTTGGAACTACAACTTCCATCATCCCTAGCTAACAGGATCAGTGGTCAGGGATGATGGGAGTTGTAGTCCGAAAACATCTGGAGTGTCAAGGTTAGCCATCACTGTACTAGACAGTGAAGCAGTGAAGAGAATTTTACAGCCATGTGGCTTCCTAAGATCAACTGCTGCAATATAGTAAAAATAAACCTCACCATTTTGGCAGAAAAATCAGAAGACTGGTTTACCAAACAGTTACATGCACCCCAATGTAAACTGTGTTTATAGCCTGTATCCATCTCTTTTAACCCTCTATGAAATGGTAAGAGTGTGCGAGAGGGAGGGGGGTTGTTTGTGGAGATTGTTTGTTGCCCCAGAACATAAAGTTCTCTGACATGCTTACAATTAATAATAAAAAAGGAAACAAAGGCATTGAAATAGAAAGGATACACATGAACCAAAGCGGTGACTACATGAATACAACAAAACTCATTGCACCCCAAAATCAGATTTAAAAACAAACAAACAAACAAAGAGCTTTGTTGTGTTGTTTAGTCATTTCGTCGTGTCCGACTCTTCGTGACCCCATGGACCACAGCACCTTCTCGTCCTCTGTCGTCTCCTTCCGCCAGTGTGGTGTAGTGGTTAAGAGCGGTAGACTTGTAATCTGGTGAACCGGGTTCATGTCTCCGCTCCTCCACATGCAGCTGCTGAGAGACCTTGGGCTAGTCACACTTCTTTGAAGTCTCTCAGCCCCACTCACCTCACAGAGTGTTTGTTGTAGGGGAGGAATGGAAAGGAGAATGTTAGCCGCTTTGAGACTCCTTCGGGTAGTGATAAAGCAGGATATCAAACCCAAACTCTTCTTCTTCTTCTTCTTCTTCTTCTTCTTCTTCTTCTTCTTCTTCTTCTTCTTCTTCTTCCCCCCCCCCCCTCAATCTTTCCCAACATCAGGGTCTTTTCCAGGGAGTCTTCTCTTCTCATGAGGTGGCCAAAGTATTGGAGCCTCAACTTCAGGATCTGTCCTTCCAGTGAGCTCTCAAGGCTGATTTCCTTCAGAATGGATAGATTTGATCTTCTATACCAGCTAATTGTCATAAAAGGTCTTCGTCAACAGAAAAGTATTTGCTTGGTGTCCAGAAGAATACAAAGATAGTGTTTGGTGAGCCTCTCTAGGAAGACTATTCTATAACTAGGGTGCCGCTACTGGAAATGCCCTCACACTGGTGGTTACTGGCCTCGCCTCATTGGGTGAGGACACCTGGAGAATGGCCTCTGAAGAGGATGTTAAGGCTCAGATAGGTACATGTGGAAGAAGACGGCCTCAAACCATTTGGGGCAGCAGCAGTTTAAATTGGGCGTGTAAAAGGATTGGAAGCCAGTACAAATGAGAAAACACAGGTGTATTATGGTCAAGCCCAGACTCAGCTAATATTTTTGAGACCCTGTTATGGACCAACTACAGTTCCTTGACCATTTTTAAAGACAGCCTCATGTGCAGCACATTGCAGTAATCTAAACAGGAAGTTTATTGGGAATATTAAGAACAATACATTCCTACACATGAACAAAAAAAAAATCATGCTTAGTACTTGGTGCTAAAATGTACTAAAAAGTCAATTTAAAAGTCAAAGACTGATTATACAATACTATTACATACAGTCTTCTCCTGGAAATTGCCTATACCTGTAAAATACTTCATTGGATTAAAAAGTTAGTTACCTAGAAACCATTTTGCGTAGTGGGTGTATCAAAGCAGATAATAATTTATCGTTGCATACCCATATATTTTGCAAAGCTGTCAGCAAAGTCTCATAGAAACTGTTTTCTTCTTCTTCTTTTCCTTTGTTGGCTTGCCTTTGCAATGAAACTAAAGAAGTGTATACTCTGAGATGAGAGAGAAAAAGTTGAGGCATATAAAAGAGGTCGTGCATGCAGAAAAGCTATTAAAAATACCAATATTTCATGACTAACGACTAAAGGTAGCGGTAAACTTGTCAAGAGGGAAGCAAATGGCATGACCCCAAATAAAATTGCTGAAACGAATGAAGAGGCCCTAGCACCATCCATTGTTCATACTGATTAAGAAAACTAGGTAGAACAAACGGCTTTGATGTGCTTAACCTTGAGCCGCAAACAATTAAACAGGGGTCTTGTTTTTTGTGGTGTTGGTTTTTTTACAACTCCCACAGTTGCTCTATTGTACTGAGAATTATGTAGCATATTATCTTAGGATAGATAGAATTAATGGTGTCTAGTTTTATTTATACTTCATCTATGCTAAAGCACATAATGGTGAGATAGCAACCACCCTCCCTGTTTCTTACCCCATAATTATATGCTCTCAGGAGCATCTGTGTCTAACCAACTCAGATGACCTGGGCAGAAGAAGGGCTGGTTACCACATGAGCTTGAGATCCACTAAAACAGGGGTAGGCAACCTAAGGCCCGTGGGCCAGATGCGGCCCAATCGCCTTCTCAATCCGGCCCGCGGATGGTCTGGGAATCAGCGTGTTTTTACATGAGTAGAATGTGTCCTTTTATTTAAAATGCATCTCTGGGTTATTTGTGGGGCCTGCCTGATGTTTTTACATTCCTGATGTTCATTCTCCCCCCCAAAAAAAGTCTGGCCCACCACATGGTCTAAGGGACGGTGGACCGGCCCACGGCTGAAAAAGGTTGCTGACCCCTGCACTAAAATCTATCTAGATATAGTAGCTACAAGCTCTCATTTGCTACAGCTGGCCAGAGAAGCTTTCTGCCCTCCGTGCAATATAGCTGCCCCTACTGTTCCCCTTTCTGATCTTGCTCAGCAGCACTTGGCTTCTTTGGGGAGGAGTAAAGGAGCCGTTGTTGGCTGGTAAGTGAGGGATGCCTGAGGGCTTACTGACTGATGTTGGTGGGGCATTACCCCACTTTCCCTACTGGACTTGTGTTAAGTATAGTAACTTAATTCACTGAAATTGTAAATGCTTGTATGCATTACTATGTGTTTAAATTTGATTGGTTAGTTACTGAATCCCCTAGTAGTTCTCCATTGATTGGCTAGCGTTGGTCTCATGGGAGGTATCTAGTGAAGGAGAGACTCCATTTTATGCGAAGCAAGATGACAGTGTTTGAGAATCCACTGTGAACACTGCTAAGTTGAATAGAGTGTTGGAGTGCTTCTTCTCTGCTTGAAAGAAAGAGAGCAAAGCTGCAGGAGAAGGTGAAAGTGGAAATTTCTTATAGGAGCTGGAAGGCATGGCCTAATTGAGATACAGAAGGCTGAGTGCTGAGTTCTGGAAAGGGAGGAAAATACAGTTGCTTGGAAGTTAGAAGAAGAGACTAAGCCAATGCCTGGATGAGCGTGTGATTGTAAACATGATGTTTTAATTCATCAATAAGTTTCTTCAAGTAAAGTTTTTGAATGTTAAAGTCTGGGCATTGGTTTAATTTCCAAAGAATGGTGTCAACTAGATAAATAGATAGATGATAGATGATAGATAGATAGATAGATAGATAGATGATAGATATAGATAGATAGATAGATAGATATAGATAGATAGATAGATAGATAGATAGAAATATAGATAGATAGATAGATAGATAGATAGATAGATGATAGATATAGATAGATAGATAGATAGATAGATAGATAGATAGATAGATAGATAGATAGATGATAGAGATATAGATGATTTGAGTGTCTTAGCTGCAATTTCGCTACCCTTTCTTCAACAACTTGCCCCCACTGAATGGATGAGTAAGTAAATCACATGCTGCTACCTGCAGACACCATGCGGTGTTAAGGACGATTGCTTCTAAGGTTGCCATTTTCATGCAAGGAGAGCAGTCTTACAATGGTTGATGAGGAAGGAGTATAGCTCAGTGGTAGAACATCAGCTTTGAATGCACAAAGGTTCAGTCTCTGGCATTTCCAAGTAGATCGGTGAACATCACCTTTTTGAAACCCTGGAGAGAAGACTTCCATCTTTACTGATTTTTTAAACTCAGAATGAATCTCAATTCACAATAGTTCAGAGTTGACAATTCTCAAGGCCATGCTATTCAAAACCGAATCATCAAAATTCAATAGCTAGTACCACTTCCTACGTAAGTCAGAGAGCAAAATGACTCTTCTGTAAGGGAGAAGTGCTATAACTGGGTTTCTCAAACACTCAACATATCCCCCCGCCAAGGTTATTTCCATACACCAGCCTTCCTCACCCTGGTGCCTTTAGGACTATACTGTTAATGTATAAAGGTTTGTGCATTCAGAGAAAAGAAGGACCAGAAAGGGTTAAGTTAGGTGTGCTGGTTAATTTTGGGTCTGTTTGTCTTGCACCTGCAACTTGTTAAACACCTGTGAACCGCCCTGAGACCTGTGGGTATAGGGCAGTATATAAATTTAAATAATAATAACAACAACAACAAGAAGAAGAAGAAGAAGAAGAAGCATGTGAGAGTGAGTCAGCAAGCACAGACCGTCCAAGTGTCCCTATTTTCCAGGGATATCCCTGATTTAGAGAAGCCATCCCAGTTTCCCAGAATGCCCCACTTTTCCTTAGGATGCCCCTATTTTCATTGGAGAAATGTTGGAGGGTATGGAGTTATTTGACTCCTGAGCTGTCTGAAGGCAGCCCTGTATAGGGGCAGGGGTTTTTTTATGTTTTATTGTGTTTTTATATATGTTGGAAGCTGCCCAGAGTGACTGGGGCAACCCAGTCAGATGCGTGGGGTATAAATAGTAAAATTATCATTATGGAAGGGGAGATCCCTATTTTCATCATAGGAATGTTGAAGAGTATGCAAGCATGTGGGAGTGACTCCACATAATATAAAGTTGTGTTTGAAGCAAGTTTGCTCTTGGCCTGAGCCTAGTCTCTGTTGGAATGTTGCAGGGATTCTCACTGCAGTCATAAACCTCCTAATCCCTGAATCATCCACCAAAACTCACTTTGTCCTTCTCATTTTGCTTCATTTGAGGTGGTTATCCAAAATGCCCATGTTCCAGTTCAGCCAGGCCACTGTTGCGCGTCGAGGTCCCCAAGCCACCCCCAGAATAAATTCACACTTCAGACAGAATTTTTGTTTGGGTTTTTGGCATAATTTAGACCACAACTTTATTAATATACAAATCATGTGAGTGGTTGCATAGGCATTGGTTCAGACTAGCTGTCCGACGGGACAGAGCTGACCATGTGTCAGCAAAGGGAAATCCCATCTGGGGAGAGTTATGGAGGCTGGGAGCAGAGCCCTCCCTCTCCCCAGAGGTTCCCAGGGGCTCTTGCGTTGCCCTGTCCCCTGACCAGGGGTTCGGACAAAAGCATGTCGAGCCCCTGGATTCCTTTAACGGAATTCCCATCACCATCATCACTTTGGAGGGCGACCGCCCTTCCAGAAACCAACATAACCAATGCCTAACCGCCAACCTTACAAGTTGTGACTAGTTGCTACATAGTAGGCAAAAACCAAATGGCACCAGCCAATCCGCCATATGGAAAAAACTCCTACTAGGCCCCTGCCCAACAGCAGACGATCCCATGACAGGTAATAGCAAGGTCAATGCAGAGGCCTAATAAAACAGGGAGGGAGGGTGGGTGATCCGAAGCATGCAGCCAAGAGGAAGGTCGCACCACGTGCTGACCAATATATAGGACGCTGGGCTGCCCATCACAAATTGCAACATATAAATCTCCCCAGTAACACCACCAGGTCCAATCCAAGCTGTGGCCATCTCCCAATTCACCCCAGCTACAGGGGAGGTGGCTTGCTAGCCCCCACCGCAACACGTGCTCTCCGAGAGGGAGAACACGCTGAATCAAACAAAAGGAGACCAGCTCTAGTGTCTGGTAAGGTAAAAAGAGTAGTTGCTTGACTACGGTGTATGGCTTTTTAGCTTGTGACTCTTTCTCCTGTTAGGAAATTGATGGCCTTGAATCTGATGTGAAAAGAGGCTCCTGCTCTAGTTGTACCATCTACCATTATTTGCAGAAATCCTCCTATATCTACCATGCGTGCTAAAGTTATAAAGGCCTTTCATTCACAAAGCATGCAGCTTGATTTAACACCATTATTATTTCTTGTATTTATGGGCCGTGAAAAGCAACATCGCACAGTCTCTTTACTGAATGCATAATGCCGGCAACAGCCAATTGTTGTATTATAGTCAGTGGATATGAAGAGGTTTGTTGTGCAGCTTTTTAAAATCCTACATTGTTTACCAGCTTAGATGTCTTTGATGTGAATGCTTTGTGTGTCTTCTTATGGATCGAGTCAGATTGCTAAATCAACATGTCAAAATAAGGGAGGTTTCGTGTGGAACATAATGTTATACTCAATAAGGGCTGCCACCAAAATTGTCAGTCCGATGTATTTGGAAAAGGTCTTTTTCAACTATTCATTGGATGAGTGGGGATAAAATATCCCCCCTTCCCCCAAAAAAAGATCATTGGGCAAAATAAATTTATCCAAAAATTGGGGGGGCTGTGCCCTGCTTGTGTTTCTTAAAGCTACGAGGTGGCTGAGAGTTTTCTAAGTTTTCCCCTCTTACATTTTAATAGAAGACCTGTGCTGCTTACATTGGCATAGCTCTTTCCACAGCTTCTGTCAGCTGTACTTCCTGGTATGCCTTGGGAATGTCGTGTCATGTTGCATCATTCCGAAGGCCTTCCAATGTCACATTGTTCCCAAGGCCAACAGGAAACAGCGCAAGACTATCCACATCTTCCCTCTGGCCACACCTCCTGGTATGCCTTGGGAGTGACACAACACGATATGACACAATGTAGATTTTCCTGTCTACAACCACAGTTGTTTGGCTGGGAAACCAGGAAAGGGTAGACACTATAAGGCATATCTTTGTATTTCTTGTTAACACATCACAACCTTTTCAGACTAATGTTGCGGGTGCATCTTCATAACTTGAGACTTAAACAAGGTTTGGTTCCCACTTGCTTTACTAATAAACTTTAATATTCATGACATGGCATCTTTTGTTGTGATGTCTGTCCCTCTCCTGACTGAAGAACCTATTCTGCTGCTAGAGTGGAACAAACTTTCTCAATGTTCCTTTTTTGTGTGTGATGGTACTCCTCAGCGTGGAGTAGTGTCATTTTTGTCACTCATGGCAGCCATTTTGTGCTGGCACCCATGTTACTTTTATCAAGATATGAGTACCAACCTATCATCATCATCATCATCATCATCATCATCATCATTTATTATTTATACCCCACCCATTTGGCTGGGTTTCCCCAGCCACTCTGGGCAGCTCCCAACAGAATATTAAAAACTGATAAAACTTCAAATATTAAAAGCTTCACCAAACAGGGCTTCCTTCAGATGTCTTCTAAAAGTTAGATAGTTGTTTATTTCTTTGACATGGGAGGGTGTTCCACAGAGCAAGCGCCACTACTGAGAAGGCCCTCTGTCTGGTTCCCTTCATTATTTAAAACCCCCCAAAAATGCACTGTACTTCATTCTTCTACTACTAACTCTAGTACTGGGATAGATACAGGCTATGTCTACATCTACCATCCAGATGTGGACTTTCTGCTCTTTTTTGAGACCCATTTTGGAGTCTGTGTAAGGTTCCAACACTAAGCTGGGGCAAAAATTCAAAATTGCTTCTAGGCCCCATCACATTTCAAATGTCACTGGACAAGCATCATGATCTAGAAGACTTCTGATAATCAACACTTTTCTCAACCAGGGTGGACCTTTCATAGGAACATAGGAAGCTGTCTTGGTATAAGTCAAACCCTAGCTCAATATTACCCACATTGAGCAGCATCAGCTGTCCAGGATTTCGCATAGGGGACATTCCCAACCCTAGATGGAGGTACCTGGGAGTATATCTGAGCTAACTTCCTTCAGCACCTGCAACATATCTACCTCATGTTATTGACCAGAGGCAGGGAAAGCAATGCAGATGAGGATCTCAGGCTTAAGTAAGACTACAATTTCCCTACTTCCTAGGAAATTAAGATTCAGTGTATGTATATGATAGAGCTTAAAGCCTTACCGCACCCCACATTTTCTGACTTTGGGTGATATCCTCTTTGCACCCATTAATAACACAAAATGGCATCAGGATGGATGTTTTCAAGCCAATAATAATAATAATAATAATAATAATAATAATAATAATAATAATTTTTTATTTATACCCCGCCCTTCCCAGCCAAGACTGGGCTCAGAGCGGCTAACACCCATGAAATCAAAACAAAACATACAAAACAATCAATTAAAATGCAAGTTAAAATACGATTTAAAGTTTAAAATGCAGCCTCATTTTTAAGTAGCCATAAATCAAACCATAAAGGAATGAAACATCAGGGTTAAACTAAAACCAACCCAAAGGCCAGGCGGAACAGCTCTGTCTTGCAGGCCCTGCGGAAAGATGCCAAATCCCACAGGGCCCTAGTCTCTTCTGACAGTCCATTCCACCGAGTCAAGGCCAGTACTGAGAAGGCCCTGGCCCTAGTTGCGGCCAGCCTAGCATCCTTATGGCTCGGGTCCTCCAAAATGTTATTATTAGAGGACCTTAAGGTTCTACACGGAGCATAGCAGGAGAGGCGGTCCCTTAGGTACGAGAGTCCTAGGCCGCATAGGGCTTTAAAGGTCAAAACCAGCACCTTAAACCTGATCCTGTACTCCACCGGGAGCCAGTACAGCTGGTAGAGCACTGGGTGAATGTGGTCCCGCGGCAAAGACCCCGTAAGGAGCCTCGCCACGGCATTCTGCACCCGCTAGTGATGTCATCAGGCACATAACTAGGTCTAAAAGCCCAACTGATCTAATAGTACCATAGCTTAGTTGGTAGATTCAATGTGGAACAGATGCCACTGTGCTATTCTCCCACCTGAGATTTGTGGGATAATCAACCTTATGTAACCAACATGCTTAACTCTAATTAATGTATGAAAGGGGCTAAGACCATGGAATGGGCTGTCCTGCCAGGCTTAGTTAGGTCAAACCCTCTTTCTTTGGGAGCGTTATCAAGCCTTTGTTCTTCTCATGTGAAGAACACCATGTGAACCTTAACAGTAAGAAGGTTTAAGCTGGATGCTCAAAGCTTAGACTGTGTGGCTTATGCAAACAATCTTTGTGTTTCTATAGAAATAATTTGTAGAACAAGTGCTGGAAGAGAGCTATTGTTTGGGGGAATTGAGACCTGAATTGAAATGGGCAGCAGAAGGGCTGGTGGTATCACCACTAGTCTCATCTTGAATGAAATCAGAATGAATTTAATGCTGAATAACGTGTTCCAATGCTGTCAATAACTTATTCCAGTGTCATCAAAGGGACTTGTTCAAGGCTAATTTTAGCTGGACTGGGACCACTGTGTATTTATTTGGATATACAGAGGCATAACCATTACACTGAAGAATGAGACAATAAACCAGATTCACTTCTAGGCTAGAGGTAAGTGAATCTGGAAAGAACATGCCATTTCATGGAGAGAAAAAAATTGTTGCTTTTTTCAAGTATAAACGCAAACTGAAGCATAGTTACTCAGATGCAAGTTATATTGGTTTCAATAGATGTACTTCAAAGTCAGTGGGCACAGGGTCAGCTACATTGACTTTGAACATTCCTTGCTTCCTTTCCCCCCTTCTATCTTATTTTCATCTTTCTTCCTTTTTTAAAACCAATTGACAGTGACATCACATGTGCTGGAGCAGGCCAACCTGACCTAACAGATCTGGATTCTAAAGCAAGGTTATTAATTCAGCTACCATGAAGGTGATACCTTTCTGTCTTCATTTATGAATGTACTTTTGCCAAGGATAATAAAAAATGTTAAATCAGATGCCAGAGACTTTCTTTCTGGTTCTACTTATTTTCTCCGTTCAACAGAACAAATATAAATGGGCAGATTGATTTTGTGATGACATTAATAGAAATGGAAGTAGTAATTTAACTTTCATACTAAACTTTTTTGGAATGTGGTGCTTGTTTTTAAGAAGCTGGTGCAACAGAAGAACTAAATTAAACTTCTGTAGGGGGGCTGATATGGAATGTACTTGACCATGAAACTTGATATTGCCCCAGGCATGATATTGCCCCAGGCACACAGGTAAGGGGAAATACAGATTTTATATATGACAAAGTGGGGAAACAGTCCCAGAACACTCCCTTTCCCTTTCTTACCTGTGTGCAGTTCTCTGTATAGCTGCCCTTCCATATAGGAGGGCCTTTGCTCCCTACTATTAGGGGGAAGATTGTTAAAGCATTAGCACTAAGACAAATCCCACTATTCATTTCTGGAAAAGGGGGTGAAGGAGATGGCTTGTATGAGGTAAAGTAAATCTTTATTACGGTCATTCCATGATTGGTTCTTCAGTCATATAATCAGAGCCAAATTTGGGAGTTTGACAATCTAAGCCACAGCTGAGATGAATGATTTTTTTCCAGCTAGATGGGGGTGTGCCTCAGGACAGTGAGTTATCGATTATCATTGTTTTTGTCATTGTATATTTCTCAGTTTGCCTTTAGGAACTCCCATTGATCTGCTTTTCTTTATTTTCTTTAAAAAACAACAACACTGTAATAGATCATGGACTTTATAGTGACACACACTCAGAGAGAGAGAGTCAACAAGGTCAAAATATTGGAAATTGAGATGAAAAGAGGATTGTGATACACAAGGCATTGTACGAGATTTAAAAAAACAACAATGAAACAAGTATTTCCCTATTGTAATGCATAGAATGTTTCATGTTTGTCAAGACCAAACAGGGTTTGATAGCTGTAGAAGAGAGAGAGAGAGAGATGTATGTGGAAAATGGATGCTTCCAGAATTATGATTCTCATGATGAACAATAATCTGAAGGATCATGAATTTGCAAGTTTCCTGTCTGCATCTCCAGCTGCTTTGGTGCTTGTGTTCAATGAACGTGGTGGCAAAAGGAATATAGAATATTGTCTAGCCACTAAGCAATAACTGCTCAGGATTAATATACTATGACGGAATCTCATCCCATTCTAGGAGTAATAGAGACAGAATGGAGGTCTTTCTAGGCAATCAGTCTAGCCATTTCATTTGGTGGTAACTTCATGAAGGTTGCTACATGGGGCAGAAACCCACAAAAGATACCAGTCATTATTCATACGGCAATGTGATGAAATCATCTCAATGAATTTTAAGCAATGACAAATATTTATTTGGGGTGGGGAGTGTCTCAGTAAAATTCACTAGTGTGGGGCATTATTACAGTCAGCCCAACAATTCATGCTTTGACAGATGGGCAGAGGAAGGAGCTGAGGCTCACAGAGCTTTCCTGTAAAATTAGCTCTGTGTGATCACTTCCTTTGTCTGCCTTGGCAGGAAGCTACAACACTTCCTTCCTATCTGGGCATCTTTCTTCATCATGCTTCCAAGTTGACCACACATGTATGTTTGAGTTCTGCAGCTCAAGCACCATGTTGAACTTACATTTTGTACTTTTGTACTTTAGATAGTAGTTCTAAATCTGCCTTCATTTTGCTACTGTGATAGCTGCTTCAATACCTACATTGTGTAAGTAAATACTACTTTTATTTCTTCACCAAACAGTGTCTGTCTGTGATCGTTATTTTTAAGAGGGAGAAAGGGGGCAATACTTGGACTATTGTTTCTAGAAGGTTAAATAAAACTTGTCTTAGCTTCCAAGTTTAAGCTACAAATGGTGGTACTCTGCTGATCTCACTAATGTGAGCAAGGAAATAACTAAACAACATATCATCTCCTATTATCTAAATCCATTCCTACAACTAGTTGGCTGCAGTTCACAATACCTGGACAGGTGTGATAAAGGATGCAATCCTGTCAACAGTTCAATTGGCTTCAGTATATGAATAGCTCATAGCACAAGAGGGAATATATTCGTTCCTGTATCACCAGATCACCCAATTGACTCTTTGTCTCCCTAACACGAAGGAAATAAGTGAAGCAGTTCTCATATACAGTCAGTTTCCATACACTTAGTGTGGCTACAGACTTTCAGCCTAACCCTTATTTCTCATGAATGTGGATTAACTTGCAGCAGCCTTCCATGAGCAATGAGTAACGGCAGGGAGAAGGATGTTTGATATTCTACAACGACATTGGAAGGTAAAGATAAAGAGGGCCATAAGGAAACTGCAAAACAGAGGCAGACCCTTTGTTGTCAGAAGGCAAAGGTAGACGCTTGGTTGAATTTATTTCAGAATGATGGAGCTTTGGTCTGCTCAGCAGGAATTAAGCACAATAGTACAAACAAAATGCAACCGAGGCCAACTGAATATGGCCATGTGTTGAAAACAAGCATTGTGACTAGGGGTGGGTGAATTTGTCTATTTCTTTTCTCACCCATAACTCTATTCCATTCTGTTTCTGTATTAATCTGCATTTTTAAAAAAAGAATGGCAAGGCAATTCATAAGTACACATTTTTAATTTATTTACAAATTTTAAAATGCTAAAAAAAATTATAATCTTAACATATATACAGACACATTGGATAAGGCAGTACTAATGATTGGGTAGGATTTGTAACTAACTCCAGCTAATCAACTGTCCACAGCCAATTTCTGCTGTTGGCTTCTTCAGGGGGTTCCAGAGGTACATCTGAGATAAATGTAGTGAGATCCCTCTGAAGAAGCCCACATCCGAAATTGGTTGTGGACAGTTGATTAGCTGGAGCCCCACCTCTCTATAAAGAGATTCTTGAGCCACAGTCATGAAGTTGATGGAGAACCAAGTTTCAGTCTGTGTGTTACTCGAAGAGAGCACATCAGGTCAGTACGTACTGGCATTAGCAATGACTGAATTCCTCAAGCATCTCTAATTATGAAGAATGGGGCTGCAGAGGTCACATTCAATCAGGATCCAGAAGGATCATATAGATTCATTAAGTCTGTGACCCTGAGTCTGTGACCTTGAGGCTCCACCAATAGTTGAGTCACTGATATGTACTACTCTTGCGTAAATTGGAAATGCAGGCTAATACTAAATGGCAAAAGCAAGCTGTGATGTCTGTTTTAAAGTTTTGCAGGCATAATCTGAGAACTGTCAATGTGTAACGAGAGCTAGAGTATTTAAATGATATCTTCTTCAAGTGTACATATTTTAATGGGCAAGGACTGCAGGACCACACATCTAGCTCTGCCCAATCTTTGCACATCTTATGCCAACTTAGAAAAATAGGAAGTGCCTTATACTGAGTTAGATCATTGTTCCATCTAGCACAGGATTGGCAACACTAGTTGGTGCAGTGGAACCTCGACTTACGAAGTACTCGACTTACGTATTTTTCGACTTCCGAAAGGGAAAAAGCGGCCGCGCGCCTACGAATTTTCCGACTTCCGAAAGGAAATCCGCTTGGATTTTAGATGCGGTTTACTCGACTTACGAAGTTTTAGATGGGGTTTACTCAACTTACGAATGTTTACATAGGGTTTTCTTACGAATTTTTCGACTTACGTTTCCAATGGATTCCTATGGGAATGCCGTTTTTCGACTTACGAAATTTTCGACTTACGAGTGTGCTTTCGGAACGCATTAAATTCATAAGTCGAGGTTCCACTGTAGTAGGTTTCCAGTCCTACCTGGAGATGCTGGGAAACTCTCTGCATGCAAAACAGATGCTCTGCTTCTGAGCTAAGGCCCCCCACTTTCTCCTCCCTGAAGATTAAGAACTCTGATTTTCCAAATTCTTAATTGCATGCTGAGTCTATATGAGTAGAAAAGGCTCCTCCTTGCATTAGAATAATAGAATTGTAGAATTGGAAGGGCTCCTGAGGATCATCTAGTACAACTCCCTGCAATGCAGGAATATGCAGCTGCCCCATACAGGAATCTAAACCAAACCAAACCAAACCACCACAAACTGGCTAATAAATGTAAAAGGGAATTTACTGGCATAATAACTGAATAAAGATTGACTCATAACCATTCAAACAAGCAAAAACATATTACAAGGCCATGTACAAAACAATAATTGTTATGTCAAGAACATGGAATGAATTATATGCACAGGGAATGTTTCAATGTCTGAATAACTGAACCATTCAACAAGTGGCTAAGTATAGAACAGTATTCTGGTGCCAACAAAAGGTTCAAGACAGTTTGTAAAAGATGAACCAAGCGTGGAGTTCTTCAGTAGGTCTAGAGTAGACACCACCCTGATGAAATGAACGTGGGTGGATGAAGGAATGTTCTTCAGTAGGTCCTATATAGCCATCCTCATGATGGAATAAACACAAGTGGGCAAATAAACAAAAATTATAGAAAGCTTCCGTCTGACCTCTTGGGTAGGATTATGATCAACTGGTTGATAATAATTACGATTGCTCAACTGTTGAAAGGCCTCTTGCTCATATATAACTTTATCTAAAACAACAACCTGCAAACTTGGTGTTATCAGCACCACTCTCTAGCAAATTGATACATGGGGAAGCCAGAAGGAGCAATGCAACTGGCTCCTTCCACCCTGTTCAACTATGATGACCTGGGCAGGTTGTTGGTTCTCAATATAAGACATTTCACAGGATTGTTGTGAAGATAAAATTGGGATAAATTCATGTTCACTGGACAGCTTTCATACTAGAGGGCTTCAGTAGTGCTGGGGCATTTTATATTTTATTGCTACCACCTGGAAACAAAATGAGAAAGGTGGTTCTAACAATATTGTATAACTTTCATCATATGCAGAAGACACACCACACCTCTTTGCCCTGGCTTTGAGATCAGATATATATTTATTTACACACACACACACACACACACAGAGAGAGAGAGAGAGAGAGAGAGAGAGAGAGATGACCATCCCATTCTTCTGATTGTAAATTGTTTTAAGTGCTTTTTATATTGTTGTTACCTATCCTGGAACCTTGTGGTGAAGGACCGCTAAGAAATCCCATAAAATAGCAACTAAAACCACAGTGATTATGACGATAGTGTAATTAACATGAAACCATTTGAATAACACGTACAGAGATAAAATCTAGTCCTCACTTTGCTGATGGTGCTGCATGGTGATTCATGAAAGTGAAAGTTTCTAAACTGCCCACGGACAGATTATGCAGCATATTTTGTGCAGAGTTTAGATTCCCCACAAGGTTGAGATTTGGGTTCCTTTTAAATGCTGGACCACTTCAAGCAACAGGGGTTGGCAGAAAGCCATGGACAGTAGCAGCTTTTGGATTTCAATATCATTTCAAATGCACATCAGCTGCCAAGGTTAAATTTGTAATTAAGTGATAATCCCATAGCAGCACGGGGAGCAGGGAAGACATAGCACTAGCCGCGTTCACAGTGACGAAGGTGGGAATCTGTCTTTCTAAGTTGTGTAATGTTTCAAAGGGCATCACAGATCTATTACGGAACTTAACTACCGTCTTTCCCCCTTTTTAAGACACCGTCTTATAATTTTTTTTCCTCAAAAAAACACAGGGTGGCTTATTTTGGGGGGATGTCTTATTTTTATTACGTCAGTATGGTACGGTACAGGACACACCCTGTCATGTAACTGTAATCTGTTATAACTGTTTCTGATACTGAATTTTCAACTCTAATGTGTTCTGGAACCTGCTGTTGAAAGATGGGTGATAAATGTTGTAATCATCATTCCCCCCTTCTCCTTTTGCTTTCCCTTTCTTCTCCCTTTGCATCAGGCAGCAAGCTATTTTGGTCTGGCCCTGGCCCAGAGTCTTGTGGAGTGGACAGCTATTTAATCCCTGAGTTTGTCTCCCGAAGTGCTGGCAATGACTCTCTCTGTGTGTCTCCCCTGCCACTCACCCAATCATCCTTTATTTTGAATACCTTGGGAAGGCTTTTTAGACCACAGTGCCACCCGCATCCCCTTGGGAAGACTTTTTAAAGGCTTTTATGCAGTCTCTGTGAGCAGATACTAGTATTCAGGATGATGATGATGAAGAAGAAGAAGATTTGGTGTCATGCAGCCAGGAACTCTGGGAGTCATGGGGTGGACTCACTCTTTATTTAGTCTTTAGAGATGCTCATAATAGCTGACTCAATTTCAAATCAATCCAAGAGATGTTCTCTCATCGTTGCAATATATGGTGTTTTGCTATCCCATAGCTTTCGATAAGAGCCAGGTGTGTTCTGACTGCAAATAATCATTCAGTATTACAACCAAAAGACATCATGAGTATTGGGAATTTTTAGCAGTATCCTGTGTTCTGAGGTCAGATTTCAATGTCTTTTCCTATTTTGTTCCAGCGTCTTTGAGGCATCTTTTCATTTTAGTCTAGGCATGTTGCCTCACAGCTTGAGTACTTGATTTGCAAGCTCCCTTCTGATGATTTATATCTATAGAGAAAGGAAGCCAAATGCAATCAGCAATTGAAATAAACAACCCTCCAGCTAGCAAACTGTTTGTCCCTCCGATGGCGAGTTCTGCATAGGTTGCAAAAACCCACAAAAGCAAAACACATTCTGACCTTTGATGAAAAATTGCAGGACATTTGCAACCCTAAAAGTAGCCTCTGCAGCTATAAAGCATTCAAAGGTATCGTGAAGTGTGAATAGAAGAAGCATGATGGATATACATGCACATATATATATTTCCCTAAAGCATAGATTGGGGACTTTATCATCTCTGACCATTGGGCATGCTGGCTGGGACTGATGGGAATTGAAGGCCAGCAACATCTGGAGGGCCACAGAACTCCCCCCCCCATAAAATCCTGTTTCAGATAGGATAAAATGGTCTGCCTGAGCAGGAAGGAACTTAAACATTTGGGGTGCATCCATACCACAGACTTCAAATCACTTCTGCTATTTTGGGATATACACCTTTAAAGCACATTCAAGGTACACATGCCAAAGAGAATCCTGGGAATTGTAGTTCATTGATAGTGCCAGGAATTATAGCTCTGTGAGGGGATAAATTACAGTTCTCAGGATTCTTCTGGGGGATGCACCTTAAATGTATGGTGTGTACGTAGTCTTGGCTTACAATAAAGCTTTTTGTAGGTTTCTTGAAGCAATTTAGTTTTTTCTATGAAGAGACCCCTACCACCTTTACAAGATTACGATGGCAATGATTAATTTTGTGGTGTGGACACACTTGTGATTTGCAAGCCTCGTGTCTTATTGTCTTCCTCAAAATCCCTTTGACACTTTTTTTTTTTTTTTTTAAAGTAAAACCTTTATTACGGTCGTAGACCAGCAGATAAGAGGATGAAACAAAAACGAAAAGTATAGCAATATTACATGTACTAAATAATTATTAAAAAACATCATTTAGCAGCACTATTTCAAGGAACATATTGGCTTAAAATTTAGCTAAGAGTTTGTGGGGGATAATTTCATTCAGATATTATCTACTGTAACTTGATGTGCAACTTTATCGCTGTTATTATTTGCGATCATGGCGGGTCTGAGTCTTGCCGCGTGGTAACAGAATTTGGCTACAGTCTTGGTTCGCTCTGGATCAGTATCCTCGAGCAAATATCTAGTCAGTATTTTAATGGAGCGGCCAGGTAAGTTTTTTAACAAAGGTTCAATTAGCTCCGTCCTCATATCTCGGTAAAATGTGCAATGGAGGAGAACATGGCTTATGGATTCGATCTCCATGTGGTCGCAAGGGCATAGTCTTTGGTCCAGCGGGGTCTGGCGATATCTCCCAGCTAGTACAGCCGAGGGTAACGCATCAAAGCGAGCCCTGGTGAAGGCCCATCGGTGTCTCGGATTTTCCAACGTTTTTAGATATGTAGCTGGGTAGTTGGGACGGTGTTCGTATAGTTGTCTGTACATTGAGGTGAGACGAGTTAAACTGTTTTGGCGGTCGATATCCGTGGTTCTTTCCCTAATTAACTTTTTCGCCCTTTCGTTTCCCATAGACAGAATAGTTGCCATTGACAGTCCGTAAGAAGCTAGTTTCTTCTGGATGGTCCGTTCCCAAGAGGAGTGGAAACTGTCTTTGTTGATTAAGAGGAGAAGGCCATTGGGAGATTTGTGTACTCTTAGCCAGAATTGTAAGGTTAGTTGCCAAACTTTACTTTCTATTTCCTGGCCTCCCGCTTCCAATCGTAGGGCTGCATTAGGAACGCATTTAGGCATTAGAAGTAAAGATCTTAGAAAGCCGGATTGGACCTTCTCATATGGGTCTATTTTAGAATTTATCATGAATGGTGCACCATAGAGTAATTGTGCTAGTGGTTTAGCCGCAAAAAGCTTAAGGGCTGCGGGAATGTAATTCCCCCCCATTGTTCGATGGTATCTTATAATCGCGGCCGCACTCCTTTGGGCTATCAGGGCTGCATATTTGACATGAGCCACGTTTTTTCTGGAGGATTGAAATACAACCCCAAGATACTTAAAGTAGTTCACCTGCTCGATGGGGTGGTTATCTATTTGCCACCTATTTTCCTCTTGTTGGAGAATATCATTACTTTAGTTTTTTGATACTTTGATACTTTGCCTAGGTATGAACCTCCAAATTTACCTCAGTGTTTCCTGTAGTAAAAATTCAGGTAGGGATCTCTAGTCTATGGGATATGGCACTCATAAACAGGCACTTTGGGAAAGCAAGAAGGATTTTCAATAAAATTAACAACAAAAATTCTGAGAAGAAGAAGAAGAAGAAGAAGAAGAAGAAGAAGAGTTTGGATTTGATATCCCGCTTTATCACTACCCGAAGGAGTCTCAAAGTGGCTAACATTCTCCTTTCTCTTCCTCCCCCACAACAAACACTCTGTGAGGTGAGTGAGGCTGAGAGACTTCAAAGAAGTGTGCCTAGCCCAAGGTCACCCAGCAGCTGCATGTGGAGGAGCGGAGACGCAAACCCGGTTCACCAGATTATGAGTCTACCGCTCTTAACCACTACACCACACTGGATGTAGTTCCACACTGGGAGTTCCTTCAGCAGAGTCAAAGACCTCACCATGTTCCTCCTCCTACATGTCCCACCTTGGACACAGAAGTAGCATGGCACTCTGTATTTATTCATTTGAAATATGTAGGTGCCACCTTTCAGCTGAGTTTTCATGCTGGTTTACAAGAGAAGAAAAACCATGCCAAGTCATTTAAAAGCCTGGGAGAATAAATATCCCTTTGCCTGGTGCAAAAGGAATAATAATGTTGACATCACTTGGGAGTGAATACCACAAAAAATGAGAAGGTTCTCTTTCTGGTGACCACCCAGCTTACCTCTCATGGCTGAAGGACCTGGAGGAGGACCTCATTGCACAGACAGGTTGGGATTGGATCAGGTACTCCTTCAGGTATCCTCAGCCTTATGTGGCTTTGAAGGTAAGCACCAGTGTAGCTGGGTACTGCCAGACTTGTGCCCAACACTAGTTGCCCCCTTGCCCCCCAGCTTGTCTCAAGCTCCTCAAGACAGAAACAACTGCCCCCACACTCTCACTCCATGGAGAACTAACAGCTGAAGCTAGAACAGAAAGGAGTGAGTGGGGTCAGTCAAAGTGGATGGAAGCCTAAATGGTCAAGTAAGCATGCTCAGTATATTTCATGGAGAGCAGAAGATGGAGATGGTTGGGCATGGGATGGAGACACAGCCTTTAGCACCACCCAGAAGGAAAGAAGCCAACAACCTCAGAGGCTGGAGAGGCAAAGATGTGTGTTTCTGGGGATTAGACAGTAACAGGGCATGGATGCCTCCTACATATTCTATCACTGAATATTTCCGATGCATGGATATTCCAGAGAACAGTTGGGCAGCCCCTAATCGGATGGAATTGCTTAACCTAACCTAACCTAGCTGGTATGGAAGACCACTGAGAAGAATCCCAAGCAACCTGTTTTCTTTGCTTTTTCCAAGAA
Source organism: Darevskia nairensis (assembly GCA_034642065.1). Lineage (NCBI taxonomy): Eukaryota > Metazoa > Chordata > Lepidosauria > Squamata > Lacertidae > Darevskia > Darevskia nairensis. Next base: position 149,273 of record JAWWNI010000752.1, on the reverse strand, counting down.
ACAACAAGATATAATTGTCATTATTCGTGTACTGGCTTGTACAAAGTCAATTTGTTCTGTAACATGTTTATACTTTGAATATTTTAAAGCTTCAATAAATTCTATATTCCTCTATTTTCTTTTTATATTGTATAAATAATAACTTCACAATTGACATGGGTTATTCTTGGGTCCCGTCCCGTCCCCCATTGTTAGCTACACACCACTAAAATGATTATTTCTGCTTTTGTTTATGTTTTCCTTGTGCCATAAAAGGATTTTCCTCAAGATTCAGAGGTGGTCAACCCATCTCCTGATTTTTGTACATTTAGGAGAGGGAGGGAGGAAGAAAAGAAGGAAGGACGGACGGACTCAATAACTCTTGCAGTTTTCTGATATTTTGTACTTTGCCAGCCACCTGGAAAGAAGCTGTTGTCCATAGCTCTCATTAATACACCATCTGACTATAAGATGATGTCAGCAATGCACATGGTGGTGGGAGGAAGGATGTAACTGGCACAGAAGTGCTTGCACACTTTCCAGATTAGCTGTGAAAGCATGCCCATGTAGGGAAAGCAAGAATTTGTAAGCCAAGGGTGAGACGTTGGGCTGTGTGTTAGAATCATAGAGTGGGCACCACTCTCCGGAGGGTGTGTGTAGGTGGATGTGAAATGTCAAGTTGATCAGTGACCCAGCACAGAAATAAACCCAGACTTTTTATAATATTGTGAACACAAGATGAGACGAAGATGGAAGAGGAATTAATAGCAGCTGGAGCAGGGAGAATGAATAAACAAACCAAGCCAAGACTCTCCATGTGCAATAGTAACCTATATATAGTTTCTGGTTCTTTATTGCTGGAACATTTTTTGCATGCACAAAGCTTTGTTTCTTTTCTTTTTTTAGAGACCCACCTCAAAAAATAAGTAAACCCTGAGATCAAATATGTGTGCATTAGTATTGAGGAACCTTTTTGAGACTAACGTTTCCATACTTCCATGGGCATCCTTCCAAGGGGCATATGCAAAAGTGAGCAGAGCAACAGATGCACATCTCACTGTTGTAACAATGCATTCCAACCACAAAAAACCAGTAGTACATAGACCCACGACCCACTCACATTTTCTGATCCTCTGTCCAAGCAAACAGCACAAGAATTATATTTTTAATGTAATTTGAAAGACTGGAGAGCTCGTCTACAGCAGACCCTCTAAGTGTCCCTCTTTTTCAGGGACAGTCCCAGATTTACAGAAGCCATTCCAGTTTCTGATTTGATCCCAGAATGTCCTGCTTTTCCTTAGGACATCCCTATTTTAATCGGAGATGTGTTGGAGTTATGCAACCCCCAAGCCAAGGAGGTAAGTAACAATACAACTTTCAGAAGACATATGAAACCAACCCTGTATAGGGAAGCTTTTAAATGTTTAATGTTTTATTATGGTTTTATATGTGTTGGAAAAGGGGACCCAGGTGGCACTGTGGGTTAAACCACAGAGCCTAGGGCTTGCTGATCAGAAGGTCGGTGGTTCGAATCCCTGAGACGGGGTGAGCTCCCGTTGCTCGGTCCCAGCTCCTGCCCACCTAGCAGTTCAAAAGCACGTCAAAGTGCAAGTAGATAAATAGGTACTGCTCCAGCGGGAAGGTAAACGGCGTTTCCTCTGGTTCGCCAGAAGCGGCTTTGTCATGCTGGCCACATGACCCAGAAGCTGTACACCGGCTCTCGGCCAATAAAGCGAGATGAGCGCTGCAACCCCAGAGTCAGACACAACTGGACCTAATGGCAGGGGTCCCTTTACCTTTATGGGTTGGAAGCTGCGCAGAGTGCCTGGGGCAACCCAGTCAGATGAGTGGGGTATAAATGCTGCTGCTGCTGCTGCTGCTGCTGTTGTTATTGTTGCATAGGATGTCTGTATTTTCATCAGAGAAATGTTGGAGGGTGTTACAGTGTTTTTCGTTTATTTTCTTCAAACATATTTATGGAGAACTATTTGCTTCCCTCAAAGAAAACTTGAAGTAAAATGTCAATCATGGGGATGTGTAAGCATTAGGGAGATGTGGTCTACACCAGATGTTTGAGGTAGAATCTGAAATGTGCCATGTGAGAAAACAGCTGGTACAGAATACCCAAAGGGCACTGTGGAGGCAGCTGTTTCAGGCAGAGAAGAAGATTGCATTTATTTGTCTCCTTTGGCATCTTTCTGACACAAGTAGGAAATGTAGGTTGCTCAAGCCAACTTGTTTCCAATTCCCATAAAGAGAGGAAGGATGCAAAAAGTAGCATTGAGCCCTCAAGGCCTCAGTTTCCAAATATTGCTTTTGGAAGTCAGAACTGCAGTCAGGTTGTTTTTTTCCAGCCGGAACTCAGTTCCAGAACCTCTGAGGTCAGTTCCATTAACATTCTAAGAGAACAAAGGAGGTGTTCATGGTGAGTTCCAACACTCTTTTTCTAGAAAAATAACACTGGCTATAGTTATAGAGTCCTAAGTTCAATTAATATCTTCACTCTGCTGGCAGAGTGTCAGGTACTGGACTGAGGAGGAATGGTGGGGACCGCTCCCCCTCTTCCAGCACCTTCCTGAGAAGAGGACAGTATAGATTAAGAACAGTGGTTTGCAGAAGGTCATAGTTCAGATGCTGCAGAGGGGAGAAGCTGGGAAATATTGGGAGAGGAGCAGGAAGAAGCAGCACTAGGGGAGACACAGCTGACAGACTCATTGTCTTTAGAAAGCATTCCTGACTGTGGGAATGTTTAGGATTGTAGGAAATGATAGATTGAATAAATATTTCCTTCACTCATGCTGGTAAGTGATGTAGCAGAGCAGATTCCCCTCAATATAGCTGGAAGCTAGTTTGGAGAGTCATTTGAATCTCCTAGTTAAGATTATTTCCTGGTGTCCCCTTTAATCCCTCTTAAAAGAATAAAAACACAAGAGTCTTTCTGAGTAAAGTAACAAAAAGTTTACTCATATTTCAATTTGATCCCTGAAAGGCAGGCTTTACTTGGTAGTTACATAAAGAAACTGTCAGTTCATCTCATAAGGAGACTGAACTCATGTGCTGCTGGCTGAGAGACAGCAGACAGCAAAATTACATTAAGGTAACAAAATGGCTGCAGGAGAGCAGCATGGCAGCAAAAGAACAGCAAGACAATAGAAAGACAAAAACAGACTGAGAAAATGGCTGCATGACTAAACTCTTTTATAGAGTCAGCCAGAGCCACGCCCATTACCCAGATCACATGCAGGCGGAGGAAGTTCCAGAGCAGTGGGACAGGAAGTTACACTGACTGGATGTCCCCCTGCATGTGCCCACTCTAGGGAAATAAGGAATGTTGCATTTGACTGTACCAATGGATTACATCCCATACTGACCTCCCCCCACCCTCTCCCAGGACCAGGCGTGCCTTGAGAGTAGTAGAACAGGAAGCTCAGATGCAGAAAGCACAGATCCGCCTGCGCAGGGTTGACGTAAAATAGGAGGGACTGAGGGGTAGGACTTTACTTGGAGCAACGGCATTATCTAAGAGAGACCACATTCCTTCGTCTCTGTGAATATTGAATAAACTACTTGGTAAGAATTCTTCTTGTTTATCTGCTTCTTGGCATCCCACCGTAAGAGGGATAGGATTCCCTGAAGCCTGACACAGAGTCAGCAGGACTGAGTTGAGGGACTCACCTGCTCCATCCAAACCCCTCACACGTGGCGGACTGGGGGGCTGGATTGCTTTGCAAAATACTGCAGAGATTACTACAGTCATAGAGGGCTTCTCAGTGTGTGCCTTTGAGGATCCAGAAGTTTGCAATCGCAGCTAATGAGACACTGCCCTCATACAGGACTGGGCTGTGACACTTCTCAGTACTGCTGGAAAAAAATAGTCGCTGGGTATATCAATGGATTTTTGTATTGTGATCCCTTTTGCTTTTAAAAAAATAATGTCATGATCACTGGAACTGTTAAAATAATCTCAACCAGCTGAATTTTTCATGACAGAAAGTTCAATCACATTTGCTTTTAAAAAGAGCCATCCTTATTTTATTTTATGGAAAATTCCAGCAACTGAGGTCTCCTCCTGCGTGTAATTTATGTACTAATATCAAATAGGCTCTAATCCTCTTATGCTCAAGACCACATAGCATATCAAATGCCCTTCTGGGTTCCTTTTACTTCCCTTGCTTTAAACTGTAATGTGTTAAATGATATTTAAGTCAAAAAAGTAACTTTCATTTGATGGAAATGAACCCACTGTAATTTTCTGTACATGTGCTGGAAATGTAAAAAAGGGGGAAAGTAAATAGTCAATTGACATTCAGAGGCTCTGATAAGGCATTGGCATATGTATTAGACTTGAATGCTAAAATAATGAGCTTATGAGAGCAAGTGTATGTGTACTATGGCACCCTATGAAATAGATCAAAATGCAAATGCCTTACACTTTTCATATATCCTGCTCACTGCATGTACTATGTTGTTATGACACCTCAATAAGAGGATCAGAAAGCATGAGTCCCCAAAGCCAAATCTGACTCCCTGAGAAATGCCAGCTGAGTCCCCAGTTATCTGGCAAAAAGAAATGTGCAGAGGAAGTAAGGGCGGATGTGAAAGTTGATTTTATTGGTATTTTAATGAGAAATGACCTAACTTGCACTTCTTGAACTGATACACATTCCAAAACACAGCTATCCTTCAAATGTTGTACCACTTTCCCCTTCAAAACTGTATTCCAAGTCTGTTCCATTACATTTCTGCAGAAACCTATACTTAAAAAAAAGAAATGTATAAAAATTCAGATTACTTTTTGTACACCCCCCCCCCCACACCCAAATACATACTTTGGAAAACACTTCACCCTGAAATATGCCCTTCAGTAAATATTTTGTATACATGTTTTTCAGCTGGAATCATTAAGAGAAGTACGAAAGCTGAAGGATAACTCCATTCTGACCTGTGTCAGATCAGGAAATGCAGATCAGGACAGTTCACTTAAAATGTAGACCGGGTGAAACTCTCTAATACCTTACTGCAGTGCATGGAGTTTCTAATTCCCTCTGGACCTACTTAACGTCTCTGAAAGGCATCCCTACTGTTTGGCTCCATTGGGTTTGCCAGCCTGAAAGATGTTTTCACCCAATACAGCTTCATAGCCTCCCAGAGTGGCTGGGGAGACCCAGCCAGATGGGCGGGGTACAAATAATAAATTATTATTATCATAGCTGAGCTCCTACATTGTTGCTGTTCCAAATCTTGTGAACTACAAAAAGTAACTTCTGGAAAGGAGTTTATTGGTGTTAGGAGATTTCATAATATTGCAGAATTATCTTTCAGATACCGTAGTTCCTTTACAACCCCAAACTTTTGCAGTCCATCTGATGCATCTTCTTGCAGCAGTAACAGTGTGCTGAACAAAATTTTAGATTCATTTGGGTAGGATTCACCTAACCAGCCCCATCATCCCAACACAAGGACTCACTTCTGCAATTGTGATTCCCCTCCTTCTCCCCTCTACCCCTCAAAATTTGTTCAGGGGAGTCAGTAAACACCCCAGAACAGCACACAGGGAAAGGAGAAGATGAATCATTCTGTCGGACAAGCTGAAATGCTTCCACATATGGGAACAACTGGGCATAGCTGTCAACTTTCGGATTTGAAAATAAGGGATCAGCAGCCTCACCTGTCCCGGGGAAAGTCTATGGTTCTTGGGGACAGTCCATGCCACGTTTATCCCCCCCAGGCTACAAATTAATTTTCACCAGGCTACACACCATCATCTTTCCCTACCTCAGGGTCTCTTTTCCAGGGAGTCTTCTCTTCTCATGAGATGCTTCAGGATCTGTCCTTCCGGTGAGCAGCCAGGGCCGATGTCCTTCAGAATGGATTGGTTTGATCTTCTTGCAGTCCACGGGACTCCAGCACCACAATTCAAAAGCGTCAATTCTTCATGGGGGGATTGATCAGGTTCACTCTTTTGGTTCTCTGGCATCCATTAATGACTAATTATACAAATGTGTTGCAGACTTTGCATCCTTTAACACTCTTTTGGAAGGAGTGTATTTGTGGGCTGGGCCAGAGTGGTTGATTTTACATGCAAGCAAAGCACAAACAGTGCTGTTGTCTAATGACATCCTATTCTCTGTAACTATTGGGGAGCAACACAGCCGAGCAACGCAGCTGAGGAGCCTCCCTGGCTGGCAGGGAGGGAGAAGAGCTGCTTCCTTTGAAATCCGGGAAATTTACGGGATATCTAACAATCCGGGATAGCAGCGGGAAACGGCGTTGGAATAAGGGAATGTTCCACCAAAAAAGGGAAGGTTGACAGCTATGCAACTGGGAGAGGACAATGTTAGATGTCACTCTTTGTATTTGGCTCACACAGAATATTGTTAAAGGGACATCTTGATGCAAATTGTGTAGCGCGGAAAGAATTCCCAGACATTTCCCTTTATTCTAGCCAAAACCCAATTATTTTCTCTCATTGAAACATTGCACATGCATTGGTTTTCCATCTTTTGCTGAATTCAGAAAAGAGATCTGAGTGAAAAAGAAGTTGCATTCAGACACTATGACTTTCCTGGAAAACAGGAAAGAAGAGTGTTTCACACTGCTATAGTAAATAAATTCAAGGTCTCATTTTGGACCTTATTAAAGAAGTCATTGTGTGTAGTTTGCTATGACTTAGTGGTAGATGAGTCAGGGAACACATACCTCAAAACATTCAACAGATAATTTGTCATTGGTTTCAATGGGAACAAGATTTCAGTCAGAGCATTAAGTTTAACATTATAGAAAAGGCACCTTCGTGACTTCATTTAAGTTTAGTTATTGTGAGCAAAAGACTCTTCTGTTTCTAAGAACTTTCCCCCCTTCTGATCTTTGACCTTTCTGACCGGCTACCTGGTCAGTTTCCTACTCCCTGCCGCACTTCTCAAGTAGCAACGTTTATGATCGGGAGGGTTTTGAGCTCAGAGTTCTTACAGAATTCATTATCCTATTAGGCCAACACTTCTTGAACTTCAAAACTCTATAATGTTTGATCTGGTACATGATCTGAGGGGTAAATGTACTCATCTCTGTTCTCCACACAATGGTTACCATTGTGTACATTTGCCCCTGAATAGCCCTGGGGGACAATTTCATCTCTAAAGAACAAAGCATTCCACATGACCCTTGGATCTTGCCTTGAACCTTTGCTGACCTCAGGGGCCAAGGAGATGGGACCACACTTTGAATGCGAGTTATATATGACTACATGCATTAGTCTTGGGTCAAGCTCATAGAGAAGATGAAATTCCCATTTTTATTCTATTTTCCATTTTTTCTTTCATAGACTTTGTGCTCTATCTAAATTTAGGCCTCATCGCCAAAGGAAAGCATGACCTTCAAGGGATCTGAGTTCCACAAGGAACCTTCATGAATTCAGGAGAGCAATAAAGCTTGGCACATCCATCACCACTTCCCCCTCACATATTACTACCTACATAGGGCATGTGCTCATACTTGAATCCTACCATAAGAGAGCTAAGATGCTGGAGAGCTGTTGTCAGTCAGTGTCAGCATTACTGAGATAGATGGTCAATTGGTCTGACTTGGTATAAGGCACCTCCCTGTGTTCCTCTGAGTGTGAAAGCATGGAATTCTTTTTGCATGGAAAAATCCAAGTTCTTACTGCTACCCAAGCATTTCTGTGGATCATGACCATAATCTCTGCTCTCATGCCCTCCCATTTTTTCTTTCTTTCCATTATCCTGCCTTAGACCTGACTATGCCACTTTATAGACCATTGGTTTGTTTACTCTGAACACTATGGCCCATTATATACATACTATGCATAATAGCAACAGCATCAATTGAAAACTCACAAGAGCCACCACAGATATAACACCAATGGCAGCAGTTACATCACCCAATGCCACTGGAGTCAGATTACATATTTAAACACAAGTTCCGAGAATATGTCAAAACAATGACTTAGTAATTAAATGATGGGAAATCAGGTGACACAAGTTCATGTGATATGTGAACCTGTCAGGTTTCAGCCCTGCCTAGACTTGTAACTTGGGGTCTCCTTGAAAGAAGAGTGTCAGTAGGATGCCCAGATGATCTCTGGGCTACCCAGCAACCCTGAGGATCTATCACATCCCTGGAACAGGGCTAGAGATTTCCACACAAGTTGCCTGGGTTCCTGGCCAGCTCTGGACTCCCACTACTCATTCCCAAGGCCACAGGAGCAGGTAGGAGCTTCAATGCCACCAGTTAGATGCAAATGAGACTACTTGGGGAGACCTGGTTGAAAGCCAGGAAGGGGAGGAACCTCCAGCTGTTTTATGAATGCTCAGATTCACCTGCTTCACTGCTGAAGCAATAGCTTCCTTAGAGCTCCAAGCTCCAGTTCAAAGCCTTCCAGAATGGAAAGTACCACCCATTAACCTAACAAAGTAACTGTAGCTGCTTTCACATTTTACAGGACAATTTAGTTCGAAGGAATGCATACCGGCTCAGTCTTACTTTCTCTGTATCTCATTTATTTATATCTGCAAAATTCCCACTACAGTCATGTTGTTAAGCATGAATCATTAACAAAATGGTGTTAAAATACCTATTTTCCAAGATAAAACCAGCCAGTCACTTTGGTAGAGGGAAAACATCAACATCTAAGGTCTCTGAAACGTGGCTTGATTGCCATTGCTGCAGATCTCTCGAAATAAAAGATGGAAATGCTCGGAGTTTTCGGCTTCATTACATTGCCAATTTGAGACCTGGGTATATTTAGCAGAAATGCAACTTCTAATGAGATGTCAGAAACTGAACAGACTGCAGTGAGCTTTCTGAAGGTATGGGCTGTAGGGAAAGAGGTATATTCCTTGCACGACAAAACATTAAACTCTCCTTCCTTCTCTTAGCAGCATTTTAAAGGCTTTCCAGTGGAATGGATGTATTGTGGTATTTTTATTTAAGCCAACACTAGTTCCAGGCCAATTTCAATGATAATACTCTTGTAACAAAGAAGCTGGGGTAATGTCCTCTATCACCACATTTCAATCTTATTCCTTTCCAAGATTTGTATATCTGAAACTGTAAAATATCTTGGACCAGTTGCATGACACGCTGTGGCACTTGATAAGGGGGGAAATCATGTTAAAGATGAGAACAGCTCGAGTAGCTGTAAGATGCAATGCACATTCAAGAAAGCCACTGCTGTTTCTGAGAAAAGGAACAGTTGCATCCAAAATTGTAGTGGCTGTGAATGTCTGCTGCTTGTATAGATGAAGGCACTCAGCAACTCAAGCATAACCATTTGAGGTAACTCTTCTGACAAGTGTGCAAAAACACAATGGGGGGAATACCTGGGAATTCATAAGTATAGTAATTTAATTCGCTGAAATTGTAAATGCTTGTATGCATTACTATGTATTTAAATTTGATTGGTTGGTAATTGAATTCTAGAGCGGTCCCTAGTAGTTCTCACATGACTGGCTAATGTTGGTGTCATGGGAGGCATCTAGTGAAGGAGGGACTCCATTTTATGTGAAGCGAAATGACAGTGTTTGAGAATCCACTGTGAACACTGCTTAGTTGAATAGAGTGTTAGGGTGCTTCTTCTCTGCTTGAAAGGAAGAGAGCAAAGCTGCAGGAGAAGGTGAAAGTGGAAATTTCTCATAAGAATTTCAAGGCATGGTCTAACTGAATTACAGAAGGCTGAGTGTTGAGCTCTTGGAAAGAGAGGAAAATACAGTTGTTTGGAAGTTAGAAGAAGAGACTAAGCCCATGCTTGGAGAAGCATGTGACTGTAAATATGATGTTTTAATTCATCAATAAGTTTCTGCAAGTAAAGTTTTTGAATGTTAAAGTCTGGACATTGGTTTTAATTTCCAAAGAATGGTGTCCGTCATATATATGATTTGATCTTCTTAGCTTCATTTTCACTACTCTTACTTCAAGAGGAATGTCAGGGATTGAATTTGAGACCTTTGGATGCGCTACCCAAAAGCTGCGCTGCTTCCACCAAGCTGGCTTGTCAACAAGGGTCAGAGGTGAGCCAGGAGTTGTTCCAGGAGATCATAGTTGAGGGACAAACCCTGCACTCATTCCTATCCAAGCATCAGATGTTTTTTCTTCTTTCTTAGCGTGTGTAGACCTGTGTCTGTCCAAGGCATACAAATGAGTAATTGCTGCACTTAGTCACACCAATCTTTGCTATAAAGGATTGTTATTTATTTATATGCCATCAATCGTGCCAAGATAAACCCACATCGCCATAGGCACGTAGGTATCCCTTTCATGCCTAATTTGTATGCCAGATATTAAAGGAGATGAATGCAATGATAAACATTGTGAATTGTTAAAAAGGAGACTTGGGAAGCGCAGGCTATAAAGCTGAACACTATGAAGTAAAATATTAAGCACCTTTTACACCGCATGGCTTTCAGCAAAAATCAGCTTGTTGCAAATGCTTCTTCCACACTGTTATTTTCTAGCATGATGAATTTGTCTCATTTGAGGTTTAGGTTTAGAAAATAGTATATACGTTGGAAGCCCAACTAGATGAAAAAAATCTGGAAGCACATATCATTATTCTAGAAACTATAACAGTGCTAGAAAGGAAAGGAGCTGTATACCTTGCTCTTTCCCCAGGATGTTTTTCTGGTGGGGCACAGCTGAAACAGGTAAAGGTAAAGGACCCCTGGATGGTTAAGTCCAGTCAAAGACAACTATGGGGTTGTGGCGCTCATCTCACTTTCAGGCCAAGGGAGATGACATTTGTCCACAGAAGGTTTACCGGGTCATGTGGCCAACATGACTAAACAGCTTCTGGCGCAACAGGACACCGTGATGGAAACCAGAGTGCACGGAAATGCCATTTACCTTCCCACTACACCGGTACCTCTTTATCTACTTGCACAGGTGTGCTTTTGAACTGCTAGGTTGGCAGGAGCTGGGACAGAGCAATGGGAGCTCACTCTATCGCGGGGATTTGAACCAATTGGCGAGCCCAAGAGGCTCAGTGGTTTAGACCACAGCGCCACTGCTGACCAGAAGGGGAAGGGGTGAAATTAGTGCTATGTAGATGCACCAGTAGTCCATAGGAGATAAATTTGGTTTGGTTTACATTTTAATGTAAAACTGCCTCATTTGCACTTCCTGAAAAAATGCGCAAACCAGAACACAGCTATCCCAGAACACAACTATTCACATTTCTCTGAATTTTGTCATACGTTTCCTCACCCAAAAATCACAAACGATTTCATGGGATAGCTGTGTTCTGGTTCATGCTTTGTACTTCAGCTCTGCCCCACCATGAAAGCTCCTCATTCCACCCAAGGAAAGAGTGATGTATAAAGTGCCTTTATTCTGTAACCCTATCCTGGACTTCCAACAGATTTAGAACAGTCTAAATTAGAAAATATATAAGGGTGGCACTGTGGTCTAAACCACAGAGCCTAGGGCTTGCCGATCAGAAGGTCGGCGGTTCGAATCCCCGCGGCGGGGTGAGCTCCCGTTGCTCGGTTCCTGCTCCTGCCAACATAGCAGTTCAAAAGCACGTCTAGTGCAAGTAGATAAACAGGTACCGCTCTGTCAGGAAGGTAAATGGCATTTCAGTGCACTGCTCTGGGTCTCCAGAAGCGGCTTAGTCATGCTGGCCACATGACGTGGAAGCTGTACATCGGCTCCCTCGGCCAGTAAAGCGAGATGAGTGCCGCAACCCCAGAGTCATCCGCGACTGGACCTAACGGTCAGGGGTCCCTTTACCTTTACATTTATACTCCAAATGCCACCAAAACTTTGAGCTTCTAAAGAAATGCATGCTAAAATACTGATGAATTCTCATGAGAAACCCTCCCCCCCTTTTTTAACTGCAAACTGAAATGTGGAGAACAGAACCACGGATTGGGAAAATGACAGAAACGGAGAGACACCAATGTTAGAAGATTTGTCAATTCCTAGATGCCCATACCATGGATGTTATGCAGGAAAACAAAACATCTAGCCACTGGAGGGTGGGAAGAAATGAAGGCAGGAACTGGGTCCTGGGTGGTAGAATAAAACTAATAGCTCCAAGAGGGGAAGGGTGATATATGGATTCTGCAAAATGCCCTGGGCTAGCACAACACTGTCTGAACAATACACGGTAAGTGCGTTTTCATTGCAGGCTATTCAGATAATTTATATCTGGATGTGCCCTTTAATAGCTTGATTACTGTCTGTACTTCTTGTTGGAAGATATGCTAAGCATTCATCGGGCAAAGCTCCTTGAAGCAAGAGCGAAATGCAAGCTTGCAATACAGTCATACCCTTGCGTCTTTCTAAATAAATGAAAATTAGGCAATTGTTTTAATTGAGATATCCTGATGTTTTGGTGATATTTGGAGTACAGTGGTAATTATACAAAATGTCATCTCTTGCTAATTAGGCACATTCTGTGGTGTTCATGCATATTCATCCTTTCTGTTGTTTATTTCCACAAATCATCATTCACTGGAAATTATAACGGTGCCCTCCAATTTTCTGGGCCAATAATTTTCCAGGCGCAATTCCCAATCATATACTTAGAAGAACACATTTGAAGTTACAAATGCATCACAATTGCTCAACACTACTTGTAAATGGCCAATTTCGAGTAATGATAGTCATGCAAGAATAGCAGCAGAACCACTTGGACATACAGAATATCCCTCTTTTATATCCGACAATTCATAGATAATGCAGACAATTAATACTTGAGCAGCATTAAGCCCTAGCCTGATTTGCTCAGTCAGATTAATAAACCAATATATTTAGCTGCAGATGCATCCCATGTGAATGATTTTTGAAACCCGGGGTTCATTTCTGTGAAACTGAAGCAGGACTTGGAAGCAGCAGGGCACAAAGGCCATGGACAAAGATGAAAGGCATCCCATGTGCTATGTTAAAAGAGCACAGATAGGAACTGTAGTGCCAGTCAGGGTGGAACTGTTTGCTTTCAGACATTCATTGGCTAACCTGGCACTGGTGAGGGCATGTGCAGTGTGGTAATGTCAGGATCTGAGATGAATTGGACCATGGAGTGAAAGAAAGGAGCCCATTTTTTTGTCATGCAGTGTTGTCTGGAGCCCACTGGGAATTGTAGGAAAGTAGGGTCAACAGTAGGTGGAGTCAGAGCCAGTGGTAGGCAGAGCCAATTCTAATTTTGTTCTCATCCATCTCTTTGTTGAGTTTTACAAAAGCAACACCGAGCTGGAGTAGGAAGAAGCTGACAGCTAGGTGAAATCTACACACATATAAAAAACACTGTGAAAAATGCTTTTTTAAAAAAAAAACGTTTTGAGAAATACATTGAATTTTGCATAGCTCACTGTTGCCATCTAGTGTCACATTTGTATATTGCACTTTACAACACATTTAAACATTCTATTTGCAGCTGTATAGCTGTGTCAACTATACCCTGTGCCAACAAGAAGGCAGGAAGGAATAAGAAGGCAGGGAGGTGAATGCAACAAGAAGGCAGGGAGGATACCCCAAGAGACCAGCCTCTACCATGATGGTGTATAGTGCCCTGTGGTATTTTATCAGCACATAATTTGTATACCTTCCTGGGAACTCTTAGGTTAAAGAGCAATTCAAAAATGAAACAAAAGAAATAATACTATCCATTTTATCATCTCAGAACTTATTTCCTCCTAACTTTTTCATGTGGAGATCCAGCCTAAGGCAAATGTGCTTATTGGACTTGTTTTTCCTTTGGCATCAAACATTCACATGAAAGAGGGCTGTACAACCTCAAACACAAGGAAACTGGCAGATCAATACATTTTCTGTTTACCTTTATAGTCTTCACATCAACCTCAACATGTATACCTAGGTACAAAGATCACACATGAAAAATGAAGTCCTTCTTAGGTGGAAATGCTTCTTCACTTTCAAACTCTCAAATCTTTGTTCATAAGGTAAATTAAATATTGGGAAATATCCAAAAGCATTCATCTGCTTGAAAGCAAACCATACTGACATTGAAAACTAACTTAGCAGTCCCTCCATCGTACTTTGTAACTATTCTTGTCTGTTTTGTTCCAGTGTATGAATTTTGTGTTTCCCGGCTAAATTGCTGCTACTGTAGTTCCCTTACCAATGCTGTTTCATATCATTGAAAAGGGACATATTTTTGCAAAGTTTCCTGCATTTAACAAAATTTAACAATAACAATTCAAATGAAACAACACATCTACTGATGCTTGAAGAAACACTTGTCAGACTTCTCTTTTCTTTCTTTATTTTAAAGGTAAAAGTAAAGGGACCCCAGACCGTTAGGTCCAGTCGCGGACGACTCTGGGGTTGTGGTGCTCATCTTGCTTTACTGGCTGAGGGAGCCGGCGTACAGCTTCCGGGTCATGTGGCCAGCATGACTACGCCGCTTCTGGCGAACCAGAGCAGCGCACGGAAACACTGTTTGCCTTCCCGCCGGAGCGGTACCTATTTATGTACTTGCACTTTGATGTGCTTTTGAACTGCTAGGTTGGCAGGAGCAGGGACCGAGCAACGGGAGCTCACCCCGTCGCAGGGATTCGAACCACCGACCTTCCGATCGGCAAGCCCTAGGCTCTGTGGTTTAGACCACAGCGCCACCCACGTCCCTGGTATTTTAAAGGTACCTAGAACGATAATAATAATAATAATAATAAACATTTTATTTATACCCCGCCCTCCCCAGCCAAGACCGGGCTCAGTGCGGCTAACACCAAGTATAAAAACAATTGATTGAAATACAACGTAAAAACAAGATTAAAACACAACATTAAAGTGCAGCCTCATTTCAGTAGAAACTCAAATCAAAAACTATTTGTGGAAGAAACCGTCAAATCTTCACCAAGGCCAACTATCCAGACTGGTCCTACATGGGCCAGAAAAATGCCAGGGAAGTCCCCAAATAGGAGTTCCATCACATATTTGCTAATATAATTCATCAACTCACTGTCATCTGAGAGATGGATGGCATCCAATAAGCAGCAACTGTATCTTTTACCTCAAGCTATATAAAAACAGGAAACTTTCATTAATGTAAGTCATATTGAGAAAAATTGCCTACCTGTGGTAGTTTTTCATAGCCATTTAGAAGGGCAATTACAGCTGCTGTCTGAAGCCAATCTGCAACAGTTTCTGAAACAGTCTTAGCATCTTTGGTTAGATGGTCCAAGTTCAAAGCAGTAGGGCAATTCTTTGAAGAAGGCCTTTGAAAGTTGGCACCAGGCAGCAGCTGATTTAAGACTTAGATGGACTGGCTCAGTGCAGCTGTTTATGACCTTTTCTGCATCCCAATTAGACAAGATGCACCAAATATTTATCCTGTGTACCTCTCCCTGCTAAGCCATTCTTATCAAATTAATGATGACAAAGAAATAATGTCAAAATTCAAAAAGTATCAAAGGGAAGAGAAAAGTTCAGTGAAATTATAATGGATCGAGTATAGAGTTTTTCTTCTGCTTGCCTTTCTACTGAGGTTTTATGAGCATCCTTTTCTTCTTCTCCTCCTCTTGTGGTCCACATTCTCAGCTAGGCTTTCCTGTTAGCATGGGAAGCCAAGAAGGCTACATACTATGTGTGCTTGAAAACTGTTCATTGTTATTTTTTAAAACTGAAGTTGAAAGCAACACCAATCTTAGCCAGCCCAGCATCCTAGGCTTCAAAGACAGCTTAGAAGAAGATATTGTGATGTAACTTGGCCCATGGAAAGTTGAGGAGACTGCAGAGTTTGGGAGAATGGTTCACTGGAAATAAAGAAAAACTCAGCCACGCTCACAATGATAAGGTAAGCTCAACCCTACATACTCCTCAATTCTTGTGTGTGGACAAGTGTTTCAGGGCCCCAGGCAAGCAGCTGAAAGTGAAGGAATAGTGGACTTTGGAATGCCCTGTGTTTTCCCCTTCTATGGTAGGTCTCACATTTACTTATCTTTGTCTAGGCACTCACTTTTCCACAGGTAACTGCTGGTGAAGATTGACCAATTACACTGTAATCAGTATTGTGCTGTAAGCAGTGGTCAAAGATGAGCCAGGAGTAGGAACCAGGAGCCATGAGTTGTGTCATCAAGTTGAAGGACAAATGCCATAGTCAAAACCAAACAGTAAGGACTAAGCAGGAGGCAGGATCAAAGAACAGGCCAGGTAAAACAACAACCAGAGGACATTAAAAGGATATGAGGACATGCCATAGCTCAGGAAGACTGCATTGCTCAGAAAAAGGCTCAGCAAGAACAGGAATAATAATAATAATAATAATAATAATAATAATAATAATAGTATTTTTTTATTTATACCCCGCCCTTCCCAGCCAAGACCGGGCTCAGAGCGGCTAACACCCATAAAATCACAACAAAACATACAAAACAATAAATTAAAATGCAGGTTAAAATACGATTTAAAGTTTAAAATGCAGCCTCATTTTTAAGTAGCCCACCAATCAAACCATAAAGGAATGAAACATCAGGGTTAAACTAAAACCAACCCAAAGGCCAGGCGGAACAGCTCCGTCTTGCAGGCCCTGCGGAAAGATGCCAGATCCCGCAGGGCCCTGGTCTCTTGTGACAGACCGTTCCACCAAGTCGGGGCCAGTACTGAGAAGGCCCTGGCCCTAGTTGCGGCCAGCCTAGCATCCTTGTGGCTCGGGACCTCCAAAATGTTATTATTTGAGGACCTTAAGGTCCTACACGGGGCATACCAGGAGAGATGGTTCCTTAGGTACGAGGGTCCTAGGCCGCATAGGGCTTTAAAGGTCAAAACCAGCACCTAAAACCTGATCCTGTACTCCACCGGGAGCCAGTGCAGCTGGTAAAGCACTGGGTGAATGTGGTCCCTCGACAAAGACCCCATAAGGAGCTTTGCCACGGCATTCTGCACCCGCTGGAGTTTCTGGGTCAGCTTCAAGGGCAGCCCCACGTAGAGCGAGTTACAATAATCAAGTCTGTCTTCTTGCCCTGCAACATCCAGTGGCCGGCTTTGTTATAAGTCCAAGTAAATCCTGACAACTGTGCAGGCAAAAAGGTGCAACCTATTCTGCTCTCAAAGGTTTGATGAAAGGGTAGGACTAGGGGCATTAGCCCTATTCAATCAGAATTTGCCTGTTATTAAATTTATATATTATCCTTCATCTGAAGATCACAGGGCAATTCACAACATAGAAATACAAAATGAGAACACAAAGCATGTAATAAAACAGGAACAAAAACAAACCAACACCCCGTGCAAAAAAAGCCATTTAAAAGACCATCAAATGTTCAGTTGCCCCAAGGCCCAGTTACAGGTAGGTAGCCGTGTTGGTCTGTCATAGTCAAAACAAAATAAAAAATAAAAAAATTCCTTCCAGTAAGTAGCACCTTAGAGACCAACTAAGTTTGTTCTTGGCATGAGCTTTTGTGTGCATGCACACGAAAGCTCATACCAAGAACAAACTTAGTTGGTCTCTAAGGTGCTACTGGAAGGAAAAGGTATCTGAAGAAGCGTGCATGCACACGAAAGCTCATACCAAGAACAAACTTAGTTGGTCTCTAAGGTGCTACTGGAAGGAAAAGGTATCTGAAGAAGCGTGCATGCACACGAAAGCTCATACCAAGAACAAACTTAGTTGGTCCCCAAAGCCCAGTTATAGAGAAACGTTTTTGACAGCCACCTAAAGATATGTAATGAAGGTGGTAGTTAAGCCTCTCTGGGGAGAGCATTCCACAACTGGGAAGCTACTGAAGAAAAGGCCTATTCTCATGTTGCTGCTCTCCACACACAAAGAAGGGCCTCAGATGATTATCACAGGATCTGGGTCAATTTATATGGGGAGAGGCAGCTCTTGAGGTACTGTGGTCCTGAGACATATAAGGCTTTGTAGGTCAAAACCAGCACTTTGACTTGGGCCTGGAAACTAATTGGAAAGACTGCTGCATAAAAACCCAATCACACAGTCACTGATGTGTTAAAATGTACTATTTATTGCAATATAGTGCATCATTTAAAATTACATTTGCTACTGTGGAGTTTACTTGTCTGTTCATCTTTTTTTCTCTCTTCTGCGAGCTTCTGCTCTTGCTCCAGCTGAATTGTTTCTGACAAAAAGTGTGCAGGTTCAGGCCAATTAAAACTATCCAATTTAAAGCAAATCAGAAAGTTCAGATTGGTGATGTAATGGAATACAGCACAGGGGTAGAGGTTTCTGCCATCAAGAAAAAGTGAATATTAGTTAATTTAGTTTTCTATTACAGAACATGGATTTTTAATTCTCAGCTCCAAATGCAATTTCTTCTAATTCTATTTTATGCCTATCAAATTGCATTGTCCACTATGGATGAACCTTCAATTGAATCCTAGCATAAAATTCCTATTAAATTCCATATCAATTAGAAGTGCCTTGTTTCATTATACTTCATATTTAAATGATTATTGGAGGACAAAGCCCTTGGAAAAGGACCCACACAGGTGATTTTAAACCTCCACTATAATGTACTTTGTGACTCGATTCACTAACCATCCAATCACCCTTGTATGTTCTGAATAGAATACTTTAATAACCCAAAAATGCTTTTGTTCAGCTTCATATCTTCTCTGTTGCACAGAAACTATGGGCAAAAGGGCTGAAAACATTGTCTATGGTTTTCCTTAAAGTTGCTTCACAAGCACATACAAAACTTAAACCAGGTGCACAGAGCTACATATGAGGATCGATCCCTCCCCATTTGCTAAATGCATGTGATCACAGTTCATTGAAGACTTTGGTTTCCATTAGATGAGCAGCAGCACTTATATTCTGTAAAACTTTGCTAAATTCCAAAATCGGAAATGTAGATTCAGATGCCCAAACCTGATAAGTGAATTTGGATGACTGAGGGTCAGAATTCCTTCTAATATTGAACGTGGCAGCAGGGATGGAAAAATCTATTAAGTTTGGGTTCTGCCTTTTTCTCATTTTTTCCCCAATCTTTAGTTCAGCTTGCATCATTTGAACAAAATCTTGCAGTTTAATAACAACACACTTGAAAATTCACATGCACTTTCACACACATTTCTCCTAATAGATAGAGTTTTGTACACCATTTTGCCTTAAATACATGTTTTTGCAAGCTATTTCCTCTAATACTGTGCATGGCAGGGAAGAAACATGGAGATACAGTAGTTGATCGGCTCAAGACTCAGAACAGCTTACAGTTTGTATCCTGTAGGTGGGAACTAGAGTTGGGAGGATGCACACAGAAAATAGATAAAACACACACTCTATTTGCAATAAATAGAGATATTACCAGCAAGAAGATTAGGGAATTTACCATCCATCTATCTGGTTACCTGCTGAGGAAAAGTGTAGGATCCCACAGTGGAAGTACTGCAAAAATGTATTAGGCTAAGCAATAAAACAAAACAAAACATTATTGGTACTGCCTGTATCTGACCCAAACACAACTATAGATTTCTGGCATGGAAAAACAGGAGACCCGGCCTCATTCGTAAGCTCCCTCACTTCTATGAAGGGTGTGGGTATGTAACCAAAAAGGTGGATGATAGGAGATGATTGGCAACCCTGCTAATAATAATAATAATAATAATAATAATAATAATAAATTAATAATAATAATAATAAATTTATACCCTGCCCTTCCCGGTTCAGAAACCCGGGCTCAGGGTGACTAACAACAAATTTAAAACACTTAATTGTAATACAACATAAAAGCAGCATAAAATACAGTATAAAAGCATGAATAAGAATAAAATTCAAAGTTCAAAAATCAATAGGGGAAATCCATCCAATAAACATTAGATAGTCACCAGGGCTAGCTGGCTAAATTAGTCCTACTTGGGCCAGTGAGGAGGCCAGGGGAGAATTAGCTGTGGGGTCCCAGAGCAGGTAATCTTCATAAAAAGGGAAGGGGGGAGAGAAAGGAAATAAAAGATCAAGCTAAGTTCAAATTAATATGCAATAGGGCTTTTGCCCATCTCCTCCCCTGGCCCCGTGCTCCCAAAATTGGCTTGGGGTGTGTGTCAGGAACAGCCCCAGAACAGCACACGGATGAAGGAAAGAGGGGATTGTTTGTGCACATGGAACAATTGAAAGACCACAATACTGAATTCTATCCTGTCCTGACCCTGATGTTGGGAAAGATGGAGGGCACAAGGAGAAGGGGACGACAGAGGACGAGATGGTTGGACAGTGTTCTCGAAGCTACTAGCATGAGTTTGGCCAAACTGCGAGAGGCAGTGGAGGATAGGTGTGCCTGGCGTGTCTTGGTCCATGGGGTCACGAAGAGTCGGACACGACTGAACGACTGAACAACAACAACAACAACATCCTGTCCTGACGTGATGCTGGAGTGCTGCTCAGGTCTATATCTCATGCACTGCTGCCGACACGTTTTTCCTTATTAATTTACAAGCCTGGCAGCAAGCCATTCTAAGTCATTAGATCATCAAAGCTATTTGGACGTAAGTGTAGCTTTCAACCCCCTTTTAATCATATTGTCTATTTCTGAACGTGGAATGTTTGGGTGTTGTGTGTATGTACACGCAAATCACAGCAATTCAGCATGACTTTGCCGTGGCTGCTTGCACCTAAGGGACTGCAAGTTCTCCCAGATTCCTATGGGAAGCCTGCAAGCAGCCCCAGAGCACCAAAGCCATCTCACCTCCTGCAGTCCCCAGCCACTGGTATTCAGAAACATACTGCCACCAAGAATGGATGTAGACCATAACCATCAGGGTTAGTTGCCATGGACTACTTTATCCTCCCTGAATCTAATTCTCTTTTGAAGCCCTCCAAGAAAGTGACCATCACTGCTCCTTGGGGAAGCAAATTCCATAATTTAACTATGTGCTGTTTGAAAAAGTACCGTATTTTTCCATTTATAAGATGTTTGTTGTTGTTTTTGCTAAATAATGTTAAGCAAAAATGGGGGGGGGTGTCTTATGCATGGATAGTGAATAAGACAAAGGGGGCAGGATCTGTATCGCTTCCACCCGGAAGGGCCAATCGACTCAGTGCATCAGGGTGGGTCAGGGTGGGTCAGGGTGTACTGGAACCCATTCAGGAATATAGACCATCGCAACATTCTGGGGGAGAGGATTTGCGGCGTTTGTTTGTTCGGGTTGAACAACCCTAACAGTGGTTTGTGGTCCATTTCAATGGAGAAATGGCGACCGTATACATAATCATGACTGGCGTTGGTGAGCTGGTGAGCGATTGGTGGCGGCGATCTCCGCCCCCCCCCCCCCAAAGGGCAACAACTCAAGAAATCAAGAATATTGATTTCTTAATTTTGGGTTCAAAAAAATAGGGGGGGTTGTCTTATACATGGGGACATGTTATACACAGACAAATACGGTACTTTCTTTTGTCTCTCATTCTAAATCTTCCCACATTCAGCTCTATTGCATGTCCCTGATTTCTAGCGTTATAAAAGATGGAGACAGTGGGTTCAGTCTGTTAAAATTAAGTCTCTACTTACCAACTCATGCTTCTGTTACATGTAATATACAGTGGTACCTCGGGTTACATACACTTCAGGTTACATATGCTTCAGGTTACAGACTCTGCTAACCCAGAAATAGTACCTCGGGTTAAGAACTTTGCTTCAGGATGAGAACAGAAATCGGGCAGCGGCGGCGCAGCGGCAGCGGGAGGCCCCATTAGCTAAAGTGGTGCTTCAGGTTAAGAACGTTTTCAGGTTAAGAACGGACCTCCGGAATGAATTAAGTGCGTAACCAGAGGTACCACTGTATATGAATAACATTTAAGGACAGCCATGATGATGGCTATGGGAAAAAAAGCAAAAGCAGCCCCCTTTCATACCTTTATGCAACTTTTTATTTTCTTTTTTTGGCCTCTCTACCAAAAACTGAACTAAGAGTTAAAAAGTCAAGGGGAAACTGGTTCTTTCAAAAACTTCTTTTTCTGAGGTGAGATTGCCAGAGCTCTAATTTTTAATTCTCCTTTTGAGAATGTCATAGGCCCTTATTGCATCTGTGAGATTTAATTACTTATAGTTGCAAGGGGTCACCACTGGCTCACGGCAGGGAAGATAAAAAATGCTGAGCTGCTAAATAAAGGATAGTTAGTGGAGTTGTTCTTTCTCTCCCCCCCCCTTTATTTTTTTCATAAAGTAGAGGCTGACAAAAGTACAGATGTTCTTTTGGGCAATATCTTCCTGTCTCATCTGAAGCCTCTCTCCGCGTTCAGAATGAAATGTTCTTCTGTATATTCTATCTTAATGCCTTTTGAAATAGTTCCATAATTCAAATTCTATGCAACCTAAAGCTGAGCTTCATCAAGACCTTTTGAACTGCTTTGGAATTCAAGCAAGGAAGTCTAATCCTGTTTTTTAAACATGAAGCAGTACAAGTCGGTGGTGATGAGTTTCTATATATGTTATGAGTTTATGGAGAGTTTTGGGCTGTTCTCAGAAGCCCCTTTTCCTCCTCAGAATATTTTGGGTGGTTTAATGATTGTAGTCTTGAACTTGGACATGGCAGAACTGGCTTCAGGTCCCTGTTTAGCTAGCAGCATGCAGGGTACATCTGTATCTGCTCCATTTTTCAATGCTAGGTCCATCAAGCAAAAATAGTATTGCACTGCTATGCATGTTTGTGAGAGGTAAAGGGATCCCTGACCGTTAGGTCCAGTCATGGACGACTCTGGGGTTGCGGCGCTCATCTCGCTTTATTGGCTGAGGGAGCCGGCGTACAGCTTCTGGGTCATGTGGCCAGCATGACAAAGCCGCTTCTGGCGAACCAGAGCAGCGCACGGAAACGCCGTTTACCTTCCCGCCGAAGCTGTACCTATTTATCTACTTGCACTTTGACGTGCTTTCGAACTGCTAGGTTGGCAGGAGCAGGGACCGAGCAACGGGAGTTCACCCCGTCATGGGGATTCGAACCGCCGACCTTCTGATCGGCAAGCCCTAGGCTCTGTGGTTTAGACCGCAGCGCCACCTGCGTCCCACTGTGTTTGTGGGAAGGACAAGCTAAAAACTGCAAAAGACGCTACAAGTTGAAGTGCTGTAGGAATAATGAATGGCTGCTACATGTTTTAATGTTATTTGTTTATATACGATAATCCACAGCTTTGGCAGTGGCAGAAAGGAAATACAGGACATGTAAGATCATATGAATCCTATATAGTTACAAAGGGCTCCTCCAGGCAAACTGTTTGAACAAAGCTTACATGGAGCTTAAATTATATCCAGTCTTTATTGAGCATTCATTCTGATTTGTTTGTACAACAGTGCGTATTCATCCTATATTTCTCCTAATTTGCACATCTTCCTATTAATCATTCCTTCAAGGCACACTTTTCAATGCATTTCCTTGTCCAATCCAAAGTCCAGTCTTTTGGAGAAAGTGGGTTTATTGTGCAAGAAATCCAAATCACCTTTAATTGTGCAACCTGAATTTGCCAGTATGTGACTGGAGGTGCTCCAAGATACATAGCTGTTATATATAGTTAAGCCATAGCTGTCAACCCTCCCTTTTTTTGGCGGGAAACTCCCTTATTCCAATGCCGTTTCCCGCTGCTATCCCAGATTGTTGATATCCCTTAAATTTCCCGGGTTTCAAAGGAAGCAGCTCCTCTCCCTCCCTGCCGGTCAGGGAGGCTCCTCAGCTGCGTTGCTCGGCTGCCAATAAGTAGTCTGAGACTGACTGGGGGCGGAGCTTGCATGCCTTGTGCAGCCAGACCCTCACGCCCAACCAGACAGATAGCCTGCCTGCCGTCTATGTGCTCGCTCTTTCGCTCACCCGTTCGCGCGCAGCCTCTGGAGCGCAGGGTGGCGAGGCTACTTGGTGCCATTGCACCGCCCTCGCGGCATCCCTTATTTTCAAATCCAAAAGTTCGGAAAAATCCCTTATTTTCAAATCCGAAAGTTGACAGCTATGATTTAAGCTCTCATCTAGCTTGGCCCACTGTGAGCAGGACCGGTGCCAGGGTTTCTGGCGCCCTAGGCGAGGGTACGGGGCACCGTACGTTATGCGCAATGACGTATGGTGCCCCGCCCCCTGCGCACCGGGCACCCCGCGCTGCCGCGATTTTCACCGCTGGTCCGCGGCACTGGGGGGCGGCGGGCAGGCTGGCCAGCGCCCCCTCCATTTTGGTGCCCTAGGCAGTTGCCTAGTTGGCCTAAATGGAAGCGCCGGCCCTGACTGTGAGGCAAGCCATACACCAGGGGAGGGAAAGGGTAGATAAGAAAACTGTAGAGGGGATGTTCATGAGGACTACAGCTCCCTCTAGTCCTATTTAGGGATGTCAGAGAAGCCTGAAGAAAATTGGAGCAGGAGTAAAAATTGCCAATGTCCCCTTTTCCGTCCCATATCCAGAACGGAAATCAATCCAGCGAATATGATCAATAGTCACTGTTGTTGCGATTTTCTGCCCGCAAATAATACTTCCTTGATTACCTTTCCCCTCCCCCCTCCCCATTTGTATTGCATTTCCTTTGCGTTGAAATGAATGGGGTGGAAGAAATTAAAGACAATACAAATCATGTAATTAAGTTGCGTATTTTTGCCACAGCAGACAGTGAGATGACTGCCATTGATGGAGTGAGGCCTGCAACTGTACCCCATCATCCAGTCATAGCAGCACCACATTGTCACATAATTACTGCGGTCCTATATTCCCTTGCTGCTTTCAGCCTCTCATTCCAAACTGCAGCTGTGATTCTACATCACACATTTAACGGGGAGTAAGACCCATTTAACCCAAATGATATAGAATTGCGCTGTGAGGGAGGTAATGCCAATTAACAGATGTTAAATAAAACAATTGTTGGGATGCAGGAGCTGGGATATCTGTTTAAATGAATAATACTTTGTATCTGAGATGCAAATAATCATTCCATACTAGAAAATTATATTCATTCATTCATTCATTCCAAAATGGATCAAAAATACATCCAGAAACAATGAGATTTACATAGAAAAAGGGGAGATTAACTGAATGCCTATCAGCCGAGGGATCAAAAGCACAACTCAAATGGATTAGTATGTGTTATATTCTCTCAAAATGTTCTTCCTTCTAAATTTTTATGATGTGGTACAAACTTTTTGTTCCAAACAGGTCATTTTAGCACACAATCTTCTTGGTAACCACATATTTCAGCACCTGGTATGCCTCAAACTAGCAATTGAGGAGGCATCACAAAAGAGACAAAATATCCATTTTGTACCAAAAGGAATTGCTTTTTTTAAAAAAGCTAACTGTCTCTAGGGCAGCAAGGATGACAAAATGGCAGGAAAACTACAGAACCGTCAACACCTCTATTGAATACTGTCAGAAAATACCAGGATTTCCAAGACTACCTGTAGCTTTTTTAATAGACAGTCCTGAAACTATGGTTTTCTTTTATGGTAATCACTGACATTTTTGCCCACTATAGTTCCTAGAAGTCGAGAGCAGCTTGCATCCTGGAAAGCAATAGTCATCCTAATGAAACCCACAATTAACAAAAGCTACTGTGCCTTAGAAAATGTACACAGTGGTACCTTGGTCCTCAAACTTAATCCATTCCAGAAGTCCATTCCAAAACCAAAGCATGCTTTCCCATAGAAAATAATGCAAAACGGATTAATCCGTTCCAGACTTTTAAAAACAACCCTTAAAACAGCAATTTAACATGAATTGTACTAACGACCATTGATCCATAAAATGAAAGCAATAATCAATGTACTGGACTATAAAATAAATAAAACAGTATTGTAGATGATAAAAATTAAAAAAAAAATCTTACCTGCACTGATGATAGTCATTGTTTGAATGGGGGGCTTTTATCAATTTCTGCAGTCACACAATCAATCAATCAGTAGCTGAACTGGGTTCCACCCAGTCACAAAAACAAATTAACCGAAAAAGCCTCAAAAACAAACAAACAAAAAAAAACACAAAATATATAGCAAAAACAAAAGCACCACCACCTCAGAACACTGCAATCGGAAATGGAAGACTTGAATTACAATGGGGGGACACAAATTAAATCAAGGGAAGTAATAGTACCACTGTATTCTGCTCTGGTCAGACCTCACCTGGAATACTGTGTCCAGTTCTGGGCACCACAGTTCAAGAAGGATACTGACAAGCTGGAACGTGTCCAGAGGAGGGCAACCAAAATGGTCAAAGGCCTGGAAACGATGCCTTATGAGGAATGGCTTAGGGAGCTGGGTATGTTTAGCCTGGAGAAGAGAAGGTTAAGGGGTGATATGATAGCCATGTTCAAATATATAAAAGAATGTCATATAGAGGAGGGAGAAAGGTTGTTTTCTGCTGCTCCAGAGAAGCGGACATGGAGCAATGGATTCAAACTACAAGAAAGAAGATTCCACCTAAATATTAGAAAGAACTTCCTGACAGTAAGAGTTGTTCGACAGTGGAATTTGCTGCCAAGGAGTGTGGTGGAGTCTCCTTCTTTGGAGGTCTTTAAGCAGAGGCTTGACAGCCACCTGTCATGAATGCTTTGATAGTGTTTCCTGCTTGGCAGGGGGTTGGACTGGATGGCCCTTGTGGTCTCTTCCAACTCTATGTTTCTATGAAATTAGCAGCACAACAGTAAGAACAGAAACAGAAGACTTCAGTTACAATGAAGTGGACAAATAAGCAGCACAACAGTGAAAACGGAAGCCCAGGAACATGTTCGGCTTTCGATGCAAAGTTCACAAACTGGAACACTGACTTCCGAGTTTGCAGCATTTGAGTTCCAAGTTGTTTGGAAACTAAGCTGTTAAAAAACCAAGGTACCACTGTACATACATTATCTAAAGATCTTTTGAAAGTGTAAATTCTTTTCAGTTTCTAAGTTCCGTTTCTAAGTGCAGTGTTCAGTTCACTCGAAGTCTAGTTCCTTTCTTTTCTTTGAACTTAGCAGCGGATGCTTGAGTCAATCATTAAAGCAACTTTAAAATATATATCATTTATGTATGATACATTATGCATCTCACAAAGAAACGTCACTGGAAAATGCAATTCACTGTAAACAAGTGTAAAGTGATGCATGTTAGGACAAAAACACTTGATTTCACATATACGCTCATGGGGTGTGAACTGGCAGTGATGAACCAGGAAAGAGACCTTGGGGTCATAGTGGATGTCATGAGCGAGAGTCAGGAGTAGGTCAACAATTAAAAAAACCCACTGGTGTCAGTGAAATTAACTCTTTATTCATGCCTAAATCATACCAAGAAGAGACCCGCTGAAATCAGCTTAAGTCACTTGCTTTCAATGTGTCTAATCTATGGCTCGGTCAGATGCAACCGTGATTTATTGTTTTAGTTGACATATTAAACTTTTGCATGACAGCGAGAAAGCTTTTGAACTCTACAACAATCTGTGCCTCTGACATTGTAAAGCTGTGAAGGCATATGTCTGAAAATTTGAAA
Organism: Darevskia nairensis; assembly: GCA_034642065.1. NCBI lineage: Eukaryota > Metazoa > Chordata > Lepidosauria > Squamata > Lacertidae > Darevskia > Darevskia nairensis. The sequence goes on along the minus strand of JAWWNI010000752.1, from coordinate 121,946 downwards.
GCGTTCCAAATAAGTTGGCTAGCCCAGAAAAGGTCAAGGAAAGGCTCTCAGTTCCACCAAAGCATTTTATTACACCCTATTGTGCATGTTATGCAGATGAGAGCAATGAAATGAAATAAAATGAAATCTCACGATCAGATATGTTTGGTTTCCTCCGCTTATTTTCTTAGTCTCTCCATGGCAATATTATCTCTTATGTCAAGGTAAAAAGGGGGGGGGGTACTCAGAAGCTAAGGCTAGTGATTCTTTAAAAAATGAAATAAAATCTTGTCTGTCAGCATCTACAGCATGAATACAAATGTAGCCTATTTACTGACACATCAGATAAACTAATCCCATCTCACAGGGGGGGAAATGAGATTGGGAAATTGGAAAGATCAAAAATAGGGGGGTATAATAGGGTGCACAATTTCAGGCAGCATTGTATTCATTTTGTGAAACCTACCAACATGGTGTAATATTGTTGCATGCATCATGAAATTAGGCTCCCATGCTGTGGTTAGCACTAAGCAGCAATGACATGAGCGGCATAATGAAAAGGTTTGTATGTTGCTCAAAGTACAGGGAAATCGGAGGAAGCTGGCAACCCCAAGGTATATCTTACCTATGCCCGGGATGGGGAACTTGTGACCTTCCAAATGTTGGACTGAAACTTCCATCAACCCTGATCATTCATCATGCTGGCTAGGGTTGGTGGGGACTGGAGTCAACATGTGGAGGGGTCATAGGTTCCCCATCTATGACTTCTGGTCTTAAGAACAGCTTCCTTCCAAGAATGGCTGAAGAGCCAATCCTTTGAGAAGCACAGTTGTGATGGGAGTATGCACTGGCTCTTACATTACACAAAAGGTCCTCTGGGGACCTTCATCACCGTTCCTTCCAGAATTACACTAGCAGTGCTTGAGCAGGAAAGGATATTAAAAATAAAATAAATCAAAAACTTTATTGCGATCCAAAGACCCCCAAAACAATTTCAAAACTAGATACAGTTAAAATGACCAGACAGACAGATGGAAGAAACCAAGGTAGTCATTTTGTTTTATCTAGTAGTAGTAGTAATAATAATAATAATAATAATAATAATAATTTATTATTTATACCCCGCCCATCTGACTGGGTTTCCCCAGCCACTCTGGGCGGCTTCCAACAGAATATTAAAATACAATAGTCTATTAAACATTAAAAGCTTCCCTAAACAGGGCTGCCATCAGATGTCTTCTAAATGTCAGGTAGTTTTTTATCTCTTTGACATCTGATGGGAGGGCTTTCCACAGGGAGGGCGCTACTGCATAGAAGGCCCTCTGTCTGGTTCCCTTTAGCTTTGCTTCTTACAGTGAGGGAACTGCCAGAAGGCCCTCAGAGCTGGACCTCCATGTCCACGCTGAACGATGGGGGTGGAGACGCTCCTTCAGGTATACTGGGCTGAGGTCGTTTAGGGCTTTAAAGGTCAGCACCAACACTTTGAATTGTGCTCAGAAATGTACTGGGAACCAATGTAGGTCATTTAGGACTGGTGTTATGTGGTCTCGGCGGCCGCCCCCAGTCACCAGTCTAGTTGCCGCATTCTGGATTAATTGCAGTTTCCGGGTCCTCTTCAAAGGTAGCCCCACGTAGAGTGCATTGCAGTAGTCCAAGCAAGAGATAACTAGAGCATGCACCACTCTGGTGAGACAGGTAGGATCTCAGCTTGCGTACCAGATGGAGCTGGTAGATGGCTGCCCTGGATACAGAATGCCTCTCAGGATATCTGTCAGGATGCCTCTCAGGATATCATACCAGACTTTGAAAGCACGCTTAATAGTCATGGCTTTCCCCCTAAGAATCCCTGGTACTGTAGTTTGTGAAGTGTGCCGGTCAATTGTAGCTCTGTGAGGGCTACTGAAACTCCCAAGATTTATTTTTTTTGGGGGGGGGGAGCTGCAAATGTTAATGTGGTCTCAATGTGCTTCAAATGTTATGTTGTGGATGTTGACCCTTGGAATGCACAAGATGAGAGACAAGCACATCAACATCTCTTCCCTTGAGATCTTCCCCATTCTATTGTTGCTGGAGCAGTGTGTGGTGGAGTCGGAGAGAATCACAACCACGCTTCTCCTCCAAACTAGTGATAAGAAGCAACTGAGCTACGACTGATAATTCATGCAAGATCATGATACCCTCAGCTAGAAATAGTGCGCTCAATAACGAATGCACTTGGAGACTATTGAACTCTTTGCCCATTAAATTCAGGCACCGCCTGTAATTTTCTTGATTAGCCAGTCTTTTATTGTTTTGTATTGCTTTTAAATGTCTTTTTTTCTTGCTGTGCACTGGCCTGATATTTTGCAAGGCGGCAATTCATAAATACTTCTATAAATAAATACAAATAATGAGGCTTCCATGCTGTGGGATGCCTAATCATGCATTTTGGACACCATCTTAAAACTCAATTGTCCCAACAAACCTTCTCTTGAAGGTGACCCATATTGTAGTACCATAAAACTATGTGAACATTTTATTATATTTTTTGTCTTGATTTTTAATTTTTTTATTATACACTGCGTAAGTATACTATATGCAGATGATTATACGGTATGAAAATTTGCTGAATAAAATAAATGAATAAATCTGTAATGTAGATCTCTCAAATTGCCTTGCATATCAACCCCCCTTTTAGATTACTGCAGGCATGTCCAACAGGTAGATTGCGATCTACCGATCACGGGGCGTTCCTGGTAGATCTCAACAACTTTGGCTTCCTAAAACAAGCTCAACAACTTTGGGCCATCCAATGATAATGGGTAGATCACGGCCAGTTCTTTTATACTGTGAGTAGATCGCAATCTATTGGGAGTTGGACGTCCCTGAATTAGCCCAATGTGATTCAGATTATAGTGAATCTTGTGTATGAAGGCTGCAATGTACCAGAGATGACTGGAGGCAAAGGGAAGTTTAATAAATCCAGTTTGAAAGCTTTAGCTTTGGGGAAACCTGATCAGAAGTGGATTTGTATTACGATCACATTTGCCCAAAGCCAGGTAACATTTTTACTAAAGCCCTTCTTCCTTAAGGTATTTCTGCAGACTTGAGAAATGTTTCAAATCTCACTCAGCGCAGTTAACCCAATGTAATTTGGTAGCAACAGTACTTGTGAAACTCTTCAGATGACTTTTATTTTATTCTTGTTCATATGTATACTCTATGTACTATATGACCAGGTTTTTTTCTTTTCATTTAAGTTTACACTTATTAATATAAAACAACTTGCTCTGTTTTGTAAAAGAAACAAAAAGACAGCAAAGGTAGGAATTTGTGTGCTAGTTTTTAATTTTTCTTGTAGAGTAGAAAGTAACAAGTAAATGGAATGAAGCAAAGTTCTATCCATTCTCTGTCAATGGAACTTTTGTGTTCGATGTCCCTTCCAACTAACAAGGCTATAATAAAAACTAGGTTGTGGGATATTGAACACCAGGAACTAACAGCAGCAGCAGAGAAAACATGTTCCCCTCTTTACTTTCAACTCTCTTGGGCACATGAAATTAATCACAATTATCTTGAATTTTTGCTTAACCCCCAAGAAAGAAGGGCATTTTCGCTGGCCAGGTTTAACTCAAATCCATCAAACCTCCTTTGGGGAAGATTCTTGGGCATGGTGAAAGGAGGAAGAATTTGCCCATGTCAAGACCACCATGTGGAAACTCTCACACATATGGTTCCTAAATGCAAACTATATGTAGATCTCTGCCAGCAATTCCTTGATCAACTCTGCATTCCCAAATGGAAACCAGAGTTGGAAGTCATACATTTTCTATTATTGGGGAATGATCAGGAGCCCACCAAGCTAGTGGCTAAATATCTTTATCTAGTTTTCTGTTGTTGAAATACACTGCAGACCCAGAGATGTGACAATAGGCTGCTCTGCCCTCATCTTTTGGTAAATGTCTTGTGCCACTGGGGAGGTGGTAACTCTGTATTGATTTGTTATGGGTGTTTGTATGTGATGCCAATAAAAGGTTTGATGATGATATAGAATATTAGACTCATAATTTGTGTGCAGCTCTATTTTTTAAAGGCAGAGAATTGTCTGTGTTCTATAAATATATCCAGGTATGAGAATATTCTTATTTAAAACAGGAACAACCTATGAGTATGTCCCAACTTCAGTCTCCATCCTCTGAAAAAGAACACCTCATAGGACTAAAGAGGACTATTTGAGGCATTCATGCTCTCATCTAGCCCACCTGCTAAACTACCACCACATCCAAGGTTCCCTTCTGCCAGCCAACAAAGTGAGGTTGCAATTGGGGATCTTCTGGGTCTGAAGAGAAACCTTTGTAGAAACATTCTTCATCAGCCATGGAAGTGAAGGTTCTTTTCAGCCTGGTAAGACTATTTTTTTTTCTGGTTAGGTCCTAAATATGTGTCAGAATATAGATTTGCTGAGAGGAAAACTGTGTATACTGCAATAGTGAATAGAAACTTGCCTTCATCGACCTTTCATGGCTCATCAGCCTGAGAGGACTTGGGACCCTCAGCCTGAGGGCCTCAGGACTCATCAGTGTGAAAGTCCCATGGAGCCTGCCCACCTCTTTGGATCCAAGGTGACTTGGGTGGGTGGGTAATCAGCACACCATTAAGGTGTGGGGGCAGTGAAAAGTGAAAGTGGATAGAGGCCACTGTCCTTATGCTTTGAACCAGGGTGAAGTTGTCCAGATCAAAGAGTCAACTTGAGGCAGTAGCTTCCAAAGCCTCACATCTCTTTACCATGCCTAGGAGCTTAGTGCCTCAAATATCAGCAAGACATAGGCTGCAGGCAAGCTATTTAACCAAGTTTCAGATTTAATTTAGTCCCATTACAATGTTCTGTGTTTTTGTTTGGGCGATGAATGCAATGGGCAATTCTCTTCTCTGTACTTCCAGAAACTATTCACCATTTCAGTACACAGTACAGTTCCACCTAGTGAGTTATTGTCAAATGGATTGCTTCTTTGGCACTCTCAGCTGTTTAATAAGTACAACTTCCCAGAAGAACAATTACGAGTTTAAGGGGAAGAAATACTGTTTTATCTATTAGATGATGAATGCATAGCATTGCCCAGACACTCAGCTATAAAAATCTGTAACAGATTGTAAGCCCATATCCAATTTGTGCACGTCAAGATAAATAACTGGGAAACTACATCTTGAAGGGATGTTATGGATGCTACCCCTATCTCATATGTGTATTTGGATCAGATCAGGCCTGTTGCAATGGTATAATCCAACAAGGTAAAACTGAACCATGGAGCACAAATGGTGGTCACCCACTAAGGCCTCAATATATCTCCTGAGTTTGGCTCCCTTCAGGGGACAACAAACCTGGGGAGGGGGTGTGCCATACACTTAACCTGTTGGGTTGCATTCAGCTTGTTGGGCCACATATTGTTTTCTGGACCTACCAGTTCACTTAGTTGGAATCATAATGGACACCATTGCAGAAGGAGAAGCCAGTATGTCCAGGGATGAAGGGCAGTTAGTATTGCTGGGGCTATATTTAATGTACCAAGAAAAAACACACCAAGAACTCTGGCCAATATAAGTTTCAATAGTGGGAATAATCCCTACTTGTGAATCAATAGTAAATTATGACAAAAACTAATCCATTCAAGTACAAACAGAGATTATAAACTCAAAACAGAGATCACAAATTCAGACTCACAGGGATATGTACAGCTCAATAATACAAAACAGTATTAGAGGTAAGAATCTTTGAATATGTATTTGAAGCAATCGTATTAGTTTGCTTCAAACTTATACGATTCCTTAAAACTTAGGTAAGGAACCACATGTGTAAATGTTGTGTAATAATTTTAATTTTAATTTATGCAACCGAGACAAAATGTAATTTCATGTAATGTTTGATACTTCCAGCTGATGAAGGTGAATACATCGAAACGGGGCCCTGTCCTGGTTTCTGATCCACAACTGACTTCTGACTCCTGCTCTATGTTTGAAACTAAGATCTTCATATCAAACCTGACTATGGACTAATATGAACTTGCCTCTATTCAAAGATTCTTACCTCTAATACTGTTTTGTATTATTGAGCTGTACATATCCCTGTGAGTCTGAGTTTGTGATCTCTGTTTTGAGTTTGTAATCTCTGTTTGTACTTGAATGGATTAGTTTTTGTCATAATTTACTATTGATTCGCAAGTAGGGATTATTCCCACTATTGAAACTTATATTGGCCAGAGTTCTTGGTGTGTTTTTTCTTGGTACATTTAATAACAAGAACTCCAATGTATTTAACGGGGATATATTTAAGGCAGCATCTTATGCTCCATCCTTGGAACCTGTGGAATTCAGGGACTCATTCGCGGTCCATCTAGAGGGCCACAGGTTTCTCATCTGTGCCTTAGCACTACTCCTAAGGATGGATTATAGAGTTCAGTATTGTCAGCATCAGGTCCCCACCAGTGTACCCAGAAGAGTAGGGTTTAATCAGCTGCTCACAGAAACCAAGTGATGTACCTGGTAGAGGAGTTCCACAGCTGCTTTGTACTCTAGCCATATGAACCTAATTTTATAGCATTGATCTACTACTCAATATATTTCAGCGTTTGTTGAAAATGGGCACTTGCACATATCTGGGTAGCAAAGCTATATGCATGATAGATAAAGACTGCACCAGCCACTTCAGTGGAAGAGGAACAAAACCTTGTTGAGAGCAAATTATAGAACTCCATATTGGAGACGTTTCTAATTAGAAATTGGCTCATGCATTGAAGTGTGATGGTTTATGACCTTTAATGAATCTATCCTGGTGTACATGTATATCATCTAACTAACTAAAGCTTTTTACCCTAACAACCCATAAACTAATCCAATTAGCTCTGAGGAGATACCATATACTTCATTGGCACCATGCTTTCTGCTGTACCACTTTTGATTTCGTATTTTGAAATTGCCTAAAGATTTAATGCAAGCATGGGCAAACATCACGGGGAATGCAGGAAACAAACCAGTATGAGGTAGGAGAAAACTGGCATCTCTGATATGATGATGAGAGGACACTCAAGAGCTGGAATAAGTAAAAATGTAAAGGTAAAGGACCCTTGGACTGTTACGTCCAGTCAAAGGCAACTATGGGGTGCGGGGCTCATCTTGCTTTTCCGGCTGAGGAAGCCAGCGTTTGTCCACATACAGCTTTCCAGGTCATGTGGCCAGCATGACTAAACCACTTCTGGTGCATGGAGGACCATGACAAGTTCCAGAGCAGAAAGTAGGATAGCACTTCAGGGTTGCTGCTGTTAATGGCAGTAGCAATGAAGATATTGCAGCAATGACTCCCATATCTGTCTCGCTTTTATTCATAGACTGGGCTCTGGTATATAGCCTGCCACTGTCCGAAAGAGGTGAAGGGATACGACAGTTGAACAATCCCACCATGAATGAAGGTCTGTTTCTGTGCAGGGTTCATGCCTTTGTGGTTTTTAATGGTGTGTTTCTCAATAATGTTGTGCCCAATTTAATCAAAGTTCATGTATTCAAGTTCTTCTTCTACCCAATGGTGCAATTTCTGGCGGTTATTCAAAATCATTCTGAGTTTTAGAGAGAGAAAAACAATGTTGGATTTGCCTGCTATACGGGATAGCAAGCTGAGATAAATGTCAGATACAAAAATGAATAAGGCTCCCTTCAGAGAGGAGTGGGTAACTAATAGGCTCAGGTTTGTGCAAAGATACGTGATTTTTCTGCTGTCTTGTTTAATGGGGAATAATCCCCCCTCTCGGTTAATCTAGCAGTTCAGAGATGTAGTATTTTATGACAGAACATGAGTGTGGAAGCACAAAGGTACCATGTTTCAGGCAGAAGTACAACCTTATCCCCCCAGACTGAGAGGAGGGAAAACCTGTTCTTCTGCTTTATAGTTCTTCTGCCCTTTTAAATCTGTTACTGATGCTGATGTTTTCATACTTGCTCTCCACCAGAAGGTCCCAGAGTGGGTTAGAGCAACAAAAACAACACACTTTAAAACAAAACAAAATTATTATTATTATTATTATTATTATTATTATTATTATTATTATATCATGAAGCAACCACACCCACACTGCTCTTCTCGGAGCAGCTTATTGGGTGCAAAAAATATTTTGAAATAAAAAATACTTTGAAATAAAATGCTAAACAAACCTTGATCGGATAAATATGCATTGTGCTTGAAGAAGAAGAAAACACAAGAAAAGAGATGCCAAGAGGTACAGGCAATTTGCATTCAGTTCCCAGGCTATAATGTGTGCTATTTGAGGTGAAAAACTGGGGTGGAGAAGAGTTGAGGAACATTGTAAGATGCCTTAAACTGAGTCAGATCCTTAGTCCAATTAGCTCAGTGTGGTCTACAGTGATTTCAGAATTAGGGGTCTTTATCTGCCCTACCTGGAGAGGCTTCAACCTGGGACCTTCTGCATGCAGCTCTTCTGCAGTTTATGTTGTGAAAGAAGAAATGCCAAAAGAAGAAGAAGAAGAAGGCATTCACTCCTGTTTTACACATACACATTTAAGTCTGAAACTAAAGTCCTATGCGGGCATTCAATGCATCATTGATAACCCTATGAGGCAAGAGAGTTGGGGTGTAAACACACATCCTATGCCTACAGCTCCATCTGCACCACCCCTTTCCCAAGATTATCCATATTAGTTCCACGCCAGTCCCTCCCCCTTTAAAAAACACGCTCCATCAATTAATAGTAATAGAAAAACACACTCTGCCCATCATGTTCCTTACACCTATATGTTATTTTTTGAAACAGTGAAGTATTTTTACTTTTAAGAAAATCACTGTGTGTGAGAGAGAGAGAAATAGAATTGAAAGGGAAGACTTCCCTTAAAAAACAAACCATTGAACACACTTTTCTCAGGCACTCAGTAGCCAGCTCCTCTGGCTTCCCATCCTTCAGTCCAGGAAGCTTGTTCTAACATCTCTTGTGGACTGTTTTCAGATCAGAAAGCATGGGCAGCTACAGTAAGCAAGACACAGGGCACTGGAGAAAAATAAAAAATAAAAAAACACATACCACCCTTGGCCAACCAACCCCTGCCAAAATGGTAAAGAATTTCTCAAGTGAGGCAGAAAAAAATGGAATCCTCATTTGCAGAGCAAGAAAACATGAACAATGAAAAGGCAAGCATTGGGCACAGTGTGTAGGCTGCCCCATGAGTTGGAACCCTAAGCTCATTTAGCATTCTGCCCCACTGCTAACATGCTCCCAATGGTGCAGGCAGCATTAGGGAAGAGCTGATGTGGAAGTCAGCGCATGGGTGGATGCCTTTGGTCAGTGGGATGGTATCTATGGGATTCCACCCACCACTTTTGTTTCATTCTTCTTCAAAGCCAGCATCCAAGAAAGAGTCTGTTGGCTTTGATACGTGATCAAAGACATTGTTGCTGCTTTACAGAGGAAGGAAAATGTAAGCAACAACTCAAAGCCAGTTTTATGCATTTATTTTCATAAGGTGAGCGAATGGTCTTTGGCAGAGGGAAATGTTCCAACACAAATGAAGGAATGCAAGCATTACCATATCAGAGTAGCTAAGGAAATGATTTATTTACAATATTCATTACCTATGCAAGTTTGCCTCAGTATATCACTGTGAACATTTCCCTCTGTTTAGTCACCTTGAAAGCTGTTATCATATAATCATAGAATTGTAATCCAACCCCCTGCAATGCACGAGTCTTAAAAAGTGGTCCACCATCCAATTTGGAACCATGCCAGACCCTGCTAGCTTTTGCAAATGTGCTAGCAATTTTATTGCTGCACCACTAGGAAGACTAGATTAGGAACCATAGAATCATAGAATTGTAAATTCTGAAGGGACCACAAAGATCACCTAGTCCAATCCCCTTCAAGGCAGGAATCTTTTGCCCAATGTGGGTCTCAAACCCAGTTCCCTGAAATTGTCTCATGCTCTAGCACTTGAATAATATTTCAGTGCAACATTCACCATACACCAGGCATGGCCAAACTCCCATCATCCCTAGCTAACAGAACCAGTGGTCAGGGATGATGGGATTTGTAGCCCCAAAACAGCTGGAGGGCCAAGTTTGGCCATGCCTGCCATACACCATACATTTGGGAATCTGTACCTTCCAATTCTTATCAGAATCCATCGCATCCACAGGAGGCCTTGCTATCAGGCTTGGGGGAATCAGCTTCCTCCCCCGTGGCAGTAAACAAAGGATCAAACAAAAGAAATGTCTTACTAGTTAGAATATCTAATAATTAAAGTGAGAGAACAAAGAACACATCTCCTAGAACGGCGGTGCTCCCAATTAAGGGTCACTCCTACATTTTGTAATCTGAGCTTGTAACCTCTGTGCTTTCTGTTCTGACACTTTCTGAGCTCTCCGTGACTTTGGAGAAGGGGGGTAAATACTATCCAGAGACTGTGAATCTGTTAACTCTCTCTCTCTCTTCTAGTGTTTCTTCTGCTAGCTGTTCCCCATCCAGTATTTCCCAGCTTCTGCCTTCTGAACTATGCCCTTCTGCAAACCACTGTTCCAAATCTATACTGTCCTCCTGCAAACATTCAGGATCAGGATCAGGGGGAGGGGTGGCTCCCACCATTCTTCCTCAGTGCAGCCCTCCTCAGCATGGTCCCTGACACCTGCTGGGCCTTTGAAGGATGTGGCATAGTGCTCGCTGCTGCGCCGGACTCTGACGGAGGCCACTGCTGCAGTGGGAGGGCCCACCAGAGCCCGCCTGGCTGTGGAACACTGAGGTGGCCTGACCCCCCCCCCATTGAAAATTTTCTGGGCACCCAGGGCTCCACAGAGACGGCACCCCTCCTCTTCCCCTATGTTTTATTGGGATTACATAGCAGCCCTAAGTTCCCATCACAAGCATTCAAAGCACCCCATACACCCTATCTTGACTCCCCTCCCCCTACTAAGGCTGATGACAGTTTCAAAGAGATTTCATGGTAGTGTAACGAGGCCATCATTGTTGTGCATTCAGCCACCTTCCATCACCTCGGGTCAAACTGTTTTGATAGAAAAAAGCAGTGAAGGCAGTGGAGCGCATGTTCATATACCAAGATGTCCCATCATATAACTTTCAAATGCCTGAGCAAAATAACTCTCTGTTTCTACCCTAAGAGGCATGAAGGGCTTGAGAGCCATCACATTTTAACCTGTGAATTTACGAACTGTCCACCTACTTGCAATATCAGTGGAGTACAAACTGAAGCAGCTGAGTCCAGCCCTCTGGGCATTGTAGATACATTGTGATGACATTAAATTAGTAATTTTGGAGCCTGAAAAAGAGGTCACTTATACCCAACAATCACTGCAATCCTGTGAGTCCCCTTCCCTTTGCACAAAGACTGAAAGAAGTGTTAAAAAGCAGAGTTGGCTTAAACAGCCCATGTCTCCACTTCTTATGTTTGCTAAACTCACTGCTGAGCCAGGAAGTAGCCAGTTGAGGTACATATCTGATGGATCTCAAGCTGCTCAGTTCAGTGATTGCATCCTAGGTTAGATCCATTCAATACAAACATGACCCATATAAAATATGAACAGCTGGCAACTGCAAAACAGGCATTTCCCCTTTACCTTTTCATCTAGTGATGGGATGACGGGTGGAAGAGGTGAGCAGGGCCTCAACTGAGCTTTATGAACAAAGATGTTTCCAACACAAAATGGAACACATTCACAGTCTAGAACAGGGACCACCAACCTTTTTGGATTCATGGATAAACTTTGGGAGCACCAAACATATACCAAAATGCTGTCTTCTTTCTTTTTCTTCTTCTTTGGCGATCACTCGTAGCCGAGTAAGATTGTCTTCCATAAACACGGTTTTAACAGTGAGTCCGTAGGTGACTGTGGAGGCCAATTCTGGAGCCACACGTCCTTCCACAGTGGGGACATTGGTTCCTGGGCGGGCGTTGATCACGGTGTGGATTTGCCAAGCGTGCCTTCCTCTTAGCATGTTTCTCCCTTCCGTTCTGAGTTCGAGTGTCTTCAAAGTCCATGACACCTTTGGTAAAGGCTGTTCTCCAACTGGAGCGCTCGCAGGCCAGTGTTTCCCAGTTGTCGGTGTTTATACTACATTTTTTAAGATTTGCCTTGAGAGAGTCTTTAAACCTCTTTCTATCTATCTTTCTTTCTTTCTATCTTTATTGTCATTGTACAAGTACAACGAAATTGGATTTAAATAATAATAATAAAAAAATAATTTAAAAAAAATAAAAAAAAATCATTTTTCATTTAAACAATTGTTTCCCCAACCAAAAATGTACTCAACACGAGTAACAGCAGTAAAAGCCATACGAAACACTTAAAAATAAGGGAGAGCACTGAGCAGCCGCTGCGTCTATGCGTGCTGTTGACCACCAGCATTACGCTTTCCATTTTTAAGTTCGGAATAGAGTAGTTGCTTTGGAAGACGATCATCAGGCATCCGCTCATACTTCTTTCAATAAAGGACTTGGTGACCATATCTGTCACCCATGGGTGCCATGATGTTGACCCCTTGTCAAGAAAATTGGAAACTCCTTTTTTTCTTTTAATTCTTCCCTATGTAAACTGTCCTCATAATCAACCCTTGTCCGGGTGGGGGGGGGGAGAGAAATATCCCTCCTCCATCCCCTTCTCTTCTGGTAAATAATCATTTCTCTCTTTCTCTCCTTCTGCCCCTCTATTTCTCTTTTTTACCCTACAGGAGCAATGCGTTCAGACTGATATATGCTGTGCCGGTGAGAACCTTAAATAATTTAGTAAAAACGGTGTTCTGCAGACTTCCTCAGCCATCCTTGAGCTGGTGGGAAATAAATGCATTACCCAGTAAACCCTTTAGACTTGATTAAGCATGTGATAAGCTTTCCTAAAATGTGTTTTCTTAGCAATCTGAAGTCCAGACACAGGCACACTTAACCAACTGCAATGCATTCTTTCCAAAGAGGATAGTGATCTTATGGGATTACAAGAGGAAGAAAGACCAATGCAGCCCTCAGGCGTTGCTTTGAAGCCACAAACACTGAGCTGAAGGCTTCTGTTTCTTCTCTGCTACCCTCTTAGGCATCGCTTCACAGGTTAGAAAAGTCAACTAGCTGCAGTAAGAAGAGGAAACCTTTTCAAACTAAAAAATTATCTTGTCTGATTTTGTTAACTGAATTCAGCGGAGACATTCTGGTCCTTTCTCCAGATCTTAGTAGTGATGGTCAGTTCTCCAAGAGTGATAACCCAATGTTAGTCACACTCAAGAGTATACCCATTGATGGACAAGCACATTAATTTCAATAGGTCTACTCTGGCTTGGTTGTATAACATTCAAGTTTCAAAGTAGTGGTGGGCAAATCCATCCTAGTCTGTGAAACCACTTGGTGGAATAAGAGTGGGGAGAGTTCTGAACTTGACCAGAACTGCACATAGTATTTCAAGTGTAGTTGCAGCATAGATTTGTATAGCACAACTTCCCCAGCCAGGCACCCTTCAGATGTTTTGGACTACTACTTCTTCGGCTATCACTTGTAGCTCAGTAAAATTGTCTTCCATAAACACGGTTTTAACAGTGAGTCTGTAAGTGACTGTGGAAGCCAATTCTGGATCCACACGTCTTTCCACAGTGGGGACATAGGTTTCCGGGTGGGAGTTGATCATGGTGAGGGTTTGTCAAGCATGCCTTCCTCTTAGCATGTTTCTCCCTTGCGTTCTGAGTTCGAGTGTCTTCAAAGTCCATGACACCATTGGTAAAGGCTGTTCTCCAACTGAAGCCCTCGCAGGCCAGTGTTTCCCAGTTGTCGGTTTTTATACTACATTTGCCTTGGGAGAGTCTTTAAACCTCTTTTGTTGACCACCAGCATTACACTTTTCATTTTTAAGTTTGGAATAGAGTAGTTGCTTTGGAAGACGATAATCAGGTATCCGAACAACATGACCAGTCCAACGAAGTTGATGTTGAAGAATCATTGCTTCAACAATGGTGATCCTTGCTTCTTCCAGGACACTGGCATTAGCTCGCCTGTCTTCCCAAGTGATGTGTACATTTTTTTGGAGACACTTTTGATGGAATCTTTTGAGGAGTTGGAGATGGCGTTTATAAGTGGTCCATGTTTCACAAGTGTACAGTAAGGTTTGTAGTACAATAACTTCCTATCAACCCCAGCAAACATGTCTGATGGTCAAGAATGATGGAAACTGTATTCCAGAATGTCCAGAGGAGATTAGATGCAGCATACCTTGGAATACCAGGCATGTGGAAACAACAGTGCGAGGAGACTATTGACCTACTGTCTACTTGTGGGCTTCTCATATGTAACTAGTTGGGTGCTGTGGGAAACAGGATGCTAGATGAGAGATGTCTTTGATCTGATAAGCATAATTCTTCTCTTCTTCTAAAGTTCATTTGAACTTATTTATATACCTAACAACAGCTCGTACAAGGTAACCTGTTCTCTCACATTTTGAAGAAATGTATGCTTGGGCTAGTCACACTTCTCTGAAGTCTCTCAGCCCCACTCACCTCACAGAGTGTTTGTTGTGGGGGAGGAAGGGAAAGGAGAATGTTGGCCGCTTTGAGACTCCTTCGGGTAGTGATAAAGCGGGGTATCAAATCCAAACTCTTCTTCTTCTTCTATGCTGTTACTTTGGTTCCAGCAGATGTGCAAGTTCTTAGCTTTCCTTGATATGATGTTGTCCATTTTTAGTGGTTTTATATTGGATCCTTTCTTCTTGGTATTGTGTTGTGTTGTGTTGTATTCTTTGTTCTCTTTTTAGATATGATGTTGCAAGCTGCTTTGTGACCACCATGTTATGAAGGGTGGAGTGCAAAACTGGTTAATGGAAATAAAATAAATTAACAAACTTGAGAATTTAAAACATTTTAAGAAAGAAACCTAAAGTTTCAGAAGGTGTACATTTTCGTTCAGTTAAACTTGTTTCTCTTATATCATCCAACTCTGATGGAAGAGGTAAGAAGGTCCAGGGACATGGTCTTCAAAGGAAAAGAAAAAAGAGAATCATCTTAAGTTTCAGACTTCACTTTGAAAAGAAAAATCTAACTTTACAGCTTATACTGGTGCTTCAAGCATAGACAAGCAGTGCTAGATTTAAGCAATGGTTCAATCTGGGGAATGAAAATACACAAAGGATAGGTTTGCAATGCCTTCCATGAGTAAGTATTTTTTTTCCCTGGGATTCAAGAGTTTCTACCAATGGCATAATCACTTTGCCCTGACAATAAGGGAAAATTTTCACCTCATACAATGTGTTAAACTGCAAAGAGCTGCAGGAACCAACTGGTTTTAGTCATCATCAAAATGTGAAAAGTCAGAGGAAAACAAATAATTATGAATTGTTGTTGTTGTTCAGTCGTTCAGTCGTGTCCGACTCTTCGTGACCCCATGGACCAAGGCACGCCAGGCACACCTATCCTCCACTGCCTCTCGCAGTTTGGCCAAACTCATGCTAGTAGCTTCAAGAACACTGTCCAACCATCTCGTCCTCTGTCGTCCCCTTCTCCTTGTGCCCTCCATCTTTCCCAACATCAGGGTCTTTTCTAGGGAGTCTTCTCTTCTCATGAGGTGGCCAAAGTACTGGAGTCTCAACTTCAGGATCTGTCCTTCTAGTGAGCACTCAGGGCTGATTTCTTTAAGAATGGATAGGTTTGATCTTCTTGCAGTCCATGGGACTCTCAAGAGTCTCCTCCAGCACCATAATTCAAAAGCATCAATTATGAATTAAACATCAATAAATCAGTAATCTACTTTCTAGCAATTCTTCAGACATCAACTTTTTATCCTGATGAATGAGTGATTAGGCAATTTGGTATCAACAGCCCTCTAAGTTCAGGTGGAAATTATATTAGCCTGTTTTAATATTTCTGCTTTCACCTGTCTCAATATTGTTTTGCTTTAGTAGTAGCAAAAGTATATTTCCACTTTGGATGTCTTCTTTTTTTCCCACTTTGGGAAATGTTCAAATCAGCATACATGCAGGTATTTACAAGTATATTACATTAAAGTCTCACTCTGACAGAAAAACAAATGAAAAGCTTAGGAGAATATTTTCAAAAATATAAATATAAATGACTGTAGATGGCAATATTGCTAGTGCTCATGTTGTGGGGGCAGGGAGGAGGAAAGAGAAACAGGATTCTCAGGTTTCACAAAACTCTGGACTCAAAAGAGTTTGGCTTTCACTGAATTAACTGCAGCTATTTTGCCATGGCCAACTTTAAAGGCCAAGCTAGTTTCCCAATTCACCGAGGCCAAGAGAGGCAAAGAGCAAGTGAGCTGGCTAGTGGGCTGAATCCATTTCTTTCTTTCTTTCAAGTTTTTTATTTATACTTTTCAAATTTATACATTTCATTAGTTTTACAATCCATTTATCATTTTGAAATTTGACTTCCTTCCACCTCTTTCTGCGGTTCCTTAATTATTATTTTTAATATCTTCTGCATATCCAAATTCATTTAACTTGCTCATTTAGTTATCTACTATAAATATATACTCTTATAAAACTGCATGTTATTGCAATAATCCTGCTAATGTTTTTATCTGTTTACAATTTATCTGTAAATATTCAATAAACCATTTCCATTCTTTTATAAAAAGTTTGTTATCTTGATTTCTTATTCTTCCGGAAAGTTTCACCATTTCTGCATATTCCATACATTTTTGTATCCATTCTTCCTTTACTGGGACTTCTGCTTCTTTCCATTTTGGAGCAAGTAACATTCCTGCTCCTGTAGTAGCATACATATATAAATTTCTATACCATTTAGGTAGTTCTGTCCCTATAATTCCCAAAAGAAAAGCTTTTGATTTTTTTTTTAATAAGAGTTATCATCATCATTCTTTTATTCGACCGTCAGTCAGAAGATTTAATAAGAGTTATTTTGAACATCCTTTTCAATTCATTATATATCATTTCCCAGTAAACTTTAACCTTACTACAATACCACCACATATGAGCAAAAGAACCTTCTTTCTCTTTACATTTCCAACATTTGTTTGATTCAGATTTATACATTTTTGCCAATTTACTTGGTGTTAGATACCAACGATATATCGTTTTCATATAATTTTCTCTTAAACCATTATATCTGAATTCCACAATCATGAATTCTTTTCTTTCTGATCCCCACAGGCCAAGGTTGATAGGTGGGTTAGGTTGCTCACCTGCCAATCATCTGACATTATTATGATTGTGTCTCCAGAGGAACCCCTTCATGGATCACTGCCTTGTCATGGTGAAGGGGCTTGAATAACTCAGGGATGCTATGGACAGGTCAAGATGGACAGGTCATAGTGGAGAGTTTGGACCAAACGTGATCCACCTGGAGGAGGAACCGGCAAGCCACTCCAGTATCCCTGCCAAGAAAACTCCATGGACAAAGACAACAGGCATATAAAAGTTATGACGCTGGAAGATGTGCCCCTCAGGTCGGAAGGCGTCCAACATGCTACTGAGGAAGAACAGAGGACAAGTAAAGATGGAGGGCACAAGGAGAAGGGGACGACAGAGGACAAGATGGTTGGGCAGTGTTCTCGAAGCTACCAACATGAGTCTGACCAAACTGCGGGAGGCAGTGGAAGACAGGAGTGCCTGGTGTGCTCTGGTCCATGGGGTCACGAAGAGTCGGACATGACTAAATGATTAAACAACAACTCCAGAGGAAAAATCATAACAAGAGCCAAATACAGTAATAGTAATAATTATTCTCCACAGAGTTGGAGTCCATATAAAAATACATTGTGCATCACTCACCCCCCCCCCCTTATCCTTACATGGTAGGCTAAGAGATTGTGATATGCTTCACCCTAGCAAGTATTTACTACTGAGTAGGGATGTGAAACTGGGTCTCCCCACTCCTGGTGCAACTCTCTAATGATTATTGTTTACAGGTTAATGCTAAGAGATTACTACAAGTTTCTAGAGTGTCCTTATAAAAAAAAGCAACCATGATTTCCTGGAATTCAAATACCTATATACTTGAGTATAAGCCGACCCGACTATAAGCCGAGGCACCCAATTTTACCACAAAAAACCTGGGAAAGCTTCATAGGAGCCACTGCCTGCCTCACTCGAGTATAAGCCGAGGGCGGCTTTTTCAGCACAAAAAATGTGCTGAAAAACTAGGCTTATACTTGAGTATATAGGGTCAGTTATATTTTAGAATCAGCTACTCCTGTGGATTTCAGGAAGCTTTGTTTGATTAAAAAATGGGAATGGAAGCAAATCTATGCTAATTAGCATAGCTGTCATCCACAGTATGATTAAATTTATATATTTCTCCCAGAATAAATTGCTCCATATGGCAACCTTATCAATTTTTATTTTTGTTTTGACAACTTGAACAGAAGCCAAAGGAAAGTCCTTTCAAAAATGTCATGGTTGTATTAAACATCATTAAGACCAAGCCAATGTTTATACATACATACATACATACATACATACATAGAGAGAGAGAGAGAGAGAGAGAGCTATGTGAAGGTTTGGGCTGCTGCAAAAATGGGGGTTTGGCTGGCAAGTACCATATTTGCCCAAATATAAGCCACACCTGCAACGAAGCCGCATCTTTAAGATTCAAGGGGGGGGGGGAATACCCAAATATAAGTAGCTCCCTTAAAAGTCCGCAGTAGTAAACTCACACCCATAGATGGCAAATGTAGAAGAACATCCTATGGGTATTAGAGAGGACCCATAAGTAAAAACAACAGTCTCAAGCTCACAAATCAGCAATAAAACATTTTTTGTTCCATTTTACCGTAAGTCTGTTTCAGCAGCAATATTGTAAAAGCCAATTTTTGTAAGGTCGCGAATTTAAGCCAACTTTTGTTGGGTTTTCTTAATATTGATGTGGTCAATGGTGCTACTCAGAGATGTGTGTTTGTAATTACCTGTAGAACCTGTAGAACCTGCATGGCAGCACATCTGTGAGCTTTTGACAATTCAGCACACCTGAGGTATCTTAACAATTTAACTAATTAGCAAGGGGAGTTTACCTACTGCACCAAATGCAGCGATATGATAGGGTAATTGTTTATTTAAGTTTATCAAGTGGTGTGGTGTGTACTGTTATAGGAATATTGCTATAGAATACTGTTGGGGAATGCTGTTGAGTACTGTTGAGGAAATGTGGTGAGAAGGGGTGTTTTTGCAGCTGGTTGATTACCGGTATTATTTAAAACTAAAAGTAAGCAAAGATATTGTGGGCAAGTTTTTATTCCATCGCCCCAGTCGCTGCACAAACTCGGCTGGCGAAGAAGGTCCAACACATTTCAGCAGTGATATTGTAAAAGCCAATTTTTGTAAGGTCGCAAATTTAAGCTGCATTTTATCTTTTCACGGTCGGAATTCGGGGGGGGGGGAGGAGTGCGGCTTATATTCAGGTCAATACTGTATTTGGCTGTAAGGTAGTACACTCTCTAGCAAAAAACAACACAGCGTGTTCTCCTTCATGGAGAGCACGTGTTGCGGTGGGGGCCAGCAAGTCACCCCTCTGTTGCTGGGCGGGATCGTATAGATGGCCACTGCTGTGATTGGGTCCTGGGTGTTGTTGGGGAGATTTCTATGTTGCAATTTGTTGATGGACAGCCCAGTGACTATATACTGCTTGGATCGCAGCGTGATATTCCTCTTTGCTGCGTGCATCGGATCTCCCGCCCCCATTCCCTTTATAAGGCCTCTGTGTTTGACCTTGCTATGCCTGTCATGGGGTCGTCTGCTTTTGGGGCAGGGGCCTGGTAGGAATTTTTTCCAATTGGCTGGTGCCATTTGGTTTTTGCCTACTGCGTAGCAAATCGTCACAACTTGTAAGGTTGGCGGTTAGGCATATTAATTTGGTTGGTGGAGGGGTCAGGATTGACTGTGGCTGCCCCTCCAATGCTGCTGCTGCATGGGGAATTCCGTTAAAGGAATCCAGGGGCTCACCATGCTTTTGTCCATATCCCCTGGTCGGGGGCCAGGGCCACGCAAGAGCCCCTGGGAGCATTTGGGGAGAGGTGAGGGTCAGATCCCCGGCTCCCATTCTCTCCCCCAAAGTGTTTTCCCTTTACTGACAAATGTCAGTTCTTTCCCCAGCGGGACAGAGAGCCTGAACCAATGCCTAAGCAACAACTCACATATTTTGTATTTTAATAAAGTTGTGGCCAAAATCATGCCAAAAACCTTAAACCTAAATTTCTGTCTGAAGTGTGTTTCATTTGAGGGCTGGTTTGGGACCTCGACACGCAACTCTTTGTCAATGGGATCAGGCTTTGAATGGGGATGAACATCAGCTGATGAGATGAGACAAATAGTTGTCACTTAACCTGGGATGACGTGTGCATGCAAAGAATGCACAGGGGGACAACACTGCCCAATTTCATGAAGCTTCTTGGTATAATGCAGTGTTTCTCAAACTTGGTTCTCCAGCTGTTTTTGGACTACAATTCCCATCATCCCCGACTATGGTCCTGCTAGATAGGGATGATGGGAGTTGTAGTCCGGAAACAGCAGGAGAACCAAGTTTGGGAAACACACAAGGCTGCTCAAATGATTTATGGCCAAAGATGGAAGGAACAAACAGTTCTGACTAACAAAGATTGGCAATTAAAACCAATGGAATACGCAGAAATGGCTAAACTCACCGGAAGAATAGGAAATCAAGAAGAGAGACTTTAAAAAATAGAATGGGGAAAATGTATTGATTTATTTGAGGTCGCATTGTGAACAAATTAAAACCCCAGTGGGATTGATATAAGCACGAGCAGTAAGAGTTAATTAAGGGGAGGATAAGGGGAATAGTATAAATATATTTGAATTGGATATGCAGTAATAAAAAGATATGAAATAAATAACTGCAGAAGGGAGGGGAGGGGAGGGAAGTCGAGGGGAAGGTATAGTCGATTTGTAAAGAATTTTTCCTGGCTAAAATGTTTGTGAAAATTGAAAATGAAAAATATATTAAATAATTTTTTTGGGGGGGGGGAGAAACACACTGGTATATTGTGTATGCTTAGTATGTGCTAGAGAAGGCAGCTTGAAACATCTTCACTATTAACAATATAATGGTTTCGTTCATGTAAATGGTTTTTCCAGGTTCAGGGTATTTTAAATGTTTAGTACATTGCTGCCAGAAAGTAGCTCCATCCCCAGGACCTGCTGAAGAGAGCGTTTGTTCTCATTCTGGAGGATTTATATGCTGTCCTGGTTTATATACCTTGATCTCCATTAATACCTTTATTATTTGTATGGCCTAGCTGAGGATATGAGAAAATGGTTGTTAATCTGCGTGTGGTTTGCACTATTCACTGGACTGCAAATCCTTTATTATCTTCATGTTGATAGGCTTTATCCTATGGATATTAAGAACACGAGGGGCTTTAAAAATATTATTCCTAAATGGAAACAGCTTTGGATAGCTGTCTTTAAGAATATGTGGGAGAAGATCTATAACTTTTTCAAAAATTATTAAATAGGGCCTGATTGCCACCATACAATAGTGCAGCTTTTGCCCATTAAATATACCAAGGCAAAAAGTGTGGTGTATCTGAATTGCCTGAAAATTGATCCAAAATGCTAGCACAGGACCAGATTTATCTTTGAAACAAAGTATTGTTTTGTTTCAAGGGACCCAGGTGGCGCTGTGGGTTAAACCACAGAGCCTAGGGCTTGCTGATCAGAAGGTCGGCGGTTCGAATCCCTGTGACGGGGTGAGCTCCTGTTGATCGGTCCCAGCTCCTGCCCACCTAGCAGTTCGAAAGCACGTCAAAGTACAAGTAGATAAATTGGTACCGCACCGGCGGGAAGGTAAACGGCGTTTCTGTGCGCTGCTCTGGTTCGCCAGAAGCGGCTTTGTCATGCTGGCCACATGACCTGGAAGCTGTACCCCGGCTCTCGGCCAATAAAGCGAGATGAGTGCTGCAACCTCAGAGTCGGACACGACTGGACTTAATGGTCAGGGGTCCTTTTTATTGTTTTGTTTCCGCCTTTTCTTTTTAAAAAGCCATTTCTTTTTTTTCAAAAAAAATATATTTTTAGAAAAAATATTAGAAATATAATATTTTGTTACAATGAAACTACACAAAACCACAAACACACCTTTTTCATAGATAAATATAACCACAGAGCCTAGGGCTTGCCGATCATGAAGGTCGGCGGTTCGAATGCCCGTGACGGGGTGAGCTCCCGTTGTTCAGTCCCAGCTCCTGCCAACCTAGCAGTTCGAAAGCACGTCAAAGTGCAAGTAGATAAATAGGTACCACTCGGGCAGGAAGGTAAACGGCGTTTCCGTGCACTGTTCTGGTTCACCAGAAGCTGTTTAGTCATGCTAGCCACATGACCTGGAAGCTGTACGCCGGCTCCCTCGGACAGTAAAGTGAGATGAGCGCCACAACCCCAGAGTCGTACGCGACTGGACCTAATGGTCAGGTGTACCTTTACCTTTACCTATGTTAGGATGGAAAGTTAGCTTCTCTGGAAATGCGGTGTGGCCTAAAATTTCAACGTTTCAGACTAGTTTGGAAGTAAAACTATTCCTGTAGAGTATGAAACAATCTATGGAATACATTTCCAGAAGTTCAGGCATAATCATGTCTGAAAGTTCCTTTGCACCCAAATATTTCTGTAACAAAACTCAGTGGTTCCACCCATTTCTAGTTATAAATTTAATCTAGTTTTAAGATACATTCTCCAAGATGGTGGTCAATCAGGGAAAAACTGGCTTGGTATGCAATGGCTCCCTCATCGCTAGGCTAGGCTTCCATCCACATCCACACATCTGAATGGGCATTTGCTAGTAAAGTAATGAAAAATCAGTGTTAACCATTTCAATATTTTACAAAGTAATCCATTCTTTTCTTTTTGTTCGTATTAGAATAACCTCACAATAAGTTGTGCACGAGTCATGGAATTGCAGTGCCATAACCAATAAAATGTAGTGACCAAAGAAAATAATGAATAGATATGGAATCCCATTTTTTGACTCAACATCCCGTGCAAGGTTTTGGAATCTATTTCACCTGCCAAACTGCCTTCTTCACCAAACTCGCGCGGCAGTCAAATAGGAATTTAAATGTAAACTGCAAGGACTGTAAAAGTATCAGCTACATTAATTCTGAACATAAGCTTAAGACTTGACAATGATGGAAGCATATATGACATAAATATAAACGTGCAAAGATTAGCACCAAGTTCTCATTTTCTTATTTCCTACAAAAGTAACTGTTGAAGGCTGAAGCAGGTGGATGTAAAATTTGTTTAATATTCTGAAGGTGTCAAGGAAGTCTGTTTTATTCCATTTCAACTGAATTTGTATCCCTTTTAATAAAAAAGGTCCTCTTCATCATTTAGCTTTTCCACAAGACATTAACTTCTAATCTTACAATTTACATAAAAGCTGGCTGTTGTTAAGACATCTCATAAAGCAAGCACAGAAATGAATGTTAAAAATGAGGGAAAGGCTTGCAGTGTTTAAACGCTTACTACTGAATTTTCAAGAGGAACAAGAATGTGAAATAAGGTAGACAAGAGAAAAATATGTTCTTTAAGATTCCTTAGCATAACTTGGGCAAGCTTTCTCTATTTAAAATTTTATATTCTATGTGTTTTACAATAAGTCTTGCAAACAATACTGTTACAAATTCTCAGAGAACTCTAGAATACAGTGGTACCTCGGTTTACGAACTTAATCCATTCCAGAAGTCCGCTCTTAAACCGAAACCATTATTAAACCAAGGCACGCTTTCCCTAATGAGGCCTACCGCTGCCGGTGCCCTTCCGCCGTTTGGATTCCGTTCTTAGACTGAGGTAGAGTTCGCAAACCAGGACACTACTTCCGGTTTGGCAGAGTTCGTAAACCGAATAGTTCATAAACAGGACTGTTCTTAAACCGAGGTACCACTGTATAACATAACACATTATAATTATATTTATCACCACAAGGTTCAACACTGGCCAACTCCTATGGAACAGGTTTGGGGTGGTCCAAGCCTGGGGGACCCATTCCATCAACATGGGGGTTGTGGAATGATGAACTGATC
Source organism: Darevskia nairensis (assembly GCA_034642065.1). Taxonomy (NCBI): domain Eukaryota; kingdom Metazoa; phylum Chordata; class Lepidosauria; order Squamata; family Lacertidae; genus Darevskia; species Darevskia nairensis. The sequence goes on along the minus strand of JAWWNI010000752.1, from coordinate 97,955 downwards.
GTGGCCTCAATGCCATGCTAACCCTCAACCTGCTTGCTGCTATCACCATTGTACAATCTGGTTATTTTGCTACTTTCATGAGTCACATAATGTGCCTTTCTGGGTAACAGGTCTTAGATGCCTGAACTTACTGAGACTCCCTGAAATCCCATAAGCTGTGTGATTTCAAGATAGCCTTGCTGGCAAATAATTTTGTTTGATCTGCATTTTTAAACCAACCAACCAAATTCTTAACTAAGGCTAATACATAAGGGACCCCTGACCATTAGGTCCAGTGGTGACCGACTCTGGGGTTGTGGCGCTCATCTCGCATTATTGGCCGAGGGAGCCAGCGTACAGATTCCAGGTCATGTGACCAGCATGACAAAGCTGCTTCTGGTGAACCAGAGCAGTGCATGGAAATGCCGTTTACCTTCCTGCTGAAGCGGTACCTATTTATCTACTTGCACTTTGACGTGTTTTTGAACTGCTAGGTTGGCAGGAGCAGCGACCCAGCAATGGGATCTCACCCCATCACGGGGATTCAAACCACTGCCCTTCTGATCAGCAAGCCCTAGGCTCTGTGGTTTAACCCACAACGCCACCTGGGTCTCTAATACATAATAAGAACTAAATTACCCTTCAGAATTTGCACTTCTCCAAAGTTTGCAATACAGTTCTTCATCTTCTACCTACAGCCTTCACCGGTCTGGTGCCCTCTTGACGTTTTGGATTACAACTCCCATCAGCCCCTGCCAGTGAAGGCTGTTTTTGCAATTTCTATCCCATCCTTCTCCCCTGAATGCAGAAGCATCCTTTGGATTGCAACTGACTCGTCTCTCATTTGCTTCCTATTTTTCCCTGACTCTGGGACAGACTTCAGCAGTTAAGCCACAAATTGTCTTTTGCTTTACTTTCACAACAACAAAAAGTCGTTTCTGAGGGGGGGAAAAGTATATTCAATTGATATTCAGGAATACTAGGATGCAACATTATAACATATTGTGCTCCAATGTTTTTGAATATGGGCAATGTGAAATTGACAGGGAACAGAAGTACACTGTTCCTGCCATTCTTGGCTGAGGCTGCAAACACAGTAGCCCATCTGTAGCACAAAAATGTAATTCTCCTGAATCCAGAATTGTTCTTAAAGGTAAAGGTAAAGGGACCCCTGACCATTAGGTCCAGTCGTGACCGACTCTGGGGTTGCGGCGCTCATCTCACTTAATGGCCGAGGGAGCCGGCGTACAGCTTCCAGGTCATGTGGCCAGCATGACTAAGCCGCTTCTGGCGAACCAGAGCAGTACACGGAAATGTTGTTTACCTTCCCGCCTTAGTGGTACCTATTTATCTACTTGCACGTGCTTTTGAACTGCTTATCTACGTGCTTTTGAACTGCTAGGTTGGCAGGAACTGGGACCAAGCAACGGGAGCTCACCCCGTTGCAGGGATTCGAACTGCCGACCTTCTGATCGGCAAGCCCTAGGCTCAATTCACTGCTTTCAATCCAGATTGCTTCTAGACCCTGCTTTCTGCAAGGGCAAAAAAATACCACTAACTATGGCCACCAGATATGGGCAAAATCTCCTACAAGTCTGTGATATCTCCAACTTTAATGGTCATTGAAATGATAACAATTTATTTCAACATATATGACCCTTCCTGCATCTGCAAGTCTGCACATAGGAATGCATGTCCCTAAGAAAGAATGGAGTGCTTCCTCACAATTATGTTAAGATAAAAACAAGAGTCAACCTCCTTCCCTAGGCTCATTTATTTGACTCCCCCCCTCCCCAATGTAAGGAGCAGAACAATGAACCCCGTTTTCCAGGGTGATGAAGAAATTTACAAAATGGGAGCAGTGTAATAATAATAAAATAATAATATTTATTTATTTCTTTATTTATTTATACCCCGCCCATCTGGTTGGGTTTCCCCAGCAACTTTGGGTGGCTCCAACGGAATATTAAAAGCACAATAAAACATCAAACATTAAAAACTTCCCTAAACAGGGCTGCCTTCAGGTGTCTTCTAAAAGTCAGATAGTTGTTTATTTCCTTGACATCTGATTGGAGGGCGTTCCACAGGGCAGGCGCCACTACCAAGAAGGCCCTCTGCCTGGTTCCCTGTAGCTTTGCTTCTCACAGTGAGGGAACTGCCAGAAGGCCCTCGGCGCTGGATCTCAGTGTCCAGGCTAAACGATGGGGGTGGAGACGCTCTTTCAGGTTTACTGGGCCGAGGCTGTTTAGGGGTTTAAAGGTCAGCACCAACACTTTGAATTGTGCTCGGAAACGCACTGGGAGCCAATGTAGGTGTTTCAGGACCGGTGTTATATGGTCTCGGCGGCCACTCCCAGTCAGCAGTCTAGCTGCTGCATTCTCAGTGCTCAGTGCGTCATAATGTCCCTGGCTATCACTTTCAATAGAATGACCATCTGTGCCTCCTATAAGTAGATTGAATGGCCCCTTTCTAAAATGTAAGCATGGGAGAGGGTGCATTATGGCTTTATTTTCTAAACACATACAGAATAAATTAGGAGAATAAAATGGATATATACTAAAGAAGTAGAAACTAAATGCAGATGTTCCAACTGCTTTATTACTTCTCTCTCTTTTTTCCCTAATTACTTTTGGGCTCTTCTTGCTTCTGAGAAAACTGGAGGTAGAATTAACTTTCATGAGAGGCAGGAGAAATTTAATATGACCAAATAACACCTTGCCAGCAAAATAAATATCGTGATTATGTGTTTTCGAAGCTATTTCCCTCCCTCCAGCAAAGCTAATACAAATGGTTGTTTTGTTCTTATCTATTATGTATTGTGTTATCAGAACAATGTTAGGGGCATATGCTCAGTAAAATTGGGTACTGCCATTTATAAATGAAGCAGAGGCAGAAAACAGGTAGAAGGAACAATTAGAGCTCATTATATGTGAAATATATCAGAAAAGGAAAAGCATTAAACGTTTGGTTGTTTTCCACATGAAATACCAGAAGACAACATGTGAGGATATATTCTGGTACAGGAGGCTGATGCCTCTCTCATAACATTAAAACTCATGGACATTTAATGAAGCTGAATGATGGCAGATTCAGGGCAGATAGAAGAAAGCAGTTCTTCATGTGACTCATAGATGAAATATGGAGCTCGCTCCAACAGGAGCCAGTGATGGCCACCAACATGGATGGCTTTGAAAGAGGATTAGACAAATTTCTGGCAGTCAAGGCTATCAGTTTCTACTAGCCATTATCAGTGGCATAGTGTGGAGGGGGCAGTTACCCCAGGTTAAAAATGGTTGGGGTGCAAAATTTCAACACTTGGTGCTGCCTCAATACAGCTGTGTGCTTCTGTTGCTGAGTTTCAAGCGAACCAGGAAGTGACTTCTCCAGACAACGGAACGACTCTTCTTTCCTTATCTCTGCAGCTGCAATCTCTTGGGTGATGCAGACACCGTTAGGCAGTCAAATGGGATACATACTTCATCCATTTCCCTCCCACCCACCCACCACTCCATGTGGCCCCGGGTACTGGCAACCTACGCTAAGTCATGATAGCTGGTCATGATAGTTGTGCTCTACCTCCACTGGTTTATAGCTACCAAGCCAAACAGGGTTCTAAGGAACTAACCTCTGTGAATTAAGGTGGGGGAGTTAAGAGAGATGAATGCAGAATCCTGTGTATAGGGTCTAGAATGATCCAAATGGGAAATAACTACTAAAGCATGCAGAGGGGGAAATGTTGAAATGGTGCAGTCTAAGCGTCAGAAGGGAATAAAGAGAAAGTAAAGTAAAGTGAAAATGAAAAGGATTTTAGGGGAAATAAAAACCTATAAAAACTGTATGTGTCTGAAACTGTTCACGAACCAAATATCCAGGCCTCAGAAGGCTGGCTCAGAGAAAATAGCGAAGAGCAGCTTCAAAAACTGAAGAATGGACATGCTCAACACAAGAAAAGAAAAGAAAGCTGGGCTCCAGAGAAACAGAACAAGCAGAAATAGAAAAATTGAGCTAAGTAAAAAAAATAAAATTAAGCGAAAAAGGGAAAGAAGTGAGCTCTAGCACTGAACACAGTCTATTTTTTATCTCCAATGACACCCCCAATTTTTCTGCATTCTGATTTGTCATTTTTTTCCTCACCCCCTTTTTCTTACACACACACAAAAATCAGTTCTGTATCGGTAAGTGGAAGGTCATGGGAGAGACACCCAAAGAACCAGTTTTCCATTGTTTTAGGGTTTGACATGTTCTTAACATTATTGAGGTACAAGGAAGCTCACACAGCCCTGCTAGTCGCACGGAGTAACAAATATTGTACCATCTTCACACTGACTATGGACTTATTAGCATTTCTGCTTCTCAGATTTCAAGACAGATATCCAGGTGTACACTACCAACATTTTCTTCCATTCTACTCCACAGTTTTTGGGGTAACCATGCAGACAGATTTGTCCCCCAAACTGAGTTCAGTAACACTCTCCAGATGCTGTTGATCTCCAGATCCAATCATCCCCAGCCAGCATGTGCAATGATTAGGGGTGATGGAAGTCCAACATCTGGTAACCCCATGTTGACTACCCCTGATTTATGGGTGCAAGTGGTGTTCACACGTTACGTCCAATCAGTGCACAGTCTGTGTGTACCTATGTATAGAACAGTTCAGCTGTCCAAATCAATAAATTTACACCATTTCACAGCTTATGCATGTGCTCAGCACAATGTGTTAAGAAGCATACAAGTTTGGGGGTTTGGTAAAATTCCCAGGAAGAGAGTTGGTCTGAAGGGAGGCTTCAGTTTGTGCTAAAGCAGAAGGAGGACATGTTGAAATTTGAGGATTTTTAAAATAAAAATAACTAAGTCCCATGAAATTCATACACATCTGTAATAATGAATCAAAACTTGACGGAATATTGCTATTGTGTTTACATTTTAATTTTTTGTTAGCTTGTCTAGGAAATGACTACATGAAGAAGCAAGGTAAAAATCCCCCAAAATCAGCAAGAAAAGGAAGAAATATATGGATTATAACCACTGTGAACGTGAGTTGTGTTTTCCATACTAACTAGGTATGGGAATAAGCAGGCCACGTCTGCAAGGTACAGTCTGCCCTGTTCTGTTTCTTGCATTCTATGCTCACATGGTGTGCAGGAGGCTCGGACGGGGCAGATGGAGTACCATGGTAACATCGCTTCAGAGCGGCTAGGCGTGGAGACCTGCAACCCCAAGTCCGTGTTCTCATACCTCTCCCATGAGCACTATGTCTCCCAAGTCCGCATCCCTCAACACAATAACTACAAAGGTGTACTCCCTGATTTAATACACAAGCCATGCTAAATGATGTGTCAATGGGCAAACCATGCGGAACCATGATAGATAGGTGTATGACATGATAGATAGATGTGTGACGTAGATCAGAGCACACGTGGGCACTGGAGCATTCTGCTCATGCATTGGCTATTGCTATTGGGTGTTGCTGGGTGCTGGATAGGTGTACAATGATGATTGGTTGATGTTTATGATTGGTTTATGCTTGTGCATATGCTTGTTTTATGCCTAATAAATACGTGGTCTCAGGAGTATCAAATTGCTCTCATCCCACGACTGATTGCACTCTGGCAATGGTCCGTCTCGTTCCTTTCATGAGAGCCCACCATTTGCGACGCAGCCTCTGCCACCCAGAGGTTGTTGTTACAACTAGGGAGGAAGCTATAGTAAAGACAGTGGAATTTCCTTCTAAATAAGCATGCAAATGATTTCACTGTTAAACTTCAAGACTTAAGTTCCGTTGAACAGAATGTGCTTTCTTGCTCGGACCTTGATGAAGATGTAAGGCATTTCTGATTCATCCCCCCCCCCAATACCTAGAAATCAGTATATGTGCTTTAATTTGTACCAAGAAAAACGAAGCTGGTCTCGTGCCCGTAAGTAGTACTTTTAAGATAATTCAGGGTGACACTCTCATCAGGTTTTTCCAATACAGTTTAAACCAACATTAAAACAGAAATGGATTTTTCAAGGAACCGAGTCGGTGGGAAGGGCTTTCAAAACTCATATGAAAACATAGGCAATCATGTTGTTGTTGTTCAGTCGTTCAGTCGTGTCCGACTCTTCGTGACCCCATGGACCAAGGCACGCCAGGCACACCTATCCTCCACTGCCTCTTGCAGTTTGGCCAAACTCATGCTAGTAGCTTCGAGAACACTGTCCAACCATCTCGTCCTCTGTCGTCCTCTTCTCCTTGTGCCCTCCATCTTTCCCAACATCAGGGTCTTTTCTAGGGAGTCTTCTCTTCTCATGAGGTGGCCAAAGTACTGGAGTCTCAACTTCAGGATCTGTCCTTCTAGTGAGCACTCAGGGCTGATTTCTTTAAGAATGGATAGGTTTGATCTTCTTGCAGTCCATGGGACTCTCAAGAGTCTCCTCCAGCACCATAATTCAAAAGCATCAATTCTTCGGCGATCAGCCTTCTTTATGGTCCAGCTCTCACTTCCGTACATTACTACTGGGAAAACCATAGCTTTAACTATACGGACCTTTGTTGGCAAGGTGATGTCTTTGCTTTTTAAGATGCTGTCTAGGTTTGTCATTGCTTTTCTCCCAAGAAGCAGGCGTCTTCTAATTTCGTGACTGCTGTCACCATCTACAGTGATCATGGAACCCAAGAAAGTGAAATCTCTCACTGCCTCCATTTCTTCCCCTTCTATTTGCCAGGAGGTGATGGGACCAGTGGCCATGATCTTAGTTTTTTTGATGTTGAGCTTCAGACCATATTTTGCGCTCTCCTCTTTCACCCTCATTAAAAGGTTCTTTAATTCCTCCTCACTTTCTGCCATCAAGGTTGTATCATCAGCATATCTGAGGTTGTTGATATTTCTTCCGGCAATCTTAATTCCAGTTTGGGATTCATCCAGTCCAGCCTTTCGCATGATGAATTCTGCATATAAGTTAAATAAGCAGGGAGACAATATACAGCCTTGTCGTACTCCTTTCCCAATTTTGAACCAATCAGTTATTCCATATCCAGTTCTAACTGTAGCTTCTTGTCCCACATAGAGATTTCTCAGGAGACAGATGAGGTGATCAGGCACTCCCATTTCTTTAAGAACTTGCCATAGTTTGCTGTGGTCAACACAGTCAAAAGCTTTTGCGTAGTCAATGAAGCAGAAGTAAATGTTTTTCTGGAACTCTCTAGCTTTCTCCATAATCCAGCGCATGTTTGCAATTTGGTCTCTGGTTCCTCTGCCCCTTCGAAATCCAGCTTGCACTTCTGGGAGTTCTCGGTCCACATATTGCTTAAGCCTGCCTTGTAGAATTTTAAGCATAACCTTGCTAGCGTGTGAAATGAGCGCAATTGTGCGGTAGTTGGAGCATTCTTTGGCACTGCCCTTCTTTGGGATTGGGATGTAGACTGATCTTCTCCAATCCTCTGGCCACTGCTGAGTTTTCCAAACTTGCTGGCATATTGAGTGTAGCACCTTAACAGCATCATCTTTTAGAATTTTAAATAGTTCTGCTGGAATATCATCACCTCCACTAGCCTTGTTGTTAGCAAGGCTTTCTAAGGCCCATTTGACTTCACTCTCTAGGATGTCTGGCTCAAGGTCAGCAACCACACTACCTGGGGTGTACGAGACCTCCATATCTTTCCGGTATAATTCCTCTGTGTATTCTTGCCACCTCTTCTTGATGTCTTCTGCTTCTGTTAGGTCCTTTCCACTTTTATCCTTAATTGTGGTAATCTTTGTACGAAATGTTCCTTTCATATCTCCAATTTTCTTGAACAGATCTCTGGTTTTTCCCATTCTGTTGTTTTCCTCTATTTCTTTGCATTGCTCGTTTAAAAAGACCCTCTTGTCTCTCCTTGCTATTTTTTGGAAATCTGCATTCAATTTCCTGTATCTTTCACTATTTCCCTCGCATTTTGCTTGCCTTCTCTCCCCCGCTATTTGTAAGGCCTCATTTGACAGCCACTTTGCTTTCTTGCATTTCTTTTTCATTGGGATGGTTTTCGTTGCTGCCTCTTGTATAATGTTACGAGCCTCCATCCACAGTTCTTCAGGCATTCTATCCACCAAATCTAAATCCTTAAACCTGTTCTTCACTTCAACTGTGTATTCATAAGGAATTTGATTTAGATTGTATCTTACTGGCCCAGTGGTTTTTCCTACTTTCTTCAGTTTAAGCTGGAATTTTGCTATAAGAAGCTGATGATCTGAGCCACAGTCAGCTCCGGGTCTTGTTTTTGCTGAGTGTATAGAGCTTCTCCATCTTTGGCTGCAGAGAATATAATCAATCTGATTTCGATGTTGCCCATCTGGTGATGTCCATGTGTAGAGTCGTCTCTTGTGTTGTTGGAAAAGAGTGTTTGTGATGACCAGCTTGTTCTCTTGGCAGAACTCTATTAGCCTTTGGCCTGCTTCATTTTGAACTCCAAGGCCAAACTTGCCAGTTGTTCCTTTTATCTCTTGACTCCCTACTTTAGCATTCCAATCCCCTATAATGAGAAGAACATCCTTCCTTGGTGTCATTTCTATAAGGTGTTGTAAGTCTTCATAGAATTGGTCAATTTCAGTTTCTTCAGCACTGGTAGTTGGTGCATAAACTAGGCAATCATAGTATTAAGGAAATGACAGCTTACAGCAAGTAAAATTGATTTTGAACAGTTCATGGTGATGAAGCATGATAAAATTTAGGGAGGGGTCTAAGGAGGAGGAGGCAAATGTATTTCAAGATGAAAGGCTGGGTGTGCAGGTGACACATTTAGATACTTTCGAAATTAAACTTAAAACAACTTGACATGTTGGGTTTGTTCAAACTGACCTTATGGGGTATGGCATAGTTTCTCTCTCTCTTTTTTGTTAGGTAACAACCATTGAGGGTACTATAAACCTGTGGGCTATTAATTCCATTCGGTGAAGCATGAAACAACTCAACTATGAAAATAAGCTATCTCAAAGCTGTCCTTTATCGGGGAAGAAGCAACAACACCTGGTCAGTTTCATTTCTAAATAAAAAATAGCCAGACTCATTTCTATAAGATATAGCACTCCTTTGAAGTGTGGTTGTTATCTAGTTTGCTACCATATGCAGAAAACAACATGCACAACTTTGCATCAAATGTTATATTGTACACAAGAGCCAGGAAATTTTGAAGGGCTGATTGTGGTGGGTGAATAATAAGATTGGTGGCCAAAGGGGATGAGAGCCCAGAGGATGACAATTCAATGCCAGGTGACAAGCCGCAGAAACATATTGTCCATTATGAGACTGGAAGCAAGCATGCTTACAAAAATATTTCCAGAGCACTGCACATATGGTATTCTAATTAAAGGACTTCTGTGTGTATGCCTTTAAAGCAGCCGGGCTTTGGGGACTTGATCTGTTGAACACTGGTCAAGCATGCGCAAAATGTCACTTAACATTCTAAAAGATGAAGAAACAGTGTTTGATTCACATCATAACTAAACACTACAAGCAAACTCAATCGGCTATACTAATTACCGTATTTTTTGCTCCATAACGCACACTTTTTTCCTTCTAAAAAGGAAGGGGGAAAGTCTGTGCGCGTTATGGAGCGAATGCATGGTCCCTGGAGCTGAATTGCCCAGGGACCAAAAGAAGATCGAGCTTTTTCTTTTACAAAGAGAGAAGGGGGTGTTGAAAGGCTGCCGCTTTACAGCTGATCAGCAAGAGATCGGGAAGAGAGATAAGGTCCTCCTGCAGAGGAGGCTGTTGGTTTCCCCAGCGACATGTGACTGGCTGATTAGATTATCTGTTTGGAAACTGTAGAAAGGGCTTTGAGCTGCTCCTTTTGCAACTGGGGCTTTTCTTTGCAAAAGCAGCAGCAGCACAACTTTGAGCTGCTCCTTTTGCAGATGGGTCTTTTCTCCTTTGCAAAAGCAGCAGCACAACAACTTTGAGCTGCTTCTTTTGCAAATGGGTCTTTTCTCCTTTGCAAAAGCAGCAGCACAACTTTGAGCTGATCCTTTACTTCAAAAGCATCACTATCTGCTGCTACCTGAGCCTATGGTTCACATTTCTCACTGGAATCTAGCAGAGAAACCTCTCATATTTACCTGATAATTTGTGGTGAGCTCTATTTGTGATGTTCCATTTGGTATTGACCTGGGGCTATCTGTCCAGCCCATTTTAGTGTTGGTTGTGTTTTAAAAACCCTCTCAGATGTTTTAACTTTGTATGGATAAATGTATCTTTTTCTGACTGACGGTCGAATAAAGGATGATGATGATGATGCTCCATTTGTATTAGTAAGAACAGTGAATGGACACTGAACGATGACTAGGGAGATAACATGCCAGCAATGATAACAGCTAGAGATGCTCTTTCATACAACCACAGTGGCTTCTCAATTTTAGCAAGACTGGCACTGTGTTTTTTCCTGATGCGACTGCATCCTATAATGGTAATAATTTTATTATTTCTATGCTGCCCATCTGACTGGGTTGCATCCTGAGAGTTAAGCCCTCGTTGAGAACATTTGCTCACAATTATTATTCCAGTACATATAGAAATGTTTGTGAAATTTGATCTTTGTGAATTCCTACATGAAATTGCCTGTCAGATTAATGTGCAGGTTGGAATTTGAGTTATCTAGAGCATTTTGCACTTCCTTTGTGATACAGTTGTTGGCTGTTCACATATATTTTAAAAAGCTGTTCCTGGGTGAGGAATATTTACCACTATGTCATTTAACAGCTACAGTACATGAAACCACTGCATGAGATCACCCACGATGTTTTATGAATGCTGTAATGTGCCCAGAGTGGCTGGAGAAACCTGGCCAGATGGGCGGGGTATAAATAATAATAATAATAATAATTATCCAAGATTTGGGTGTGGTGTCAATGTGCTGCCGACACTGACATCCCAAAATTTCCCTTATTTACCTCTAAATACAAAGAAACTGTTCAAGTTCTGAAGCAGTATCGGATGTAAATAGTAAACTGGAGGAGGGCCAATAGATTTATCCTTAATCAAGTCAGGACAGAGGGCTTCCTAGTCAGTAGAAGTGCAGATCAGAAAATTGGGATTCAGAATGTCTTACATGAGGTTATACTCTCCTTAAAGACTTAAAGGTAAAGGGACCCCTGACCATTAGGTCCAGTTGCAGACGACTTTGGGGTTGCGGCGCTCATCTCGCTTTATTGGCCGAGGGAGCCGGCATACAGCTTCCGGGTCATGTGCCCAGCATGACTAAGCCGCTTCTGGCGAACCAGAGAAGCGCATGGAAATGCCATTTACCTTCCCGCCAGAGTGGTAACTATTTATCTACTTGCACTTTGGTGTGCTTTCGAACTGCTAGGTTGGCAGGAGCTGGGACCGAGCAATGGGAGCTCACCCCATCGCGGGGATTCGAACTGCCGACCTTCTGATTGTCAAGACCTAGGCTCTGTGGTTTAACCCACTGTGCCACCCGTGTCCCTCCTTAAAGACTTAGGTTGCATTTAAAAAGGTAAAGGTAAAGGACCCCTGACAGTTAAGTCCAGTCACAAACGACTCTGGGGTTGCGGCGCTCATCTCGCTTTACAGGCCGAGGGAGCCAGCGTTTGTCCGCAGACAGTTTTTCCGGGTCATGTGGCTAGCATGACTAAGCCGCTTCTGGTGCAATGGAACACCGAAACCAGAGCAATGCACGGAAACGCTGTTTACCTTCCCGCCGGAGCGGTACCTATTTATCTACCTGCACTTTTGGCGTGCTTTTGAACTGCTAGGTTGGCAGGAGCTTGAGCTGAGCAATGGGAGCTCACCCCGTCATGGGGATTTGAACCGCCAACCTTCTGATCGGCAAGCCCAAGAGGCTCAGTAGTTTAGACCACAGCGCCACCTGCGTCCAGGTTGCATTTAGGGTATATTGAATAAAAATATGTGGATCAGAAAGCAAGCAGAATGCTTCATGGACTGACGAAGGAATAGAAAGGGAAGCAGACTCTGGGTTAATTAAAGAAAAGACTATGAAGTACCTTGTTGGAGGGCCAGATATTCCAAAGGGAAAAACAAAGTATGTCTGAATGATAATCTGCTCTAGCTAGAAGGGATTCCAAACATAGAAATTCTTCTATCTATTCCCCACCCCCCATTTCTTCAGGGCTTATAAGCAAGACCAGTAATCATTTATATGGATTTGCAGAAATATTTTGGCATGGTTGTGCATGAATGATTCATACTTAGGATAAAAGTTGAAATTTGTAGGTTCAGAGACATAGGAAAATAATATGTACTCTACAAGTTGGGGAAAAAGCGACATCTAAAATGGGGAAACAGTTGTAAAATCAGGTATATAAAATTTTGGGGGGAAATTTTAGCTGAAGTCTCACAGGACACACTCAGAAAGCCGTTTTTGAAGATAGATATTGATCCTCATGCTAATAGGCTTGGAATAAATATAAGGTAACATAATCCTCTCTACCCTAATATGCTGCCCAAAGAATCCAGAACAAAGCTTATGAGAGAACATTTCAGTATATGAGGGAGATCTCAGACAGAACAAGTAATCATTGCCTTAAATCTCTTACCCAAATCTAAATTGTAGTAAAAGCAAGTGCAGCTTAAAATAAACTCTGCACTGATCTCTATACCTTTCAACACTCAGGTTCATTTGTATGTTTACTGCTTCCAAATGATTAACTGCTGAAATTTGCTTGGATGCATTAAGGCAAAAAGATTAAAGTGAATAGTTGACTAATATTAGAACAGAAAATTCCTCTGTATAGACTGGAGAGAATGTAACAGAGGATGCTAGTTCTGATGTTATAGGATGACCACCACTGTGGTTTTGTGACTATGTTACCAACATGATTCTGAGTTTTGCAATGTCTTAGAGATCTTCTAGCTCCACAAGTAGTTGAAGGTCTCTAAGACACCCTAATTGGGATGCTAAACAGATCATTAGATATTATGTCAGGATTCAGGTCCAGATCAAGGGTACCACTTTATTCTGCTCTGGGCAGACCACACCTGGAATACTGTGTCCAATTATGGGCACCACAATTTAAGAAGGATGTTGACAAGCTGGAATGTGTGCAGAGGAGGGCAAACAAAATGATAAAGGGTCTGGAAACGAGGAATAGTTGAGAGAGTTGGGTATGCTTAGTGAGACGACCCTCAGAGTCCCTTCCAACCCTACAATTCTATGATTCTTTGAGTTTCATACCAAACATTTTCATTGGACCTACAGCATGTGGGGCATGGAGAATTAACTCTTTCATCCCCAGCTGTGTTCCTAATGAAACTCAGTACATGACACACAAGGGGCTATGGGCCTTAGAAAAAGCTCTTCTAATAGGATTGTTGTTGGGGGGGGGTCTTCTATTCCTAGATCTTAATTTATATAATTAAATATGAACAAGGAGTCATCTGCCACAGCTTACGATAAAAACTCCAGAACCATATCTCAGCTCTGCCTTCATTATGCAATTATAGGGGAGTTGAAGCATACCATGTCTAAAGACATGAATATTCTGTTGGGAAGAATGTCTAGCAAGGGATGACATTGGTATCATCAAGGACAGAACGATATTGGATTTATAGGCTGTCAGGCACCATAAAAGAATCCGACAGCTGAGGTTCTACCCCCCTCATGTCATGTGATATCACTCTGAATTGAATATAACAAGAGAGGGCACCTCAGTAATATGATTAAAGGAAGACACTTGGCTTGTGCCTTTTAAAGTAAGCCAGGCATTCCAATCTCAGGTGAGTAAACGATCACACAGAAGTCCAAGTTGCATTCCCCTAGGAATTTAAAATAGCACACAACTGCCCTTGTCATGATTGGACTAGGAGGAAAGTTAATAGCCAGTTTTAACAAAGGATATTTAAATTCACCCACTGATTTAAATGACATTAAAAAAAAAAAAACCCAAAACATTTAGTTCACTGTAATTAAAGTACAGCTCTTTCTCCTATTGCCAATTATAAGATATAGGACAGGATTCAGTTGACATACCAGCATGATCAAGTTCACTGTCAAACTGTGGCCCTTCATTTTAAAACATGCATGCTTTAATTGGCTTTGGAATGTAAGATATATTATTAATTGGCCTGACAATTGACTCTCTTACTTCTACAGGAAACATTCATGTTTAGGTTGCTACAGTTGGAGGTTCCAGAAACCTTTAAGTAACGATCGGGGGGGGGGGGTGTTTGTTGTTACGCACCACTTATTTATTATTTTGAAAGATCTCCACATTTGCTTTAAAAAAAAAGATGAAAAGATTGCTCTTTTCTACACTTCATTTGGATTTAACTATTTTTAAAAAGGTGGTGCTTTGGCTCATTATAACCTTCTGGGAAGTAAACCAGCTCAACTCATTCAGACCTAGAGAACTTGCAGAAGAGAACATTGTTAAGTTTTATTAATAGAAACCTAATACAGGTATATAAGACTTGGAGTGCTTTGCTTAAGCGTTGTGAAGCCTTGTTGAGATTGCTGAATTTAATTAAGAGTGTCATTGCTTAAGGATAGGGAATGGGTTATTGCGTGGACAGGCGGAGTCCCCCCCAACCCCAGGCGACCCCCGAGCGGAATAATGACTCAATACAATGTGCTATGGGGTTAAAATTGGCCGCAACTTTATTAGGTTTCAGATGTAGGGAGACCTTGGCTCAGGCATTGGGCGTTGATCCTTCCCAGTCCCCAGCCAGGGATCTGGGAGACTTCAGAGTTATCCAGAATGTGTGGGGATTGCGCTGGCTCTGGAGAACATATGTTCAAGCAGAGGGCCCACCCCCCATTTCACCGCCATTGGAGGGGAGCACAATGACAACCTCTTGGCATATGGCCAATGCCTCCCCTCAAGACACTGAGGTCTAGCGCCAAGGGCCTTCTGGCGGTTCCCTCACTGTGAGAAGCGAAGCTACAGGAAACCAGGCAGAGGGCCTCTTGTTTTTTCAAAGGAAAAACAAACAACAACTACCAGACTTTTAGGAGACATCTGAAGGCAGCCCTGTTTAGGGAAGCTTGTAATATCTGAAGGACTATTGTATTTTAATATTTTGTTGGAAGCCACCCAGAGTGGCTGGGGAAACCCAGCCAGATGGGCAGGGTATGTGGGTATGTATGTATGTATGTATGTATGTATGCATGCATGCATGCATGCATAAATAAATAAATAAATAAATAAATTATTATTATTATTATTATTATTATTATTATTATTATTATTACCACCACCATCTTCAGGGCTATTTAAGACAATTTCTTTGCCACTTAATATACAAGAGAAAATTTAAAAGCCACAGATATTGCAAAATTATACAATAAAACCACCAACACAAATGACTAAAAATGGCAATAAAAAGCACAGCAATAAAGCCTTATTACATCTAGAAGAGCGGATTCAGCTTTAACCATCAGGGAAAGCCTTGCGAAAAGGTATGCTCAAAAGATGACTGAAGGATACCCAACATTAGTGACGTAGCAGATCGTCATATCATACAGTGGTAACCATGGACATTAGGTTTCAAGTTAGGCAGACCTGCTATTTTGCCAGGAAAAGTAGTTTACATGGTTCCAAGACATCTGCAGGTTTAGAAGTTTCCCTTTCCTTTTTGGAATGTATGTGCATAAACTTTCAAATAAGTCACACTCTAGCATGGGAATTGCGTCATCCATAATAAAGTGGAATCAAATGTGTGCATGTCATAGCATGTGTGGCCTCTGAGGAAACTGAGATATAGGCATCCATTTACACTTTCTTCTTTATCTGCCTGTTCAGCATGACTATTTCCCCCCTCCTAAAAAAAAAATAAAGCTTCCTGATTACTTTTCAAATATGTATATATTCTGTTTTATGGTGGGGGAAATGGGGTGGAGGAGAGGGAAATGCAATCAGTACAGTGCAAAATCTAATCCAATGGGAAAGGCATATAATTCAAAAGACATTTATTCCCAGGTTGTTACACTATGCTTTATGGCTGCTGTGCTTCTTTTATAATGAGATTGATTGTGCAGACACAAAACATTACAGCTTCTGTTTAAAGCAAACGAACAAACCATTTATCTTTGTCACAGATAGAAAAACAAGCAAATTTTGGAAACAATACTTTCCCAGAATGTTGAAACTAACAAGAAAAAAGAGGGAAAGATGGTTTTACCACATGCAAAGCTGCCATTCCAGAGTACTTAAAATTCTGTTTTGTTGTTGTTGTTTTATTGAACAACAACAACAAAAGTCACAGCGAAAGGAAAATCTCCCTCCAAGCATTCTTTATTTGCTTATAGTAAGTAAGTAAGTAAACTTTAATACGGTCAAAGACCAGCAATAAATAGTACAATTCAGTTCATAGGTAGGATTTCTATCTCCTATAATAATATTAGGTAATTCACAGTTTAAAAATTGATTGTTAAAACATGTCTATTAAAATTAAGTCGTCGCCGCCTCTCCATCTGCTAGGGATTGACTGACGTCATTGTCTTTGGTGGTTACTTTCATCCTAGCTTGTCTTATTCTTGTCGTCAGGTAACAATATTTGCTTATAAAATATACCTTGCACTCAGATCTTTAAACTGCTTACTTGTAAGTAAGATCCACTGAATTTACTAGAATTGAATCGCAAACAAATACACAGGAAACAACCGTCTTAATAATACAGTGGTACCTCTGGTTACCCAGGTGGCACTGTGGGTTAAACCACAGAGCCTAGGGCTTGCTGATCAGAAGGTCGGCGATTCGAATCCCTGTGATGGGGTGAGCTCCTGTTGCTCGGTCCCAGCTCCTGCCAACCTAGCAGTTTGAAAGCACGTCAAAGTGCAAGTAGATAAATAGGTACCGCTCCGGCGGGAAGGTAAACGGTGTTTCCGTGTGCTGCTCTGGTTCACCAGAAGCAGCTTTGTCATGCTGGCCACATGACCCGGAAGCTGTCTGCGGACAAACACCGGCTCCTCGGCCTATAGAGCGAGATGAGCGCCGCAACCCCAGAGTCGGACACGACTGGACCTAATGGTCAGGGGTCCCTTTACCTTTACCTCTGGTTAAGTACTTAATTCGTTCCGGAGGTCCATTCTAAACTTGAAACTGTTCTTAACCTGAAGCACCACTTTAGCTAATGGGGCCTCCCGCTGCTGCTGCGCCGCCAGAGCACAATTTCTATTCTTATCCTGAAGCAAAGTTCTTAACCTGAAGCATTATTTCTGGGTTAGCGGAGTTCTTAACCTGAAGCATACATAACCTGAAGCATATTTTACCTGAGGTACCACTGTATAGCGGTCTGGTGCATAACAGAAACAAATGTAACAGATCTCCCATAAGATGTTGCTGAAGGCCACAAAGCTCCAGCTGTTCTGTATGCTAGCTAGGCCAATCTGCAGTTTAGCAAAACTTTCAAGAACGCAGTGTGTGCTGGGTCACTGATGGCAGGCATGTCTAGTCTGACCAGCTGACTCTTGCACCATGCTTTTGGTAAATGATAAAAATAATAATGTTAAGATAATGTAGCATTGCCATATTTTAAAAGTTGTTGAGCTTTTTTTGGCAAAGTTGTTCAGCTGGGGGGGGGGGCAAAGTTCTTGAGTTTTTCCAGCAATTTCCACCCAGCAGTTTCCAACAGCCAAATCCCGGATGTATTGCAACCCTAAATCATGAGATCTGGAACAACACTCAACCCCATTTTTCTTGATCTCATTCTGAATACCTGCTGCATAGGATTAATAGCAGTTAAGATCCATGATGTATATGTGCTGAAGCTAAGCAGATGCGATCTTGTCTGTTGCCTGTGGACCATATATTCAGAGGAAAAGTAGGTTTTATGTATAATAATACAGGACACCAGGGGATTGAACCAAGGATAGTGGGAGCAGGACTCGGTTGCCTTATTCCTTACACCACTGGAACACCTCTCAGATTAAAGGAATCCTTCATATGGTATTTTCTACACTGAAGCACCACTTGTGTATGTACTATGGCTCATCACCCTAACCAGACCAGGTGACTTAAGGAACCAATAGAAGCCTGGCTAGCTGCATATAATTGCTTGGTTCCCCAATCTGAGTAACTTGTTCTACAGAGTTAGAGTAAGTGAATAGTAAACACTTCTATTTGAGTACAGGATGCAAATTCAGATTTATTTTGTTAACTTTGGCCCAGTTCTCCCATCAGTTAAAGTCATCTTGAATACAGATTCTGTCTTCTGCTTCTGCTCCCAGTTTGGTGTCATCTGCAAATTTCATGAGCATCCCCTCAATTCCTTTATCCAAGTTGTTTATATAGATGTAACCTTACCCAGGCTTCACTTCTACCAGCTTCTTGTGTACAATGGTACCTCGGGTTACATACGCTTCAGGTTACAGACGCTTCAGGTTACAGACTCTGCTAACCCAGAAATATTACCTCGGGTTAGGAACTTTGCTTCAGGATGAGAACAGAAATCGGGCAGTGGTGGCACAGCAGCAGGGGGAGGCCCCATTAGCTAAAGTGGTACCTCAGGTTAAGAACGTTTTCAGGTTAAGAACAGACCTCCGGAACGAATTAAGTATGTAACCAGAAGTACCACTGTATAGGATTGCTCTTCCAAACGAGGAAATCATTGGGGTGGGTGGTTAATGAGCACATCTAAAGAAATTGGGAGGAAGACAAACTCGTAAATGTTCAGGAGTAGAGATCAGTGCTAAAGTGCTGCTTAAACAAAACAAGTAATAGATGCAACATTTCTGGATTCTAAAGAAGAAATGTAGACTTTTTGTCTCCCCAGGACATTATCAGACAAGGGCTTGATGCCTGCACATTTCATTCCTTCTCCTACTTGCTGTGACCTTCAGCTTTTACAATGAAGTGTGATATGAACTTCCCATCAACATATCTGGACTGCCTATCATAGAAAAAGAACTGATAGGTGTGCCAATTTTAGATACAAATGAAAAGTTTTATCAGCTGATACATGTCGATTATTCTGATTTATTGCTGTAGGTGAAATTAGAACATTGTCAAATTCTTCCTTGTCTTGCATTTCTGAAGTTCTATGCTTTTAAATGGAATTTTGCTGAAATGTTAAAAGTTCTAGGGGGCAGGCATAATAAGAGATTCTGGTAATTGAATGCACATAGAACTGAACACTGAGAAGAGGTAGCAATCTATTTAAAAAGGAGCACAGTGCTAATGCATACATTCTAGCGATCAGTATATTTCAAAAGCCCATTCAATGAATAATTTCATCATTGATATAACTGGGCACGAACCCGCCAAAGTTAAGCATGTTTACATCCTGTTGATACAAATGAAGGAGACTGAAGTTCATGAATAACTTTTCATTTTAATTCAATATGAATTAAAAGTGCTTAACTTTAGTTAGCTACAACCAAAATATGAAAACAATTTTCTTCTGCCAGAGCAGCGCACGGAAATGCCATTGACCTTCCTGCCACAGCAGTACCTATTTATCTACTTGCACAGGAGTAAAACACACTTCAGAACATACACATCCGTGTTCTATTGGTTGTTGTTGTTTAGTCGTTTAGTCGTGTCCGACTCTTCGTGACCCCATGGACCAGAGCACGCCAGGCACTCCTGTTTTCCACTGCCTCCCGCAGTTTGGTCAGACTCATGTTGGTAGCTTCGAGAACACTGTCCAACCATCTCGTCCTCTGTCGTCCCCTTCTCCTTGTGCCCTCCATCTTTCCCAACATCAGGGTCTTTTCCAGGGAGTCTCCTCTTATCATGAGGCGGCCAAAGTCTTGGAGCCTCACCTTCAGGATCTGTCCTTCCAGTGAGCACTCAGGGCTGATTTCCTTAAGAATGGATAGGTTTGATCTTCTTGCAGTCCATGGGACTCTCAAGAGTCTCCTCCAGCACCGTAATTCAAAAGCATCAATTCTTTGGCGATCAGCCTTTTCTGTGGTCCAGCTCTCACTTCCATACATCACTACTAGGAAAACCATAGCTTTAACTATACAGACCTTTGTCGGCAAGGTGATATCTCTGCTTTTTAAGGATGCTGTCTAGGTTTGTCATCGCTTTTCTCCCAAGAAGCAGGCATCTTTTAATTTCGTGACTGCTGTCACCATCTGCAGTGATCATGGAGCCCAAGAAAGTAAAATCTTTCACTGCCTCCATTTCTTCCCCTTCTATTTGCCAGGAGGTGATGGGACCAGTGGCCATTATCTTAGTTTTTTTGATGTTGAGCTTCAGACCATATTTTGCGCTCTCCTCTTTCACCCTCATTAAGAGGTTCTTTAATTCCTCCTCACTTTTCTGCCATCAAGGTTGTGCCATCTGCATATCTGAGGTTGTTGATATTTCTTCCGGCAATCTTAATTCCGGCTTGGGATTCATCCAGTCCAACCTTTCACATGATGAATTCTGCAAATAAGTGAAATAAGCAGGGAGACAATATACAGCCTTGTCGTACTCCTTTCCCAATTTTGAACCAATCTATTCTACTGGTAGCAAGTTTTTAAGAAATGTAACTTCATTATTAGATTCTTGAAATCATGTAATATAAAAGGTAAGTTATGCAAAAAGAACTATTACATACAATTGAATCACTATAAAAATTAAAAGTCAGAGGAAAGTCTCACTGAGTTCAAAGGCTTGCAGCAAAAATAGACTGAACTTTCATAGACTGAAACGTATTGTTCCAGTAGTTAAATGAACATTTTTAAGAATGAAAAGTGGTTAAAGTGCCTTCCTAGCATAACTAGTTATCCTGGAGCATATGGGCTAGTATAGTCAAGGACACATGTAAACATAGATAGATCCTTTATTATTTTTGTGAAATTACTCTCAAATCTCTCTCCCTCTCTCTCAATCCCTCCACCCCGCTTTTAGGTGAAATCCAGGTTCCACCTTAAGTGTGGCTTCACTACTTCCCTAAGCAATCTCCATAGGAAGCATGTTAATTCCATAGGAGACTTGTCATTGTTTTCATAGCTATTGATCTATAAATAGGCATTGGACATGATACAGGAAGCAAGCACACACAATGTTGATCTGCAAAGCATTATTTCATACAAAGCCAAATGGCATCCATCTAAGGCTGTTACTTCCAGACAGCTGTCAGCTAGGGCTGTTGCAGTCCCTACCTAAGCATCTAAGCTTTATTTCAATAGGAACCGTCTATTGGTGATCATGGAAGAAATCTCTGTCCATCAAAAGCCATTGAACAAACATCCTAAGCTAGCTCTCCAGAAACATCAGCTGACAATAATGTAGTGAGTGTGGACGACAGATAGCACACATTAGTAATATAATCAAGCTGAACAAAAGCTGGCAATTTCTTCACTTGACAAAATAGCGTTCCAAAAATTTCAGTGTCAACAGTATTCAGAGCTCTTAGCTCTTGCTGCCTCAGAAACCAACTTCTGTGTATTTTGATTCTTCTCTTTGCACTCAGCAAGCCTGTATTTCCTGTGTAAGGATATGTGATGTGTCCTTTTTTATAGATGCAATATAATTTAGAGTAAAGAAAAGAGATTGATATTTTTTTTTACATCTATGTTTGGAACCATGGGATTCTCAATTGACCCTTCTGATATTTAACAGTCTTGTTTAGCTTCCGTCACCAGGGAAATATTTTGTGAATTCCTAAGTTGTGCAATCCAGTTATCTGGGTTAGATCTTCAATAAAGCATCAGTTAACATTTAAGAAAAGTTCAGCGTCTAGGAATAGCTTAGCACGTGATTTGATATGGGAATACTTTTGGGTTATCACAAATTTTAAGAGGGGGGGAAGCTATATTTAATGTCTCTCTGTGAATCCTAATGCCTATGAGGATAACATCTAAAGGCTGTCTCAGTCCCCCACAAAGGGGCATTGCTAACTAAGCTTATAGTAAACGAAGTTCTTCACTGGCTCCCAGTACGTTTCCAAGCACAATTCAAAGTGTTGGTGCTGACCTTTAAAGCCCTATAATGACCTTGGTCCAGTATACCTGAAGGAGCCTCTCCACCCCCATCATTCAGCCCAGACACAGAGGTCCTCCTCCGAGGGTCTTCTGCTGATTCCCTCACTGCGAGAAGCAAAGTTACAGGGAACCAGGCAGAGTGCCTTCTTAGTAGTGGTGCCCTCCCTTCAGATGTCAAGGAGATAAAGAATTACACAACTTTTAGAAAGCATCTGAAAGCAGCCCTGTATCGGTAGGTTTTTAATGCTTGATTTTTTATTAAGTTTTTAGATATGCTGTAAGCCACCCAGAGTGGCTGGGGAAACCCAGCCAGATGGACAGGTTATAACTAATAAAGTAACAATAACAACAATAACAATTATTATTATTACATATTTAAACAAGTTGGAACAAACTTTCCTTCAAGGATTACCTTCTTTCCGCATTATCCTCACAACCAGGGCTTTTTTCAGCTGGAACACACCGGAACTCAATTCCGGCACCTCTCAGGTGGGCACTGTTGCCATTCTAAGAGAACAAGGGAGGTGTTCATGGTGAGTTCCACCACCTCTGTTTCTAGAAAAATAGCACTGCTCACAACCATCCAGGTTTCAAATTTCCAATCAGCAATGAAACTCACTGAGTAACCTTGGGCCAGTCACTGTCTCTCAACCTAACCGACAATACTGTGTTGATAAAATGGAGGAAGCGAGGAAGCATCATACATGGTGCTTTGAACTTCTTGGAGGAAAGGTTGGCTGTGATCATAGAATCATAGAATTGGAAGGGACCACGAGCGTCATCTAGTCCAACCCCCTGCAATACAAGAATCTTTTTTCCAATGTGGTGCTTTAACCCAGGAGTCTGAGATTAAGAGTCTCATGCTCTACCGATTGAGCTATCCCAGGTCTTCAGTGATCCATTTTAAATGTAGTAAATGGATTGGTAAAACAGATCAATCCTAGGAGGTAGAGAAAGCGGAGAGTGACTGACCCAAGGTCAACCAGTGAGTTTCATGTCTGAATGGGAATTTGAACTTGGATTTTATCATGATCCAGCACTGACTGGGACATGAGTCAGAGGCTACAGTGTCACATGCTGGTGATCAGGAGGTTATTTAACCCGAGGCTGGTGCTCAGGAGGCCAGGGAATCAGATCCCTCAGCTCCATGGCCTCTAGAACCAGAGCTAGACACTTGTGAGCACCTTTTCCTGGACCTAAGTGCTTCCAATGGCACAGAAGGCTCACCAGGCAGGAGGCCATGGAGTTCAGGAGAAGTGCCTGTTGTCAGGCCAGAGATGGCTATATTCACCCAAGACCTCGCAGAATAGACCCACTGGAATTAATGGACCTAGGTTAATCTTGTCTCTTAATTTCAGTGGGTCTACTATGAGTAAGACTACCACACTCGTTCTCCAAATGTAGGAGGGGCTTCTGAGAGGTGCACTGAAGGAAGAGACTCAAAAGGCCTTGTTTTACTTCCAACCCTTGTCAGAGAAAGTTGCTCACTAGAAGCCCTTCCTAGCACTGTGGCAACCAACCTGTTTGGCAAACTTGCCATTGGGGTTTTCCATGGGCCAGAGCAGGACAGCTTTCCTCAGTTTTAATCTAACACCCTAACCTCACTAGCACTCTATGATATACAAGCAATTTCTCATTCAGGCTCTGACTAGACCCACATATGATTACTTTCCAGAACCCTGTGGCCTCATATGGCTTCAGTCCATGATTTGGCAGGTGGTGTTGTGGTCTAAACCACAGAGCCTAGGGCTTGCCAATCAGAAGGTCGGCGGTTCGAATCCCCGCAATGGAGTGACCTCCCGCTGCTCAGTCCCTGCTCCTGCCAACCCAGCAGTTCGAAAGCACGTTAAAGTGCAAGTAGATAAATAGGTACCGCTCCACCAGGAAAGTAAACGGCATTTCCTTGCGCTGCTCTGGTTCACCAGAAGTGGCTTAGTCATAGTGGCCACATGACCCGGAAGCTGTACGCTGGCTCCCTCAGCCAGTAAAGTGAGATGAGCGCCGCAACCCCAGAGTCGTCCGTGAGTGGACCTAACGGTCAGGGGTCCCTTTACCTTTACCTTTACCTACTCGAAGCTACCAACATGAGTTTGACCAAACTGCGGGAAGCAGTGGAATATAGGAGTGCCTGGAGTGCTCTGGTCCATGGGGTCATGAAGAGTCGGACACGACTAAATGACTAAACAACAAAGCCTATTTTTGGAACATGGCTGGTCCATGTGTGGCACAGATATGAAAAGTGGCATAGCCATAGCAGGACTAATGGCACACCTGAAGAGGAGAAGGCATAGGTGGTGCAAAGCAGCTGCCTGGCCTCCCTCTGGCTGAGTCACTGTTGTATACAGAGAAGGATATGCCTCTTCTCGAGCTTAGTAGGCTATAGGCAAACCCATACTAGTCTGTGGGAGAGATCTACATATACACTGCAGCTGAGACTTGCAAATAGTCAATTGATTTCTTGAGAACATTTTTTGAGTATTAGCTCTATAAACACCAGAGTCATTAGAAGGGAGGGGAAAATAAAACTAATGTTCAGTTTCGCTCCAACATGGTGTCCTCCAGGATCTCTGCTACAACACTGCCTTTATAAAATGTGTATGTGTTTTGCATCACAAATAACTAGCGCACATGAGACTTTATGGCTGGGATGGAGAACTTGTGGCCTTCCACATGTAAAAAGGTAAAGGGACCCCTGACCATTAGGTCTAGTCGTGACCGACTCTGGGGTTGCGGTGCTCATCTCACATTATTGGCCGAGGGAGCCAGCGTACAACTTCCGGGTCATGTGGCCAGCATGACTAAGCCGCTTCTGGCAAACCAGAGCAATGCACGGAAACGCTGTTTACCTTCCCACTGGAGCGGTACCTATTTATCTACTTGCACTTTGACGTGCTTTTGAACTGCTAGGTGGGCAGGAGCAGGGACCAAGCAATGGGAGCTCACCCCGTCGCGGGGATTCAAACCGCCAACCTTCTGATCGGCAAGCCCCCTAGGCTCTGTGGTTTAACCCACAGCACCACCCGCGCAACTCAAATAAATTGCTGTATTTAAGTGGCACTAGAGTAGCACAACTTTGCTCTTTGAGCTCGACTTGGGGCACACTTGGCAAAGCTGTTGGTCACTGCTGTGCACTTCGGGTTTTATACATTGTATGAGAACAACACTTTTGCCTGTAAGTACTTAAATGTTTATTTGACTAATTGGTTTAGATGCTTAATGGCTGGCTTAATAGTCTCGCTTTTTTATTATTCATTATGGAAGATGCTAAAGCAGTCGTCTTCCCCTTTTACATTAGTAAAATGTGCTTTATTTTCCCCTTGGCTATTACCATTTCAGTTCATTTTGCTCTGCTTGTTTAGGAATTTAAATATCTCTATTATTGCTACTATCTGGGCAAATTTAATAAATGGTCACTGTTTTGTGATTACTCAGAAATGTAATGATTTAGCTGATAATGGGCGAGAACAATAGAAGAGATCTTTAATATTGATCAAGATTTGTCTTTTGTGTACCTTAGGGTAACAGGAAGCAATTGTTTTTAGCAATAAAGCCATTTACAAGCATTTATTTCAAACAATAAATGTAGCTAATGTAATATTAATGTTATAGGAAAGAGGATGAAATGCTGAAAGCTGCATTGTATGAAGACCTTGAGCTGGTCTGTCTAGTTTCATGTTCCATATTCCCCATGGATTCAGAGCAGCTCCAGCTGACAAATGGAATCAAAAGTGATCTCCATTTTCTGTGATCCCCTTATCATGTCTAGTGGGGGGACTTGCATTGGAGATATGCGCAAGCAGCATCAGTGACTGGAGGGAATCATAGCTCAACTGCAAGAGCACATGGTTTGCCTGTAGAAGGTTCCCAAGAACAACAAGAAGCATCTGCACTTTGGAAAGGATCACATAGCAAGTGATGAAAAACATTTTCTTCCTGAGACCATGGAAAGTCTCTGCCAGTTAGAGTAGATGGCAGTACAGTGTGATTCCTAAATTCCTACCTTAACCTCTCTATCCCATGCAAGTGTTTGTTTAAGGGCTAGCAGTGATGGCTAACCTTGACACTCCAGATGTTTTGGGACTACAACTCCCATCATCCCTGACCACTGATCCTGTTAGCTAGGGATGATGGGAGTTGTAGTTCCAAAACATCTGGGGTGTCAAGGTTAGCCATCACTGGGCTACAGCCAAAGTAAGAGTGATTTTCTTCTCCACTTAGCCAATCTTTACTGAAACACTTGATTCCTCTTTTAGTACATGACCATAGACAAGCTAGAAAGTTTCTGAAAAATAGAAATGACTTTCGTTGGAGGTTTGTTGGAAAATATCCAGAGTAAGCAGCTTCTTCGAACTATTTTGATGAATGGTCACCACTTTTCATTTTCATGAATGGTCACCACTTTGACTATCTTCAGATATAAAAAAAAGCAGATGATCAATTCTTGTTGGTAGGTTGGCAGATACAAAGTCAGTGTTTCTGTCACAAAAAAAGTATGTAACTATTATGCAACAGTGCGTTGTTTCAGGGCACCAAAGATCAGAAGATGAAGTTCAGGGTGAGCAGTGGAAATGAGGCTACCAAAACATTTCAGAGGAGGCAAAGCAGTTTTGTTATCTGCTATAGCTGCTTGCTGTCTCCAGTGAGGGGCGTAGGAAGAGACTGCATCTCTGAAAACCTGGTGTGAGGAGCCTATCCACATCTATCAAGGTCCCTTGGGGGTACTCTCATTTTGACTCAAGAAAATCACCATTTTATACTTAAAATCGGGGGAAATAAATACAGTAAATGGACAAAAGTACAAAGATTCACAAAATGTTTAGCGGTATGTGTACCCCTGCATACCACTAGGAAAAAACACTGTATAAATCTAATAAATGAATAAACTTAGAGCACATTGCAATAATCCAGTCTTGATTACTTGATATGAAATGGATTCACACAAAAATGCACTTTAGGTGGGCACTAGTTACTTTTTATAGCACGCCATGCTTCATTGCTGATTATTTTAATTTTTTAAATGTTTGGTAATTGAGAGCCACATGCTAGGCTTGTCTCCCCCCCTTCTTTTCTATACCCTTTTTTCTGTGCTCATCAAAGTCATTCAGGCAATTAATATTTGTTAGAACAAGAAAGCCAGGGGAGATTCTTCATCTCCTTAAACAAATGTGACTGTCTTGCAGCTCCAAACACAACCATTAGTTTGGAGGCACCAAGACAATTTCACAATGTGGCAGGCAGAATAGTATTTACTTGTCATTCTGCAATCTCTTCAGCATTTATCAAACTTGAGAACTTCAAAACATGTTATGTAAAGAGCAAGGATAGTTGAAGGCTTTGATTAATGCCGTCAACTTCAGTTTCCCAGCTCCATTGAGAATGTATATTGTACTTAGCTGCAAGCAAATATCATATATGTCTATATTAACTTCCATCCCTGCACTGAGAGAGCAGGGCAGTTTCCATACCTGAGGTGATTGCAATAAACACACACACACACACACATACACAAAAATAACTGGAAGAGAAATTTGAAGCCTAAGGAATGGATACATAATCAAGGATGAAGTTGTACCATGGTAATTTTTCCTATCCATTACAGCATAATGGTTACACAGAGGAACGATATGAAATGAACATCCACAACTGTCATTGCATTTGCCTGGAAGCAAACTAAAGCAGTTAAAATGAGGCCATGTGCTTCCTGTAAATATAATAACTTTTTCCAAAATTGTTCTCTGTTGAGAGAGCTGATGCTTGACACAATCTTTGAAAGGGAGCTGCAGAGAAGCTCCTGGAATGCTCAAGCTGCAATTGCATAAACACTTCAGAACAAAAGAATAGCCTGCAGGATCAGGCCCATATAGCCCATCTATGGTATTCCAGCACCCTGTTCTCAATTGTTGTCGTTTAATCGTGTCTGACTCTTTGTGACCCCATGGACCAGAGCACGCCAGGCACTCCTGTCTTCCACTGCCTCCTGCAGCTTGGTCAGACTCATGTTGGTAGCTTCGAGAACACTGTCCAACCATCTCGTCCTCTGTCATCCCCTTCTCCTTGTGCCTTCAATCTTTCCCAACATCAGGGTCTTTTCCAGGGAGTCTTCTCTTCTCATGGAGCCTCAGCTTCAGGATCTGTCCTTCCAGTGAGCACTCAGGGCTGATATCCTTAAGAATGGATAAGTTTTATCTTCTTGCAGTCCATGGGACTCTCAAGAGTCTCCTCCAGCACTGTTCTCAATAGATGCCCACAAACAGCACCTGAGCATAACAGCACTCTCCCGTCCTGCGGGTACCAGCTGCAGATATTCAGAAGCATTACTGCCTCCAACAATGGAAGCAGAACCTCAGAGATCCAACTGGATGAGCAGGTTAGGATCCAGCAGATCTCCCTATAGTTTTGCTCCCCCAACTGGTAGTTAGCTCATTGTACTAATGTGGGACTTTTCAGTAAACATGCATAGGACTGCAGAGTAAGTGACTCAAAACCACATCAGTCTCAATGAGAAAGACAAATAGGTTGCCATGGTGAGAGACACTTGAAAAACAAACTTTGAAAAGTGGCTGTGCTGCCAATGAGCAAATCTCCTCCCAGCCCACTCCAAAAAAAGATGGTTAGACTCAGTGTCTTCTAGCCTACCCTTCCTAATGCAAATTATGGATAGTCCATTATGCACCAACAATCGAAAAGAGATGAGTTCACAATGTGTTCCTATCAGTCAATTTCCATGGCCTATTAGGTGTGACCATTAAGGTCACACAATGATGTTCCTCCCATTATGTGAAGCCCACAGAATACAATGAGGCTGTGATGGCAATGGTCTGAAGAGGAAGTCCAATGAATATGGTGTGAGCACGCCTATGGGAAATGACCACAGTAATTGTTGTGCATATTTTGTCTGAAAGCCTGCTGCTTTAGGAGGTAGGAAATTAGGATGTTACTTTATTAAGTGGAAAACCTGAGTTGCTGCTTAATTCATTGGTTTTCCATAAATATGTTTTTCCATAAAGGTAAAGGTAAAGGGACCCCTGACCATTAGGTCCAGTCGTGACCGACTCTGGGGTTGCGGCACTCATCTCACTTTATTGGCCGAGGGAGCCGGCTTACAGCTTCCAGGTCATGTGGCCAGCATGACTAAGTCGCTTTTGGCAAACCAGAGCAGCACACGGAAATACCGTTTGCCTTCCCACAGGAGCGGTACCTATTTATCTACTTGCACTTTGACGTGCTTTCGAACTGCTAGGTTGGCAGGAGCAGGGAACGAGCAATGGGAGCTCACCCCGTCGCAGGGGTTCAAACCGCCGACCTTCTGATCAGCACGCCCTAGGCTTTGTGGTTTAACCCACAGCGCCACCCGCGTCCCTATGTTTTTCCATAGCATGGGGTAAATAAACAGCAGGTAGGTATTGGAACCGAGAATGATACTACCTACTAGTCAGGTACATTATTTTAATACCCTACAGTAGTCATCTGCAACAGTAATACACACATCTTTGGAGTCTTCCCTCATCTCCCTGCTAGAGGAAGCAATGGGGTTTTCTTGAGTACAGTTTGATGCCTGTGCCTTCAAAATGTCCATCTGCAAAACCTACAGTTTAATTAAGGGCCCCTTCCAAAAGACAAGATAATGGGAAGCTCAGTGCCAGAACACATACTCTGAATACAAAAGGTCCCAAGTTCAACCCCAGCAGCACCTCCAGATATAGCTGGGAAAGATTCCTGCCTGAAACCCTGGAAAGCTGCTGCCAGTCAAAGTAGACAATATTGAGCTAGAATGATCCAATTGGTCTAAGGAAGCTTCCTATGATGTATCACTGGTACCTAACACTCATAAAACTAGCAAAGATGTATAGAACTGCTTCAAATGTATGTTGGAAGTGTAAGGAGAAGGAAGGCACATTTTAGCACATGTGGTAGATGTGCAAGATAACAAAAGGATTCTGGGAAATCCTATATAATAAAGAGCCTATGTCCCTCCATAGCTTTCCGTCCGTCAGTGGAATTCGCAAGTGCGCTTGCGCTCCACTGACACACGGATTGGAGAGGAGAGAGAGGAGGAGGAGCCTGAGGTTGGAGCGCAGCGCGAGCGAAGCGCTTGCGCTTTGCGAGCCTCCGAACCTCTCCACTTCAGCCACAATGGCGGCCGCTCCCCGCGCACTGCTGCTTCTCCCCCTCCGTACCTGCAGCAGCCGCTGTGGCACCTTGGCGGGGAAGGGGAAAGCGCGGCAACCGGGAGGTGTTTAGCGGCGGAGGGAAAAGCATTTGGCGTCGGGTCGTTCGCGCCGCTGCCGCCCGCACACCTCCAGCGGAGCCTCCCGTTCCTGGAGGCTCCCGCCGCCGCCTTTCTTCAAGAGCCCGTAATCTTTACGGGCTTAATTTATTAGTGATATATAATGAATTAAAAAAAATGTTTAAAATAACGTTTGTGGGGAAAAACAGAAGCTTTTTTACTAGGTATAGACATAGAGATACCAAAGGAGCAGAAATGATTATTTATTTATGTATGCGATGACAGCAGCGCGGATACTACTGGCTCAGAGATGGAAAGAAGATAAAGTCCCGACCAGAGACGAATGGTTGATGAACATGATGGACTACACAGAAATGGCGAAATTGTCCAGGAAAATCAGAAACCAGGAAGATAGAAACTTTAAGAAGGAATGAGAAAACTTTACAATTTACTTACGAGAACACTGTAAAACAAGTAAAAACATTGGCAGGATGTAACGCTTGTAATATATTAAAAAGTAAGAAAAAATTGATTAAGAAAAATAGAGAAATTATGTGATGCAGTAGAAAAAAGTTTGATAATGGAAACCATGGAGGGGTGGTGGGAAGTCTAGGGATTTGGGGAATCCTAAATGTTGATGATTGTGATCAATGTTTGAATTTAAATGTAGAGTGTGAAACTGAATAAAAAAGATTTTACCAAAGAAAAGGAAGTTTCCTATGTTGTCATATGTATGACAAGTCCGCTCAACCTCTTAGTTGGGCACCATTGCAGGCTAGCAGTCCTCCCGCCCATTGCGTTCCCGGTGGCAGAGACCCTGCCTCAGGGCCACTTCCCAGGTGGCAAAGGATGTTCCAGGACCAAGCTTACTATCCAGGAAGTGGATTTAGATTGCTCGTACAATTGGCCAATCGCAGGCAGGCTTGGGGGTGGGCCACACCCAGGGGCTGGGCCTGGCTGGGCCCGTTGGCTTCTTTGGGGTCCACTCCCTGGATTTAAAGGGGCCCTGCGGCCGACCTTCTCACACTGTCACCGTTACAGCTGAATGCAGACTGAAAAATCGAACCTAGTATGATTCCAGGACACAAAACATCTTTCAAACACAATCACAGCATTCGCAACTCGGCAGTTGCTTTTATAACACCCACTCAGAGCATGCAAGCATAGTGGCGTGGAATTGCCCGGTTAAAGACCAGGGTGTGACTTGAGCTCAGACAATTAGTGTGCTTATTTAATAACACCCCCCCCCCTCAAAAAAGGCTAAGCAATAGGCTTCTCCCGATTATCTATGTGCAGGAATTCACACTCCATCAGACCCCATATAACCGATTACATATTCATCAAGATGCAATTATGGTTTTAGACACTTTCCCAGCAGAGTAACTCATTACAAAAGCTTAAGGTCTTGTCTTAATTGCCTCTCTGTATATTTCAGTTGCTCAAGTTTGAAAATAATTTTCATTTTTGACCTTTTGCATAACTGTTAACTTTAGCCCTTCGAAGAGAAGCAATTAAGGAAAAAATTGCTTACAAATGGGTTACTGAGTGTTATAACTAATAAGGGCCAAAAGCCTATAAAAGAGAGAGTATAAGATGGTAACAAGACATCAGTAGCACTAGTGTTTAAAAGGAGAAATCTCATACTCTGGAAGAAGTGATCCTGGCAATAATTATTAGTGCCACAATTTTGCAGAGATACACAAAAATAAAATCCATTTGGATAACCATAGGCTATAACAAAAACAAAGAGCAAACAAAGATAAAATCCCATCGCTTATGAACAATTCGTAAATAAAGAATGTAGCTTGGCATAAATTATTAACACAAGGAAAGTATTTCTAAGACAAAGAAATCAAAAGGGTCTTACACAACAATTTTGTTCAGCTTTGATTTCATGGTGCTTAGAATTGTGTTATATGGAGG
The DNA here is from genome assembly GCA_034642065.1 of Darevskia nairensis. Taxonomy (NCBI): domain Eukaryota; kingdom Metazoa; phylum Chordata; class Lepidosauria; order Squamata; family Lacertidae; genus Darevskia; species Darevskia nairensis. Next base: position 65,976 of record JAWWNI010000752.1, on the reverse strand, counting down.
AATTTTATACTTCTGTCTTTCCTGAGTAAGGTTTATGGCAGCTCCAAAATATTTGTTATTCCAAAATATTTCAGTGCAAACCCCACTAAGCTTTCATGTGTTTTTCTCCTTCCTCTTCTTTGTAGATGCTCACCACATATCATGCCAGCTTCTTATAAGAAACATACCCAATGTCTCTTGACATCCATTAGCTATCATTTAGTAATGCTCACAAGGGTAAATTTAGATGACTATTTACCAAAAGATAATTTGCTTTCCACACTTCTGAACCTGTTCAGAAATTGCAGGAAGCTGCAGAAGTAAAATTTGTTAAGAGGTTTTACATGCATGGTAAGTTATTACTTAGCAAATGACTGCCTCTTATTCAACAATCAGGCAACTTAACTTTGGCTAAAATAGTAGATTTGCCATGATTCCCCCCCCCCCATGCTTATTGACAACATGATGGTGGCTAATTAACACAAATAACCAGTATGTGATTAGGATGTTGTCCACCTCTCTTGCCAGATTTCTGCACTGAAAACCTCAGAGCCCCAAAGATCCAGACAGGGTGTTTCCTTCTTTAAGGAACAGAACTGGAAAATTAAACATCACAACCCTTTTCACACATTCTTCCATGCACAGGGCTAATACATGGAAGATCAATAAATTGCACATCCTGCCCCTGACATCACACATTCTGCTAGCTCTGTGTCGTAATGCTCACACAGCGAACACTAGCATTTGGATGCAGACGCATTCCATGCAATTGATACATCCAACTGCACAGAGGTCACAAAGGCTTAACCTCACCCACTGGGAACAGGGACAATGAGTCAGTGGTGCAGACAGTGGTGAGGTCCCTCTCATGCTTCTCCATACAGTACCCCTACATGGGCGCAACATGAGATGAATAGAGCTCATGTGGGTTAATGGCCTGGTTTACACGTAACACAAAACCAAACTATAGCATAACGGCCTCGGCCCAGTATACCTGAAGGAGCATCTCCACCCCCATAGTTCAGCCTGGACACTTAGAGCCAGTGTGGTGCAGTGGTTAAGAGTGGTAGACTCATAATCTGGGGAACCAGGTTTGCGTCTCTGCTCCTCCACATGCAGCTGCTGGGTGACCTTAGGCTAGTCACACTTTTTTGAAGTCTCTCAGCCCCACTCACCTCACAGAGTGTTTGTTGTGGGGGAGGAAGGGAAAGGAGAATGTTAGCCGCTTTGAGACTCCTTCGGGTGGTGATAAAGCGGGATATCAAATCCAAACTCTTCTTCTTCTTCTGAGGTCCAGCTCCGAGGGCCTTCTAGTGGACCCCTGACTGTGAGAAGCGAAGTTACAGGGAACCAGGCAGAGGGCCTTCTTGGTAGTGGCGCCTGCCCTGTGGAATGCCCTATCAGATGTCAAAGAAATAAACAACTATCTGATTTTCAGAAGACATCTGAAGGCAGTTCTGTTTAGGGAAGCTTTTAATGTTTGATGTTTTATCGTGTTTTTAATATTCTGTTGGGAGCCGCCCAGAGTGGCTGGGGAAACTCAGCCAGATGGGCAGGGTATAAATAATAACAATTATTTATTATTTATTATTATGAGCAAAGAAATGTGCTAGTGCACATTTTAAAAATCCCCCACTCCTGCTGGCAAGACACGACCCGGAGCAAAGTCATGGTTTCATTTAGCTTTACATGCAAACCTGGGCTAATGGTTTGTCTCATTCCAAGCAAACCATCAGCTGTAACCAAAGTTTGTTCTTGGCTCACCACTCATGGTTTGTTTGGATTCACACAGAACACTAAGACAAACCATGGCTTAGCTCCCAGGAACACAACAGTAGGGAGGGGCAAAGTGGGAGAAAATTTATAAATGTGCAGGAGCATATTGGATCCTTCATGATAGTCCATAGTTTGGCTTAGTGTTATGTGCAAAGTGAACAACTGAGAATATTGAGGTGGAGTGGTACTTGACATAACAGGAACTTTACAGTTCTTCTGATCTGCTGCAATTTTTTAAAGAAAAGAAATAGGGTCAAAGTATATAATAAATTGATAGATGTTTTGTTTTGGGGTACTACAATGAGAGTGGCCACATTGATTCTGAATAGAAGACTAACACTTCCAGTGTGATTCTCCCCCTCAATCCACCCCAAAAATATCCTCCTGATTTCATTACTCCCGTGGAAAGAATAGTGTTTATCCTCAGACATGAAGATGGTTTTGTTTTATTGTGGTAATGGAGGAAGGTAAAAAATAGCCAGCTTCTCTGTCTTTGGTCTGAAAGCTGAGAGACATCATAAAGAAGGGTAGTCAGCACTCCTACTGTGTAAATTACAGACTTTCCATTTGACAATGTATATTTCCTTGACAGCTTTTAATGCTGCAGCAGGGGCTAAGCCTTATTTTTGGATGTATTCTTTTAATAGAAATAATATTTGCATGAAAGAGATCAGTAAGGCCCTCTGGAGGGCTTCTTCAGAGAGAATGGGCACAATCTAAAGCAGGGTGGTCCAACACGTGGTCATCAAAGCCTTTTCCAGCAGCCCTTGCTAAGTACCAAAGTGGCAGGGAACTGGAAACGACAATATGAAAGCCTTTCCTTGCTTTGTTCGCAATGACCATAGGCCACTCATCCCAGTTGTGGCTGTGAATCTTCCTCAGCGGTGGGATGAGCAGAGAGAAGGGATGAGCAGAGAGAAGGGATGAAGGAGGAGAAAGAAGAAAACAAGAGGAGTGAGAGGTGATTTCTCCAATCAAGTCAGCAATGTCTTCCTTATAGGAGTGGGGACGGGCATTAGAGAAGACCCCTAATTTGGCCTACAGAGAGAGATAGTGCTGCGTATTTTGTGAGTGAGTGTGCTGCGTATTTTGGCATCAACCAGGAGCAGCAAATGAGAAGTGAAAGGGCCAAGGGGGGGGGGGAAGCAGAGCGGGACTTCGCTAATCTGCCCAGCAGCTGCAGTGAAAGGGACCCACAAGGGGCATCTAGTCCAAATCCCTGCAGTGCAGGAATCTCAATTAAATCATACATGACAGATGACCATTCAATCTCTGCTTCAAAACCTCCAAAGGAGGTGATTCCACCACCTGTTGTGCAAGTCTGTTCCACTGTTGAACAGCCTTATTGGAAGAAAGATCATCATGTTGTCTAGTTGGAATCTCCTTTCTTGTAACTTGGATCAATTGGTTCTGGTCCTAGCCTCCAGAGCAGGAGAAAATAAGCTTCTTCCATCCTCCATGTGACAGCCTTTGAGATATTTGAAGATGGCCTCTTTTCCAGGCTAAACATCCTCAATTCCCTCAACAATTCCCCATAAGGCTTGGTTTCCAGACCCTTTATCATCTCTGCATACGTTCCATCTTGTCAATATCCTTCTTAAATTGTGGTGCCCAGAACTGGACACAGTACAAAATAGACCTCCCTTGATAGGCTATGACCTCCCTTGATTGGGACACTATACTTCTGTTGATGCAACCTAGAATAGCATTGGATTTTTCTGTTGCTGCATCACACTGTTGATTCATGTTAAGCTTGTTGTCTACTAAGACCCCGATATCCTTTTCACATGTACTACTGACAAACCAGGTGTCCCCCATCCTATATTTGTGCAGTTGGTTCTTCCTGCCTAACTGTAGACCTTACATTTGTCTCTGTTCAAATTAATTGTGTTAATTCCCAGTTCTCCAATCTGTTAAAGACATCTTGAATCCTGAGTCTGTCTTCTGCAACATTAGCCACCCCTCCCACTTTGGTGTCATCTGCAAATTTGATAAGCATCCCCTCAATTCCTTCATCCAAGTTGTTCATAAAAATGTTGAACAAGCATGGGTTCTGACCCTGCAGCACCCCACTTTCCACGTTTTCCCCCCAGGATGACAAGGAACTGTTAGTGAGCACTCTTTGGGTTTGGTCAGTCAACCAGCTACAAATCCACCTAATTGTTACTTTGTCCAGTCCACATTTTACCAGCTTCTTCACAAGTATATAATGGGGGATTTCACAGTACAGTGGTAAAGCAAGACTGCATAGACTGGTGGAAGCTAAGGCACAATGTTTGCAGTAAGTAATACCTAGAGTAGCCTATTTCTCATTCAGTTATCTAATATTTAAGATCATGTTGAGTAATAAAAATACATCATAATAACTGTTCCATCATCCATGAAATAAGAATGCTTGCCTCAAAAATACACCAGTGTAAAAAATATTTGACAATCTCAAAAGATCTGGTCTATAGTCCAATGTATCATAAATTTCTATTTAGAATAATTAGATGCAGTTCCTAAAATAATAAAAAACAAAAGAAGGATGAACTATAAACTGAAAGATGAACTATAAACTAAAGTTATTCATGAATTACATTCCATTGAAACAATTTATAGTATGGCATAAGCTCTTCCATTATCTTCCATTTGCAAGGCTAGTGTTAATTACTGAACAGATTAATAGCTGTCAAGACTGGCCTATTTTCAATAAAATATTAACATAAATTAGTAAGATATTTTGGAAATAGAGTGCATTGCTTATTCTGTTTTGCACACATGCATGCCTATGTTGTATAATGGACATTGGTGCTTCCACAAAATTGTACCTATATTGCACTGCATTAAGGATTTTGTTTCAATTGCTCTGTTGGCAATGAAGCTTCTACCAGCTGAGCTAATGTGATACCTTAGAATATTCACAAACATTTCATGTGCTCAAGAATGAACGACACTGAATGTTAGGAGGCAGTCTTCTCCAGTGGAAATTACACATCATCTTGAGGCCCTTGGCAGAAAGGCAATATATGAATGCAATAAACAAGCAGACAATTCACTGGGCTAGAAGTAAATGTCACAGTGGCTAGAGAACTAGGATAAGCTGTGTAGCAAGAAAGGCAAGCTAAGCTAAGCAAGAACAGGTTCTGGTTGTTGGAGAAGCTGAGGAAGCCCAACTGGAATACAGGATTCTGCTGAAGGAGTAAGCAGATAGGAACAATGGCCAGTCATAGGAGACAGGGAATTCAGGCAATGTACAGAAAAATGGCAGTCATGTGAAAAAAGCTAAATGGTCTCAAAAAAGGTATTCAGTTATTTATCACTTGTACTTATGAGACTCCTTCTAAAATTAATTTTCTAGGTGGCATACAAGAAAGAAAGCAAAAACTAAACAACAAAACCACAGTACAATAAAAGTATGCAGTAAGAGTGGAAATAGTAGCCAGGATAAAAACCAAAACCAGCAAAGTAAAATATCAAAGGTAATTTAGATCAATGTTCCCCAAACGTGGGTCTCCAGCTGTTTTTGGACTACAATTTCCATTATTCCTCACCACTGGTCCTGCTAACTAGGGATGATAGGAGTTGTAGTCCAAAAACAGCTGGAGACCCAAGTTTGGGAAACACTGATTTAGATGATTTGGGGAAATTCTAACTGCGGTACCAGTTAGATGCTTCCAGATGGAGGGATTTTGTGTGTTGGATCTAAAATCCAGTTCAGCTGCCTGGCATCCACTGGCCAGCTGGGGACTGTGATATACCAAGAGCTGATCCCTTCTTTTTCAAATGTGCCAATGCATCGGTATGGATAGCACTGCCAAATTGAGTGGGTTCTGTTCATAGTGTTGTCCGCTATCTGCATTCAGATGCCTGGACAACGAAGAGAAACTATTTCCCCTGAAAATTGTGTGGGACTCAAGCAACATTGTGTGTTGGCCTTTTCTGTTTGCAGAAGGCCCTTTTTGGTCTTGAAATGAGAACTGAAATCCAAAGGTGTTCACTTGCCCCAGGCACTTCATAATCTCTGTAGTGATGGCCACCAACTTGGATGGTTTGAAAAGAGGATTAGACAAATTCCTGGAGGCTGCATTCTACCTCCAGGATCAGAGGCAACAGCTCTCTCAACAGCAACAGTTGCTATGGAACAACAAGAACAACAACAGTGGGAGAAACCTATTATACTCATGCCCCTTCATTGGTATCTAACTGCTAAGGGAAACAGATTGATGGATTGTACAAGTAAATGAGGTAGATCATAGAATCGTAGAATTGTAGTGTTGGAAGGGATCCTGAGTATCATGTACTCCAGGGGTCAGCAACCTTTTTCAGCCGTGGGCCGGTCCACCATCCCTCAGACCATGTGGTGGGCTGGACTATATGGGGGGGGGGGGATGAACAAATTCCTAGGCCCCACAAATAACCCAGAGATGCATTTTAAATAAAAGCACACATTCTACTCATGTAAAAACACCAGGCAAGCCCCACAAATAACCCAGAGATGCATTTTAAATAAAAGCACACATTCATTCTACTCATGTAAAAACACGCTGAATCCTGCACCGTCCGCGGGCCAGATTGAGAAGGCGATTGGGCCGCATCTGGCCCACAGGCCTTAGGTTGCCTACCCCTGATCTACTCCAACCCCCTGCAGCGCAGGACTCTCAACTAAAGTATCCATGACAGATAGCCATCCAACCTCTAGAGTCCACAAGAAAAAGAAGAGTTTGGATTTGATATCCTGCTTTATCACTACCCGAAGGAGTCTCGTGAGGTGGGTGGGGCTGAGAGACCAAAGACGTGTGACTAGCCCAAGGTCACCCAGCAGCTGCATGTGGAGGAGTGGAGACGCGAACCCGGTTCATCAGATTACGAGTCTACCGCTCTTAACCACTACACCACACTGGTGTAGCTCCCAAAGGACCATACAAGCTCCCAAAGGAGACTGTTTCACTGTCAAACAGCTCTTACTGTCAGAAGAATCTCCTTTCTTCTAACTTGAAGACATTTGTTCACCTCTTACTCTCTAAAGCAGGAGAAACGATGTTGTTCCCTCTTCCATGTGACAGCCCTTTCGATATTTGAAGATGGCTATCATATCTTCTCTCAGTCTCCTCTTTTCCAGGCTAAATATACCCAGCTCCTTCAACCATTCCTCATAAGACTTGGTTTCCAGACCCTTTATCATTTTGGTTGACCTCCTCTACACACGTTCCAGCTTGTCAACATCCTTAAATTGTGGTGCCCAGAATTGGACACAGCTCTTACTGTCAGAAAGTTCTTCCTGATGTTTAGTCAGAATCTCCTTTCTTGTAACTTGAAGCCACTGGTTTGAGTCCTACCCTCTGGAGCAGGAGAAAGCAAGCTTGTTCCCTCTTCCATGTGCTAGCATAGCCCTTGAGAGATTTGAAGATGGCTATCATAACTCCTCTTAGTCTCCTCTTTTCCAGGCTAAACATATGCAAGTCTCTCAACTATTCCTCATAAGGCTTTGTTTCCAGACCATTCATCATTTTGGTTGCCCTCCTCTGCACACATTCCAGCTTGTCAACATCCTTCTTAAATTGTGGTGCCCAGAATTGGACACAGTATTCCAGGTGTGGTCTGACCAAGGCAGAATAAAATGCTACTATTACTTCCCTTGATCTGGACGCTACTGTTGATGCTGCCTACATCAGCTTCAGCTAGATGATTGGTGGCAACTGACTACTGTCAGCACATAATTCTGATGCTTAAAAGCTTGCCCTGTGGCTGCCCATGTTACCAGGTCAGGTTCAAGTTTCTTGCATAAATTTTGTGTCCATGATAACTCAATGAAAACTCACCATGGCAGTTAGGTTCTCCCATCACTGTTGGAGACCATATGCTTCTGTTACCAGTTGCTGGAGATTACAGTGGAGAGTGTGCTACTGCACTCAGGTCCTGCTTGTGAACTTCCCATGGGCATTTGGCTGACCATTGTGAGAACAGGATGCTGGATTGGAAGGGACATTGACCTGATCCAGAAGGTCTTTTTTTATGTTCTCTTGCACAACATTTCAAGATCCATGGGATATTGCACAATCTCTTGCACAAGGATTCAGGCACATAAGATCTTGCACACAATCACAGAATGCCTTCCACAAGCCCATGGACAAAATGTTCATGGAATAGTGTCACTGCCATAATTTATTCCACTAGTATATCTTTAAGTGTCACCCATGGACAAATATGAGGCTCAAAAGCTTCATGGGTTATTATTACTATTTTAATGACATTTGTTCTTATTGAATTATTTTGACTGATATTTCTTGTTAAGTAATATTCTTAGTACCTCCAAGGTGTGTGTATGCGCATGTATCTTTTCTTCAGTTTGCCATCTCAGTAAACCCCCACTCTATGTGAAACTTTTTTCCCGGGTACATCTTTCACAGGTTTCTGGTTTGGTACTGCAGAATAAAAAGAGATGTACCAACAAGAGACAGCCATAGATAATTCATATTCATAGTGGAAAGTAAGTATTTTTCCCCTGGAATATATTTTCACCCAGATCACTTAGGGTCTTTCCTGCAGACAGACCAGCAACAACTATTATTTAGCTGAAACCTATATTACTGTAGAATTGTATGGGTCACACAGTTCATTCAGTTGGGCTTAGAAACTGTTTGCCTTCCATATTTCATTGTCACTTGATGTGTTCTGATCCTCAAGATAGCCCAAAATTTAAATAAGGCAACTGTAGCTCTATAACCTCCAGATTTTAAACATGGACTGGCTTGTGCAGCTTAATATATGTCTACGGAGAAAACATTTGCCTCATCAACGCAATATCTCTTGATGTTAATGATCAGCACTTTTATTTTGACAGATGTTTTGTAAGCCAATGTGTGTTGCTTTGCACAATTTCTCAATGCTCAGTTAATGAATGTATTCATTCTGAAGCTAACTACATCATTAATTTATTACCATTTAAGCAGGTCATTATAACTATTAATTGTATATCCTGCTTAATGCTGTCCTAATTTGCAAGGTGGTTGATAATTTCTGTAATGATTCTGTCAATTATCGGTGCATAATTGTGCAATTCATGCCCGAGGCTGAAGGTTGGAAGATGGTTGCCAAGAGAGAAGCCATGTCACTTGCCCTGAACACATGCTTCCATCAGCCAGATGCTACTGGAATGGAAAAATCATCTCATAGTCTGTTCCAGTAACTTATGAATTTGGGGCACAGTTTCAAGTTATCAAGTGATGAGACTTTGAGTGATATAGATGCATGTGATAATATAAGTGTGTGCATTTGCATGAGGCAGCATATAGGCATGACAACTTGGCAGCTGGATATTCACAGCCAAGAGTCAGTGTTTCCCAGAAATTGCAGTGCTTGTGAGGCCAACGTTTTCCTGCAGCATAAAACCTGATTCCATTGATATCAGCTAAGCCCAGTTTTCCAAGAAACCACCACGGCAAGAGTAGCAATGTTGTTGTTCAGTCGTTCAGTCGTGTCCGACTCTTCGTGACCCCATGGACCAGAGCACGCCAGGCACGCCTATCCTTCACTGCCTCTCGCAGTTTGGCCAAACTCATGTTAGTAGCTTCGAGAACACTGTCCAACCATCTCATCCTCTGTCGTCCCCTTCTCCTTGTGCCCTCAACCTTTCCCAACATCAGGGCCTTTTCTAGGGAGTCTTCTCTTCTCATGAGGTGGCCAAAGTACTGGAGCCTCAACTTCAGGATCTGTCCTTCTAATGAGCACTCAGGGCTGATTTCTTTAAGAATGGATAGGTTTGATCTTCTTGCAGTCCATGGGAGTCTCAAGAGTCTCCTCCAGCACCATAATTCAAGAGTAGCAATAGCAGCATCTAAATTTGCAGCTTGGGCAAAGAAGAGCAATTGCTAGCCATTTGGACAGCTTATCCATTTCCATTTGATACGGTCATCACAAACAACTAGCCTGCAAGCTTCCGATGGTTGTATTTAAAATAGCAGCATCTGTCCACTGAAAGATAGTGAAAAGCCGATACTGACTGGTGTTATATAAAAATGAAGGCAGCATGACATCACGCATAAATTCAGCAATCAATGTAAGAAGGCAGAGTGCAGTCGTGAGAGGCATGGTGGGGTTCACCTGACCTCCCTCTATCTGAGTTGCTACTACACTGCAGGACAAATGGAGTCTGAGAGATGTTGTGAGGTCAGTGCAATGCAAACACAGACTGGAATATCAGATTGGCTCCGCTATCATGTTTGCACCACACCAGCCATGCTAATGCCTCTCTCTCTATGTGTGTTCCAGTATGTAGCAGTGACTCAGTCAGAGGAAGTTCAGATGAGTGGTGACAGAGCTTTTACCTTCTTTCCACATTATCATCACAACCAGGGCTTTTTTTCAGCCAGAACTCATTTCAGGCACCTCTCAGGTGGCCGCCAATGCCATTAGAAGAAAACAAGGGAGGCATTCATAGGGAGTTCCAGCACCTCATTTTCTACAAAAATAGCACTCCGTGGTGAAGACCCACCATGCTGTCCAATACTGGCAGAATGAATGATAACTGTATACAGTTACAGCCTTGATGGATATATTTGTCATTCTTCAAACAAATGGGGGAGGGGGATGCGGTTATGAATGAACACATGTGACAATCTAACAAATGGGAATGTCATGGTAAGCCATTTGTCATTATTGCCCTGTTAGTTGGTTTGGCAAATGTTACCGGTTACCTGCCCTGTAAAATTCTCATTTAGTAAAATATAGTAAACTAGCTGACCTGGCCACGCCTTGCTGTGGCTGATTTGGTGAAATGCAAAAGTAAGATACAGCGTAAGAGAAAGCGTATGTTTACTTACAGCTTATCTCGTTGAAGTTCAGTCTATGTGTTCTCCGTTTGCGCCTCCCATTTTTGTCTTCGTTTCTACAACTGTTTATTACTACTATTTTAGTCTATGAGGTTCTTTGTCCCAGTAGTGTCTGTGGGTGGTCTGCCTGTCGATTGGATGGTGGTAGTGATGTTGGGAAAGGAGGAGGAGGGGTCAGAAAGAGGTGTGTTGTGTTGTGCTGTTTAACGTCCACTGGAGGGCGCTATATATTTTTACAGAAAATCACATTTTTACCTGGGAAAGGTGTGGTATTTGTGCAATGTAAGTACATATGATCACTCCCATATGGGCATGGAACATTGTGTCCAAATTTGAACAGAATCGATCAAGGGGTTACGGAGAAAGGCGATTGTTAACAAACATCCAACTTGAACAATTTTATATATATTGATTTCTCCCCACTACTTGGGGCTTTCCTGACATTACTTTAGCCATGTGAGAGCATACATTCTTCCAATACTGCTTTGGTAATGTCAGACACCAGAATATGTGGGGGAAAGCTGTTGATGCTGCTCCTTTTATCACCTGCCTGAAACTGGGCCAACGTAAGCATGAGAAATGAGAAACTTTCCATATGATATTGGATTTTGGATGTTCCTGGAGAAATGAGAGTAAGATTGGCTTCCATGCTACTGAGGGAACCATAGAAGGGTCCTATACGTATATCCAACTTAGCAAGTCATTATATACCTACTGAAGAAATTTACGCCAGGTGACAGAACCAAAAGGTTGTCAAAATTTAACAAGATACTGTGCTTTCTGTTAGTATTCAACTGGCTAGCAAACGTGAAGAAGCAACTTGCCAGAACCCCATTGACAATTGATTTAACATATTTTATTATGTAACCTAGCTTCTAGCTCTGAGAAGCTATCTTTATAAGTATAATTTGACTTGCACTTCTTTTTACTGTATCATATTTCAGCCTCTTTCGGAAGTTCCTGGAAAATGCTTAGTTTTTGGATATGTATTATCTTAACCCATAATTAGCGGGTGTCTACCTCAAGTCCTCTCAGCCATCATTAATTTGAAATGTTTTCAAAGATTTGAAATGAATTATCATAGGTTGCCGTTCTTTTGCCTAAAATCTCTTTAGCAAGTGTTTAATTAGAATAAGACAAATGTCTTGGTTGATGGATGCAGCTATACTATTCCTTGGTAGTGAATAAAGAGAATGTGGTAAATAAATGTTAGATGTTGAGTAATAACATTGTCAGAGACACTGTGACAAATTGATTTTGGAGTTGAAGAGATGTGGAAAAGGCTACTGCAGAGATAGCAGTTCCACTGTGGTCATTCCCCAGAGGCCTGCAAGATAATCAGATCAGAGGGTGTTTCCATTTATGGAAGGTGGTGGGTCGGATTCATCCAGTCATCCCCATCTCCATTCACAATTCTGAGCACATATGATTATGCCTCACAAGCACCTGTTTTTGCTGATTCATAAGATGAGTGGCTACTGGTACAATAAACTAGGCCTATGTATTAAATAGGATGTGGGTGGCGCTGTGGTCTAAACCACTGAGCCTAGGGCTTGCCGATCAGAAGGTTGCCGGTTTGAATCTCCGCGACGGGGTGAGCTCCCGTTGTTTGGTCTCAGCTCCTGCCCACCTAGCAGTACGAAAGCACGTCAAAGTGCAAGTAGATAAATAGGTACCGCTCTGGCGGGAAGGTAAACGGTGTTTCCATGTGCTGCTCTGGTTCGCCAGAAGCGGCTTAGTCATGCTGGCCACATGACCCAGAAGCTGTCTGCAGACAAACACCGGCTCCCTTGGCCTATGGAGCGAGATGAGTGCCGCAACCCCAGAGTCGTCTGCGACTGGACCTAATGGTCAGGGGTACCTTTACCTTTACCTTTTATGTATTAGATATGCATATGAACAGCATAAAGTAACATAAGTAGAGCCCTGCTGGATTGAAGTAAAAGTTGATTAGTCCAGCATCACACTTCCCACAGTGACCAGCCACATGCCTTCAAGAAGTCCAAAACAGACTGATGGCAATAGCCCTCTTCTCACTACACTTTGTTAACGTACATAACATTCTGAGAATTCAGAATTCAATTCAAATTAATGATGGCTGAGAAGACTTGAGGTAGCCACCTGCTAATTATGGGTTAAGATAACACATATCCAAAAACTAAGCATTTGCCAGGAACTTTCAAGAGAGGCTGAAAATATGATAAAGTTATAAGAAGGCTAAGCCAAATTATACTTCTCAAGATGTATAATGTACATAACATTCTGTGTTTGAAGGCATTGTATTTGGAATGCTGCAAAGAGAAGTTTGCCTCAAGCAAGAGGTTGCACTGGGCGAAAGTGGATGGCTGGTGTTTTTCTATTGCAGTGAACTAAACTACATGAATACTCATCAAGGGAAACTGATATGCAGCTCTCACAGCAGAAGAGGAAGCTTGATAAGTCAGGTATGGCTAGCAGAAGAAGTTGTAGCAGAGAAGCTCTGCAATGGTGGGCAAGCTTAGAATCACTCTCTGGGACCAGAGATAGCAAAGTTTACTGAACTGCATAAAGGAATAAACCACATTACTTGTTTGCAATTTGTTACTTTCTTATTTTGTAATACTCAACTTTACTGTATATGTACCGGTAACTAGTTTTAAGACTCTTCTGCAGTAAAGCTTTGAAACTCATTTTTGGGGTGGAAAGCTCCTTTATGATTTCTACACAAGATCCAGATCAGGGATACCGTTGAACAACTCTAATACAGTTTACACCCATTAGCATCTATTTGTATTGGGTTGCCATATAAACAAAAAAATTCCAGTAATGTCCAGGGCGTGGGGGCCAAATTGGTGCCTGGTAGGAATTTTTAATTTAACAGAAAATGTACAGGATTTTGGGATGTCACACCGCCATCTGCCATCCTGATCGCCCCCAAAAAGCTCAAAACTTTGGATTGCAAAAAAATAAATTAATTAATCTCAACTTTTTGGATAATCCCCCCCCCAAAAAAAAAAAATGCTGAGCAACTGTGTCTAGATTTTTACTTCTTGAAATATGGCAACCCTAATTTGTACAAACCACTGCCTTAGCATTGTAAACCTGTTTGCTTTCCATAGGATAATCAGACAACCCAGGTTTTATGAATTTAGCTATGTTAATGAACAAAAATGACAGCGAGAATACTTTTCCTATCACACTGACCACTTATCATCCTAAAGAAATAATCAGTTAAACAATTGTTTTGTACAAAATATTTAATTTCTTATTTTTTATGCTTGTGCTGGGAAGCAGTTTGAAGAAATGGATAATTGCAATGACAAGGGCAGTGCAAATGACAAATATGAAATGCTTGTAAAAATTATTGCAGTAATATTTTTCAGTTAAAAATTATGAAGTGCTTTATTGCAGAATATAATCAGTTTTTAAAAGGCTCCTATTGGGTTATGCTTAGAATGACTTCTTGAATGAGTAATAATCTTGGCTTCCAGTTGATGGACCTTCATTAAAATAGTGTGCTATGGAAACTCAATCTGATGAATGATTCATTCATAAGGCATTTTATGTGAAAAGTAGAAAAATATTGGCTGTTGCAAGTCCCTAGATCAAGCAATTATAATTTTTCCAGTGTCTGTAAAAACAAACTAACAATGACAACAACAACAAAAACCCCAACATTTGGTTAATGTAAAAATAAATAAGCTTGGAGAAAATCAGCATCTCAGCCTGTAAAGATAGCTACGACTGCATTCTCTGATATTTTAATTCATGCCACAAGTGAGTCTATTTGGGTCAAATTGGTTGCAACTAAGTGACCTGTTAAAATGTAATCCTTTATTAACTCCATTCCAAATTGCCAGTCTGTGAAGGCAAGTCACTGGCCACATTCATTCAATCTGATAGATCTCATGCATAATTTCTACAGTGTATTTCTCTGGGTTGCCTGGGTTTTGCCTGAATTGTGTGCATGACAGCCAGAGCCCATTGGGCCTTTACCTGGCTCAGATGTACTATATATAGTACAACAGGTTTCTTATCTCCTATAGAAACAGTGATACACTGCATAGGTAAAGGAAAAGGGACCCCTGACCGTTAGGTCCAGTTGCGGAAGACTCTGGGGTTGTGGCGCTCATCTCGCTTTACTGGCCGAGGGAGCCGGTGTACAGCTTCCAGGTCATGTGGCCAGCATGACTAAGCCACTTCTGGCAAACCAGAGCAGCGCACGGAAACACCGTTTACCTTCCCGCCGGAGCAGTACCTATTTATCTACTTGCACTTTGACGTGCTTTCGAACTGCTAGGTTGGCAGGAGCAGGGACCAAGCAACAAGAGCTCACCCCGTTGTGGGTATTCGAACCTTCTGATCAGCAAGCCCTAAGCTCTGTGGTTTAGACCACAGCGCCACCCACATCCCTATACAATGCATACAAATCGCTTTTTCTTTACCAGTCTGCTGAGTCCAAGGATGTGGACGAGTCTTGTTAAGTCACATTGTCCAGGCAGTATGAAACTGACCCTGAAACTCCAACGGGTGCAGAATACCGCAACGAGGCTCCTTACGGGGTCTTTGCCGCGGGATCATATTCATCCAGTACTTTACCAGCTGCACCGGCTCCCGGTGGAGTACAGGATCAGGTTTAAGGTGCTGGTTTTGACCTTTAAAGCCCCTATGCGGCCTAGGACCCTCGTACCTACGGGACCGCCTCTACTGGCATGCCCCGCGGAGGACCTTAAGGTCCACAAATAATAACACGTTGGAGGTCCCAACCCATAAGGTGGCTAGACTGGCCTCAACCAGGGCCAGGGCCTTCTCAGTTTCGGCCCCAATTTGGTGGAACGCACTGTCTCAAGAACAGGGCCCTGCGGGATCTGACAGCTTTCCGCAGGGCCTGCAAGACGGAGCTGTTCCGCCTAGCCTTTGAGTCCGATTCAGCTTGACCCTTGTGTTACCATATAACATTGTAATATAAGATCCTCTCCTACTGTTATAAATTCATGGGCTGTTGCATTAAGGCGGCTTTTTAAATCTTTTAATCTGTATTTTAATTAATTGTTTTTCTTTTGTGTTTCATGTTTTATTGTGATTTTGATGGTGTGAGCCGCCCTGAGCCTGGCCTAGCCGGGGAGGGCGGGGTACAAATAAAATTATTATTATTATTATTATTATTATTATTATTATTTGCAAAGCAAGTGACATATGGTCTGGTTTGTGCACTATGTGAATATTCTAGCTATTTCTGTATACTTCTGGAATCTGCACGTTTGAGAAAATTTATAAAACGGATCCTATGATGCTACAACTCTATGCATTCAGATTTCCCTTTAAAGATGTTCCAGCAATGCACAGTTGTTGGAATAGGGTAGGCTGGGCAGGCACTTGATGCTGGGGTTGCATCCAAGGGGCCTTGTACCACTCTCCCCTTCATACCAAAATGTGTGGAAGAAGAATACCTGTTTTGGAACAGATTGCATCCTAAGCAGGGGCATAGCAACTTCACACATACTCATTTGTGTATATCGCCAGCGCAATCTTTACTGATGTGATTTCTTATCATTAAGAATGGAACTGCCCTATTCCGCCGCCACCCTTTGTAACTTCTCAATATTCAAATTAACCCATATTGTTCTTGTGCGGCCATGACTGTTTTCTGAGGAGGGGGTGAAGTTTCTTAGCATATGCTTAGGAATTTAACATTTGCTTAAAAAAAAAAAAAAAGTGGGCTTTGCAGCTCCAATTGAGTAAAAGGCACAAATGAGTAAGATTTGTCAGTGTTTCAATTATGTCAGACTAGTGAATTTAGCCCGTTAAAAACGGGCGCTAGCAGTGGCGGCGGCCGGCGCTCCACGGGCCAAACACCTCCCGGCTGCCGCGCTTTCCCCTCCCCCGCCCCTTCACCTCCTGCCGCTGCCACCCCCCACCTCAGCCCGCTTTCCTCGCAGGATGTCGGGAGCCGCTTCGGGAAGCGCAGAGGCTTGGGGGGGCGGGCAGAGACAAAGCGTGGAGCCTCTGGCCATGTGCATAGTGCTTCCCTGGGAAGAGGACCCGCGCGCCCTGCACCCTTTCCTTGCAAAGCCTTTGCCCCGCGCTCACCTGCCGGGGAGAATCAGAAGGCGCGCAGGAAGGCGAGGCACTCGGCCAGGCCGGCGCTGAGCGCGAAGGCGCCCTGGAAGGGGCAGCGGCGGAAGAAGAGCTCAAAGGCGAGCTGTGGGAGGGTGCGAAGGCGGGCCTGGTGGGCTGGCTGAAGCTCCTCTCACTCCTCTCGGGGAAGAAAAAAAGAGAGAGCCCCAGCCGTGGTCCGCCTGCCTGGCTGGGCGTCCCCTGGAGGCCGAGCGGGCGGCGGGAAGCCCGGCTGGTGGTAGAGCCGAGCGCGGGAACCTTCCTCCCCCGCCCACCCCGCGCAGCGTCTCAGGCGCCACCGCCACCTGCAATGGCGTGCAAGAGCAGAGTCGGAGGAGGTTGCTGCTGCCGGGAGGTGGCGGGCCGGTGGGCAGCACGGCGGCAGTAGTAGCCGGAGCAGCAGGAAGAGAAGCGGAGGGGGATCGAGAGGCGGCAGGGCCTTTGGAACTCCCGACTCTCCCGGGTAAGGTGCCACAGCGGCTGCTGCAGGTACGGAGGGGGAGATGCAGCAGCGCGCGGGGAGCAGCCGCCATTGCGGCTGAAGCGGAGAGGTTCTGAGGCTCGCGAAGCGCAAGCGCTTCGCTCGCGCTGCGCTCCAACCTCAGGCTCCTCCTCCTCTCTGCGCTCCAATCCGTGTGTCAGTGGAGCGCATGCCCACTTGCGATTTCCACTGACACACGGAAAGTACGGACGGACATAGGCTCTTTATTATGTAGGATGCTTTGCTTGTAACAACAAAGCACTAGGTATGGGCTCTGACTAATGCAGTCAGCTTCAAATTAACTTTCCTTAAAATGCAGAGATAAAAAGCATCCATTATGTTGCAGTTGTGAACATTTGTGCTGCATAAGAAAACATATGCATGAGGGTTATATTACAATAGCTGTAATTGGTTTTTCAATAATAAATGGAATTACAGTAGATGCTTCTGTTCTGTATTAGGGTGAGTTTGAGAGACTCCTGCTGGTACGAATTCTATAGGGAGTAGTACAGAGTTTCAGCCCTTAATTTTCTTTATCTGTCACATATAGATTTACTATGCACATTTATTTGTATGACAAGCACTGGTTTCCCCCCAGACACTGCTCAAATCCTAAAATACAGTCATGCCAGCAGTGAAAAGTTCACAGCCCAATTTAACAATACGAGGTAGAGAGAAAATAAAACAGCACAAGAAACAGGGTAAATGGGAAAGGAACTGCATTGCCTAGTTGCGGTTAGCATGAAAGAAGAACAGGAGAGATGGTGATAAAAGCAGTATCACACATACACAAAATCAGATCCACTGCCTAGTCTTATCAGTTTGGAATTTTTTTTCTGCCAACCAGTATGAAAAATATCCAATCCAGTCTAATAATTACTCTTGCTCTCTTATAACATTTACAGTGGTACCTTGGTTTTCATACGTCTTGGAAGTTGAACGTTTTGGCTTTTGAACGATGAAAACCCGGAAGTAACTGCTTCGGTTTTCGAACACTTTTCGGAAGCCGAGCGTGTCACGTGGCTTCCGTATTGAGTTTTCCGGACGTAAATGCTTCCAGAAATGCCTGCTTTGGTTTTCGAACGTTTCGGGAGCCAAACGGTCTTCCGGAACGGATTACGTTCGAAATCCAAGGTTCCACTGTAGCAGCATTAAGTTTATTCTGTTGAGCATGTTAACAAGTTTCTTAAGAGTGAGCTGTGTTAGTTGTTCTCAGCTCACAAAGTAAACATCCTGTAAGGGGAAGAGTAGAGATGGGTTTGTTGGCTCCACTGCCAGAACAGATTGTGATACAACTATTCAGTCTACATTAGGAAGACTTCAAATGAACAACTTTTCAGATATGTATTTTGCCTTCTAAATTCTGGGCTGAAGGAGTAGTGTACTAACCACCCTTCATTCCTAGCTGGAAGATAAGATCTGCATGGTGGTCTTTACCTGAAATTTGTGTATAAACTACTTTTTCTTATCCAATTATTTTGTAACCCTCCATTGATACTCCACACCATGCCTGGTTACCCAGAATATCCTTTCTGCTTCCATTTTGGACCGTTTCATGCCTTTTCCTTCATCATTTCTTTTAAACCCCGGTTCAGTTTTCTTTTTAACATATCTGCCTTAGCTGCCAATAAATTTTGCTGGCCATCATTAGAAGTCTAGAGTTTCTTCTGCTGACCTTTTGTTCTTCATGTACTTGAAAATGTTCTTATTAATCACAACCTCTTGTGTAATCTTCCTTTCACTCTCCACCTTTGCTTTTCTTATCATTTTTTTTACACTCCACTTCATTCTGTAATCTTCCTAGCTCTTCCTTGTGCTTGATGTGTTATACCTTTCACATAATAGCCATTTTTTCTTTGATACTCTTCATCTACATTAACCTCATTTTTTTGATGTAGTTATTAAGATACTGCATGTTCATACTTGGGATGCAATTGTGCTTAATTTTTAACCCTTCTCACTCTCTTATACTCCAATGCCATTATTTTTGCATAATTCACTTTGCTGGCCTTTTTTTGAGGCTAAAGCCAGGTGTCTTACATTTATGAGAACCTGTTCAACTCTAACTGGGCTCATTACCAAACCAATTGGCTCTCTGATAAACCCCACAAAGTGCCCTCTTTCTCCTTTGTATGTCACTGCTTTTTCTAAAGATAGATAGGGACTTGTATGAAGAAAAGCGATGACAAACCTAGACAGCATCTTGAAAAGCAGAGACATCACCTTGCCGATAAAGGTCCGTATAGTTAAAGCTATGGTTTTCCCAGCAGTGATGTATGGAAGTGAAAGCTGGACCATAAAGAAGGCTGATCGCCGAAGAATTGATGCTTTTGAATTGTGGTGCTGGAGGAGACTCTTGAGAGTCCCATGGACTGCAAGAAGATCAAACCTATCCATTCTTAAGGAAATCAGCCCTGAGTGCTCACTGGAAGGACAGATCCTGAAGCTGAGGCTCCAATACTTTGGCCACCTCATGAGAAGAGAAGACTCCCAGGAAAAGACCCTGATGTTGGGAAAGATGGAGGGCACAAGGAGAAGGAGACGACAGGACGAGATGGTTGGACAGTGTTCTCGAAGCCACCAACATGAGTCTGACCAAACTACGGGAGGCAGTGGAAGACAGGAGTGCCTGGTGTGCTCTGGTCCATGGAGTCACGAAGAGTCGGACATGACTAAACAACAACAACGTGAATGTTATGTCGGGATAATCCTGTGACATTCTGTTAATCAGATTTTTCCAGCATAGCAGAACAAGAATTCCCCTTTTCTGGAAAAATGGCTGACTTTTACCTTCTTCTATTTAATTAGGAAACTAATGCTACCTTTACAGTAGTCAAAATAATGACCCACTTTTTAATTGGGAAATGAACCACTCACAAAACAGCCATCATGGAGAAAATTCAACTGGAAGTACATGAAGGGTCAAACTTTCTGATTAAGATTCCTCTGTGATTGTAGCTTGAGTTTTCCAATTTTTGTGAGGAATAAGGGGAAAGCTTACGGCAAGATCCACCAGGGTGAGCAGCTTAGGATGAAACAGATCTCCAACTTATTGCTAAATCTCCAACCCAAGCTCAGCCAAAGATATTCTATTTTAACCTGCTCATCCCAGCTCAGAAAGGGCACAACCAGCTGAGCCGAAGCCAGTGTAAGTGTAAGTCTCCAAATGGTGGCATGACCAGAAAGCAGGATTTAGGCTGGATCCTACTCCCATTTAGCTTGGTAGCATGACATGGCAACCCAGCACAAAACACTATTTTAAATGCTTGTTTTCCCTCTGCCAAGCTTAGCCAAAGCAACAGCGGCAGCCTTGCTGCTGAACACAGTTTGGATCTGGTGTAAATTTATGCCGCCTCAATTCACACTAGCTTGCTTTATGTCAGACAGTGTCATAGCGTGGGTTGCCAGTGACCGGGGCAAGGCAAGTATCCGTGGCACTGTCCGTCAATAATCTGGAATGAAAGGACAATAGCTTGGAGACCTACCTGAGTGGCAAACATGGTGTCCCATGAGTGTCAAGCATAATGGAGAACGAGATGAGGGATTGTTTGGGAGCGGGTATCTTTCTAAATCCTAGCAACCAGCTGTCGCCGAAATCTGCCCCTCAGTCCACTCACATGAACATAGGGAGATTTTCTGTGTCAGGGAGAGGGTGCGCTATTATTATTATTATTATTATTATTATTATTATTATTATTACCGGTACTTTCCTTTTTCTTCTTTTGAAATTTTGTGCCTACCCACACCATGCCACTGATGCCAGCTTCTTATACATATAATTTCTCCCTAAATCTCACATTGGGAAATACCAAACATTAGTCAAAGTAGACTCAGTAGAATACCTTAACTTTACTGATTTCAAGGGCTCTACTTTGAGAGTAACATAAGTTGGATATTTATTTATTTATTTATTTTTTAATGATTTTTATTAATTTTCCAATTTTATAAACATACAGTGATACATTCTGGTCAGGATTCATTCCTCCCCATCTCTCACCTTGGGGAGATATTTAATCTTACCCTCCCTCTCACAGAGGTAAACCCAGTCATTATTTCCCCTGACCTCAAACCCATCATTATCTAGCTTCGGCCTAACCCTTTTCCCGGGTAGGCCATTCTTGGAAACAAAATATAATCATAGTGACTTCCTCCGCACCTCCCTATTGGCTGCATTAAACAATATTACTTCAATTCAGGTACATGGTTACCATAAACCTAACTTAAACTTAGTTTCAAAATACAGTTCTAGCTCCTATTAAACATCAAATCTTATTTCACAACTTTATTTAGTTCTAGCCTCTGCGTCTTCCTCCCAAATCATCTATAGGTTCCCTTCTGACTCCCCTTAATCTTCCGGCCCCTAACTTCAAGAGGTCATATCATATTCCAAACTCCAAGCCATGTCCGACAGACAAAGTTCAAAAACCAAGTATTTAGTCAATCCAGAATAACCCATCTGCACCATTCACATAAGTTGGATATTTATCACACATTGCCCTTTGCTCTATAAACTACTTCAACATCAATTATCAAAACTACTAAGTTTTATAATTTTCCTAATTCTGGACAATGTTCTGTTGCAGACAAACTCAATGTCCCCAAATGTATGAGTCTGGCACTACTATTATTACTTTGAATTCCTCCTTACTGCTACCTCAGGTCCAAGGAATAGTACAGTCATACCTTGGAAGTTGAATGGAATCCATTCCTGAAGCCAGTTCGACTTCCAAAATATTCGAAAACCAAAGCACGGCTTCTGATTGGCTGCAGGAAGCTCCTGCAGCCAATCAGAAGCCGCAGAAGCCCCATCGGACATTCAGTTTCCAAAAATAGTTCGCAAACTGGAACAGTCACTTCCAGGTTTGCGACGTTCGGAAGCCAAAACATTCGGGAAATAAGGCTTTCGACTTCCAAAGTATGACTGTATATGAAATGTCTTCTTTCAAAAACAAATCTAAAGAAACAAACCAATCTGAAATACCTGTTTGATCACTGAGATGTATAATGAAAATTAGTGGTGTCCCTACTGGTAGCTAAAATTCACTTTTGAAAATACAAGGTTTGCATACTGGAGAAAATTGCAGTTACATATAGAAATTTGTTTTGTTCCAGTGCAGTTCCGAATGCAAAGAGTTGAGCTACTTTTTAAGTGAATGGCTTCTCTCACTAGCAATGGCAGTCAACTGCTGCAAGAAAAGATCATAGAATAATAGAATTGTAGAGTTGGAAGGGACCATGAGGACCATCTAGTCCAACCCCCTGCAATGCAGGAATATGCAGCTCTCCCGTATGGGGATCGAACCTGCACACTTCACTGTTTTGGATGCCATCTACTCAGTACTGCCCATTACTCATAATTATATGCATAGGTGAGTGCAAATTTCATAGAACTGAATGGATCTGAGGTATTACACATTTACCATATTTTCCTAAATGTAATTGATGTTTTAAATACTGGGATATTCATTAATTGACCTAAGTTTAGACGTAGAATTGGGAAGCAGTGTAGTTCTGAAATGCATTCTATAACAGTGAATGAGCAATTCCATCTGCCATTCTAATGAACTGAAGCCACAACTGTACCTTCTAATTAAGAAATATTTGAGTTCCAACCATTGCTCAGCTGTGCAGCTCACTGGATTGTACTGGTATTGGATTGGATTGGTAAGTCACAATTTCTCAACAGAAGCTACCCCACAAGGTGGCGGTGAGGATAAAATGGAATAATCCTATATATACCACCCCAAATGAAAGGATGAGATGTAAAACATGATAAATAATAATCCCAAATTGCACAGGATAATTGAACAGAGCTTCTGTGCAGTCAAGAATAGTAGGATGTGCTGTAAGCCGTGATTTCAAATTTGAGTTTTTGATTATGCTACTCTCCTAGCTTCTTTTACAGTAAGTGTCCTTTAGCCTGAGTGCTGCAAAAACTATATTTTATTAACTATTTCAGCCAATATAAATTCCATTTTAAAAGAGAAGTTGAATATATCTACGTAAGCAGCTGTTGGCAGAAAGGCTGAGAGCTATGAACCAAAAATATAGCACACTGAGCAAGTTTTAAAATTGTTTCAACACATACCGGTATTTTAGAAGATAAAGCAGAGAAGAAGAATAAATTAATCAGACAGCATTATCTTTGGCTTAGTGGATTTTAGCTTGTGGCCTACAGCAATGAATGCAGCCTTGAATATAGTGAACTTTAGGGACATGCTAAACACGGATTCTTTTTTGTTTCTTTGGCAGTGCATTCCGTAATTTCACTGCAAGCTATTCACATTTTCTATAATTCTCTCAGGAGCCCTATGAATGTTGTGTTGGTGGTATGGGAGGCATGGCTAGGCTAGGAGAGTGATTCCAATCACAGCACCCCATTTAGAGGTAAATTCTAATCCCTGTAGGAAAGACACACATGAGGCAAGTTATGCTTGCCCCCCAAGTGATCGCTCTAATTAATTAACATTAAAAGAGTTTAGGTGTTTATCTCAATTTTAAAAAGGTAAGCAAAAAAAAACCCACATAAAATATAAACAAATAAAGTTTGCACTGTACCCCACATTGCAGATATTAATATTGCACAGTTTGAAGTGACTGGAAGCATAAGAACTTACTCCTTTTGGAAATGAATCATTGTCCAGGCCCATAAAAATGTTATTCAAACTTTCACTGGCAGAACTCTTCAAAACAGAATGTAAGAGTCAAGTAATACACCCAAAATTTTCCATAGAGTATCTTGTGCTGTCCAGCACAGGCTCAGCATCGTAGAAAATATGAAATAATCCAAACAGACCTAGAAGCAAAGGTCTCTCTCCACAGCCTGCATTCCAGCCTCCATTGGCCATAGGCTGTTTATTCTCCCTTCAAGAGAATTTCATTTACATCCTCACTCCCTGGGGGTTGGGAGACAAAGAATCATGGAGATTTGCAACTCAATACCTTCATCACATGAACAAAGGTTACAACACTCACATTTAGCTACCATAGAACAACAATATGTTAGTAGTTAACTCAGCAAGTGCTCAGAGTCCATAGAAAAACTATTTCGGACAAACCCCAATTGTTAGTAATACACATTTAGTCATTTTCATTTGAATACTACACATACATTTTCATTTCATTTCAGTGTCAATTAAACCAATTATACTTTACACCCCATATCAAACTTAGAACTAAAAAACCTTTCCCTAACTAGCATACAGAGTTTTTATGTTCATTTTTAAACTTCTACAGCATGTGCCTACTCAGAAGTAAGCCCCGTTAAATTGAACTCCGAAGTAAGTGGGTATAGGAGGGTAGCCTTTGAGACCAGCTTTCCATTCAAGATGGACAAAGTGATTTACAAATGAAGCCGGATCCAAGAACTAAAGCGAGAAGCCCTTTGAGAAACACTGCAAATTCCCAAAACCAGCCTTACAGGTGAAACTCGAAAAATTAGAATATCGTGGAAAGGGTCATTTCTTTCAATAATTCAACTTAAAAGGTGAAACGAATATATGAGATAGACTCATGACATGCCAAGCGAGATATGTCAAGCCTTTGTTTGTTATAATTGTGATTATTATGGTGTACAGCTGATGAGAACCCCAACTTAACAATTTCAACTTTGGGGTTTTCATCAGCTGTACGCCATAATCATCACAATTATAACAAGCAAAGGCTTGACATATCTCGCTTTGCATGTCATGAGTCTATCTCATATATTAAACTCCAGTAGCTAATGAAAACAATTGCTTACATAAATGGACTTTTCCACGATATTCTAATTTTTCGAGTTTCACCTGTACATACAAAAAGCAGACCAATGAAATCCCAGAAACAGCATAGCAAAACTACCAGATACCAGTAGGCCTGCACAACTTGCAGTCCCCACCAATCCAACTGTGGCAACCAGTTGCTAGAAATGCAAGCCCCACCAATAGTTTGAAAGTTGCTTTTGTTTAACAAATGTTTGCATTATAGATTTTACAATAACATTAAGCAATGGTACAAAATGCAACACAACAGAAAGCTGTCATAGAACACATATCCGTAACATGTGTTATTGGTCCAATAAGTTCCAGTTGTGATATAATTAAGTTAGGTTCATAAGATCAGTGGTTTTTATAATAATAATTTTTTAAAAATTGTTTAGGGGTACTCTAATTTTCCTACTCATATTGAAATACTGCCCCTCAATGAAGCCAAACTTAGATTCACAACATGTTTAGGGGTATGTGTACCCCTGCGTCCCCCCAGAAAAAAACAACACTGCATAAGATAATAAATATGGTATACAACTTACCCCAGGAGATTCCTCCATATTGTTCTGTGTGTTGAGGGTGCACTCCAGTCATGTTCTCTCTGGGATAATTATGAAATAAAGCTAAATCAGTGTCCACGGAGCAGGTCTCTAACATTTCTCAGTTGTTTCCACACCAGGAATATACACTCTGAGAATATTGGTTTTCTGCGTAATCAGTGCAACGGAGAGCTAAACACGGGGCAACCGTGATGTTTGTAACTTTGCAGAACCAGAAACCCAAAATACAACGCTCTGACTCCCACATCTGGTAGTTTTAGCTAAATTCTTGTGGTTTCGAATGGAAGTGAATGCCTCCCCTGAGTTTGCACCCACTCTCTATCTCCATCCTACCCCATTAGCCTGAAGATATCTGACGGCATATTGTTAGCCGTGTCCTCCTGCATTATCACCTTGAAATAGCTTGTAGCCAGCTATGAGACTAAAAAGGGGGAAAGATTTTGTTTCTCAGAAAGGAATTATTCTGATCAAACCACTTGGGTCATCCTCTACCCACTAATGAGAGATAAATATAGGTTTGCTAGTATCCACCATTAGTTCAGAAAGTTTTGCAAAGAGAGTTATTTGCTTTCTTGTTGTTTTGTTCCAAGAGAGGATTATGGGAAGTTAAATCTCCAAAATCACTTACTTGGCATCTCATTCCTTGGAGGCTTCATAAATTGCTGCAGTTAGATATTCTCTGAAATGTGCTCATGCGGTTCCTTGTCAAAGCCACCAGTGACATAAAAGGTGCACTTATCTTTTAAGATATATATTTCTGTCTCAGCTTTCTTTTGTCGGGATTAATACATTAATTGTTGCTTTATCACATATGTCTCCCCATCTTGCTCTCCGATATGAGAACAAAATAGCCTCACGAAGACATCAATCACTTGCTCACCCACCCACACATATCCACATCCACACACACTGCTTCCAACCATGTTAAATCCTCAAACAAAAATGTGTGGGTAGAAGAGGGAGAGGCGAGATATGAGGCAAATGACAAATATGTTTATTTCCTTGTGAAATCTGCTTCTGGAAGTTTCTTTCATTAGTTTGAAGAAATCTTTCCAGGTCATCCAGACAGGACCAAGCCTGTCTGGCAAAGTGAAGCAACTGTCTCAGGTGGCGAATGCTGGAAGACAGCAATGAAAGTCTCCTCACTGTATGTCCTATATGAATATCCCAATCTCCTGTTGGAGGACAGAGCTGTGCATGCTTTGCAGCCTGACCTGTCCCTCCCCTAAACTACCTAGGGGCAGGGGAGGACATTTTCCTTCCACCACTTGCTGAAGCAAGTCTTAAGTTGCCCTGAGATCTTGGAATGAAGAGCAGTATACAAATCAACAACAACAACAACAACAACCCACCAGTCCAGCCAGCATGGAATAAGGAGGAGATGCCATCCTGTCTCTGACAGCAAAATCTTTTGGGTTAGCCCTAGAATTCAAGCCGTTACCACAAGCTAGAGGCTTCCTTAGGTAAAACAGCAGCAGCAGCCACAAAAAGCCCTTAGACTTTCCAGTATAGCAATGGAACAGGCAGACATACTGAACCAACAGGTGAAAGCAGGATTGGTCTTGCTGGTGAAAGATATGCAAGGAAACAAAACAATGAGCTGCAGAAGCTTGAGTTCAGCACTGAACACTAGACTTCTGGAATGAGAATAGAGCTTAATTTCTTCTAAAAATGCACAAGATGCTTCTGTAGGGTGACAGGATACAAAGGAGTGGCATTACCATATGACATTATTATATAGAGCATGAAATTTCACACACACACACACACACACAGAGAGAGAGAGAGAGAGAGAGAGAGAGAGAGAGAGAGAGAGGGAGAGAGAGAGGCGGGGGAGAGAGAGAGAGCACTCTAGGAGGAAGACCTTTCATCGCCTACAGACAGCCACCCAATCTTAAACAACTCCTCACCCACAATAATACTACAACCAGACTTAACACGGACACTGGCACCAGAGCCTGCAATAAACCCAGATGCCAACTTTGCTGCCACATACACCCGGGCAACACCATTACTGGCCCCAACAACATCAAACATACCATCTCAGGACTATTTAATTGCTCATCGTCTAACATTGTGTATGCCATCAAATGCCAACAGAGCCCTTCAGCTCTCTATATTGGGCAAACAGGCCAAACCCTACGCCAAAGGATAAATGGACATAAATCTGACATCAGGAACCACAAGACAGAGAAACCAGTAGGATAACACTTCAATCTCCCAGGACACTCTATACAAGATCTCAAAGTAGCTGTCTTATTGCAAAGGAATTTCAGAAATAGACTGGAAAGAGAAGTTGCTGAATTGCAACTCATTACCAAGCTTAAAACCATGGAGAGACCTGGTCTGAACAAAGACATTGGATTCTTATCTCATTATACATGACAAAGCTTTTTTAACCTTCTCACCCCTTGCTTTTTCCTGTAAGACTAATTGCAGTCATTAACAGTCGTCAACAGGTTTACCACAGCAATCAGCCTACATATAGAGAAGACTCCCTAGAAAAGACCCTGATGTTGGGAAAGATTGAGGGCACAAGGAAAAGGGGACGGCAGAGGATGAGATGGTTGGACAGTGTTCTCGAAGCTACTAACATGAGTTTGGCCAAACTGCGAGAGGCAGTGAAGGATAGGCATGCCTGGCGTGCTCTGGTCCATGGGGTCACGAGGAGTCGGATACGACTGAACAACAACAAAATCAGCCTATCACCCATTCCCACCACCCCTCTGAGTAATACCCCTCCCCACCCTCTCACTATATATAAGGGTCTGGTGACTTCTGTTTCAGTGTGTCTGAAGAAGTGTGCATGCACACGAAAACTCATACCAAGAACAAACTTAGTTGGTCTCTAAGGTGCTACTGGAAGGAATTTTTTTATTTTTTATTTTGTTTTGACTCTCTCTCTCTCTCTCTGTGTGTGTGTGTGTGTGTGTGTGTGTGTGTGTGTGTGTGTGAGAGAGAGAGAGAGAGAGAGAGAGAGAGAGAGAGAGAGAGAGAGAGAGAGTCTATGTATATATATTCTTACTACTACATGCCAGGCTTTACTTCACAACATTTCTACACAACTATTAAAGTGTGCATGAGCCAAGTCCTCCTTTAGGAAGCACCACTCTGCTTCCATGGGGTCATCCCAAGTGGTGGTGATGATGATGATGATTTAAATTTCTATACCTCTCTTCAACCAAAGATCACAGGGTGGCTTGTAATACAAAACCACAAAAGATATTTTTCCATAAAAACAAATAAAACAATACCCCCCTCCACAGAGAGAGTTTAAAAAAAACCCAGTTAATGCAGAATATTAAAATATGAAGCTGGTTATTGAAAGATGTACAAGAGGTGAGAAGCACTTGGGGGCGTAGCTAGCTGCTCTGGCAATCGGAACAGTGGGGGCGGGGCGATCCACCCATGGGGGCGATGTGACAAGCTGCCTACGGAGTTTGCCTGGCGGGCGCAAGCCCCACGCAGACGTTTTGGGCAGTGCGGGGCCCTGAGCCACCGCGTCACTCCCAGGAGAGACACGTGGCTCGGGCACGCTGCAAGCCAGACCCTGTGGCACGTGCCACCCATCGAGGTATACCATTTTGTCACCCCCTCAGGGATGACACCCGGGGCGGCCAGCACCCCCGCACCCCCTTCCTACACCCCTGGAAGCACTCTCCCAGGCTGAAAATCTCACCCTTAGTGGATTAGCATTTTTAGTATAGTCTATATGATTTTGAAGAAGGAAACTATTCACTGATGTATTTTCATTAGAATGTTATAGCCATTTCTCAAATACCACGTATCTGTAAATTTGTCAGTGTTGCGTAATAGTCCCTGCAATACTTCTCTCTCTCTCTCTCTCTCTCTCTCTCTCCCCCATCTGCATCCCCCTCAGTATTTAGATATTACATTTATGAATCCCACCCTGTATTGTTTCGACAATCATTGGCTGATTCTGCTCTCCCAAAATGTATGGGTATAGTTTATCAGTCAAAACCCCTTGTGATTACTGATTATAATGTTTGAAAAATTGTAATTGTAACTGTACATCATCACATTTGTGGGTAATCATCACACATCAACCTATACATATGAGTATTTTGAGTATGGCCTATATTTGTGATGCCTCCTAATAAAGGTTTGGCGACGTAAGTATTTTGAGTAGTCTGTGCTAGCTTCCCTTGATAGATTTGTATCTTTTGATTTGTACCCTTGAACAATGTCTACTCTGGGGCAACAATAAAACTTCATCATCATCATCAACCTTTATTGCGTTAGCATACAGCCATAGCAAAATAAAACAATACAAAAATACCAAAACATTAAGTTAAAGGAATATAAAAAGAGCATTAAAACAGGTCCAGGCATGGGGCACACTACCCTGTCAGGGTAGCCCTGAGTTTCAGAGCCTGCACTATGAAGATTGCCACCCCACGAGTAATTTGGGGATTTGCGTCCACGAGAAGCGATTTCAAACCGTCATCCTTAGATGTGATGGTGGACGGAATCAAGTGGAGGAGCTTGGATCTTATTGGCTCATATATAGGGCAGTAGAAGAAAAGGTGTATATAGTCCTCTATTTCATTCATTGTGCATGGGCATATGCGCTGAGTAATTGGGGTCTTGGAGTAGATCCCCTGCAGGAAGGCCGTGGGTATAGAATGGAAACGTGCCATAGTGAACGCTCTTCTCAAATTAGGCTCCGTCAGATCTATCAGGTAGTTGGCAAGCGATCTTACCACTTTAACTTTAGGAAGCCACATAGAAAGGCGGGCTGTGGAGGATCGTGCCCGATCCATGGCCTCGTCCCTTGTAAGAATCCAGGCCCGGATTTTATCTTTTAACTTCCAGGCCCGGATTTTATCTTTTAACTTCCAAAGCTTCACTTTTAACCTGGGGAAATAAAAAAAAAATGAAGGGAGGTGCAGAAGATAAACACAGCTGTCAAAATGTCTGATTTACTGTTTTTGTCCACATAACGCTGCAATTGAAGAAGTAAATTTTGCCTCTCTTCCATCTGATACAATGTCCAGTGCAACCATCATAAAGCAAAAAGTGAGGCACTAGGGACAACCAATTAATCAAGGAAACATATTGTACACATAGAAGAATTGAAAGACGGATAGCCTGTCATTTAGCCCATTTCAAAAAGTCTCCATCATGAGCCATATACCATGCAAAGCTGCAGCAATCTGCATTACATGATATGTTGGTATATATTTTAAAGAATTATTGTAACCTTCAGGCAGCTTTCCAGTGCTGATTAAAAAAGAGGGAAAGAATCACTTCAGAGAAGTTTGTGAAAAGCACATTCTGTTCTTGAAAATCTTACATTTTGTAGACTGAAATGAATCTATAATCCAACACAAAAAGTGTGCGGCTACCCATGCAGATTTTCATCACATCTTCAAGAAGGGCCCAACTTATCCAACCATTTTAGAGAACAATTGGGTGTTGCATGGCTAATTATTTAGTCGGTTGGTATTGTATCTTTACTGCCAGGGAGAAGGAGAGAGACTTGTGGTATTTTCTGTCACAGGTGCCAAATTAACTTGGTTGGTCTCAGATATGATGTATCTTCACTTTCGATGGGCACATTTGCTGTTCTGCGGCAAAATGCAGAGGCCCTGCTAACAGTGGTCAAGAGAACTGAATTTCAGGTATTTGCCTGTTCTGCAGTGGTTACAACTTTCTGGCCTAACTGCATATTATAACCAGAATAAATACTGAGTATTTATTTCCAGAAAAAGTTTGTAGTTAAGCTGCTTTGCCAATATCAACCTTCCAAGGCCTTACATGCCTAAGTTCATTCCCGAGAGAAACACAATTAAGCCTTCAGAGCAGAACTTAAGTCAATTTTTAATGTTAAAACAGTTGCTAACAGAAGTGTCAGAACTTCAAGCATCCTGATGGCATGTATAATAGTATGCACTTGTTTAGTTTCCAACCCCATTAATGGTATCTAAGTACAAACGAATCACTTTCAAAACCTTAAAAATGATGTTTATGCGCCTCCTCAAATTGTTTTGCTCATAAAGCTCTGAGCTGTGCAAGTGTCTGCATGTGAACCTATACGGCTACAGGAAGAACCGACGCAATAAAATAAGCTTTTATCTTGTCATTAAGGCAGTACAGGAAGCTTCCTCTTAACTAGGCTTGGAAGCCTTAGGGGCCACAGAAATCTCATTAATTGCATATTTAATTAGTGCTTCAGAGAGTCTTAACAAATTGTCTGTTTCTCTCCAAAACTTTCCCTCATACTTGTGCTGAGCGGAAGAAGCTGAATTTTTTGTCCTCGAGTCCCTAACTCCAACCTTCACTTCAAAAGAATAGCAGTGAGCAAGCATTATTTCATTGGGAGGGGAAATCAACGTGCCCCGACAACAAGAGAAGTATTGACTTTCAGGTAAACATGAAAACTTTAAAACAGCAAGCTTTGAAGTCTACAACAATTTATTGTTTGCTGACTAGTTGGTTGGCAGAGGAGGGCGATTATAGAGGGAAAAGAGGAAAGGGGTTATGTTTGGCTTCTGCAAATACATAATTTACAAAAGCTACAGTTTATCCAGTAGGCTGAAGCTGAGGTGAGTGGAAATATGCACATAAACCTTTTCTTTTATGTCCATGGTAAAACAATGTTGACAACAGTAGACGGTGCTATTTATGGAGACTTGGCTCTATCGCCAGAGGAAAATTTCACCACCCCGTTATGTCTCCTACCATTGCTGAATTGTCCCTTTTGCAAGGCTATTTGACAAACACTTTCCTGGAAACAGCATGTTGCTCCCTTTCCCTGGGGGTTCTTTGTCTCACTGTAGAACTGAACAGCTCTTCCACACTTAGCACGGCACCTATGCACAGATTACTTATGGATGGGTGAGTCATGCTCTGCAGAGAGAAAAAACTTCTGGCAAAAATAAACAATGGATCTCGCGTGTGTGTGTGTGTGTGTGTGTGTGAGAGAGAGAGAGAGAGAGAGAGAGAGAGAGAGAGATGAGAGAGAGAGAGAGAGAGAGAGAGAGAGAGAGAGAGAGAGAGAGAGAGAGAGAGGTGTTTGGTTGTTGTTGTTGTTGTTGTTGTTGTTATACCCCACTCATCTGGCTGGGTTCCCCAGCCACTCAGGGTGGCTCCCAACAGAATATTAAAAACACAATAAAACATCAAACATTTAAAACTTCCCTAAACAGGGTTGCCTTCATACGTCTTCTAAGAGTCAGATAGTTCTTTATTTCCTTGACATCTGACGGGAGGGCGTTCCACAGGGTGGGCACCACTACCTGGTTCCCTGTAACCTCACTTCTTGCAGTAAGGGAACCACAAGACGACCCTCGGAACTGGACCTCAGTGTCAGGGCTGAGCAATGGAGGTGGAGACGCTCCTTCAGGGACAAGACTTCTCACCTGCCCTTCGCTATCAGTTCCCAATTATAAAATATAAGTAAAACCATCCCAAATGAAAGAGTACATACCCTCTAACAAATTCTCTGGTGAAAATAGGGGTGTCCAGTGCTAGTTTTTCTAGGGAAAAAAGCGCTCACCATGAACACCTCCCTCATTCTCTTAGAACGGCAATGGCGCCTACCTGAGATGTGCCACAACTGAGTTCCACCGACTTCCAGATGAAAAGAAGCCCTTGGGACGTCCTATTCCATACCCTCCAACATTTCTCCAATGAAAATAGGGACACCCCAAGGAAAAGTGGGACATTATGGGATCAAATCAGAAACTGGGACGGCTTCTGTAAATCTGGGACTGTCCCTGGAACATAGGGACACTTGTAGTGTCTGTCAGTATAAATTCAGCAAAGGGTAGCCCTTTAACTGTCGACAGCCAAGGTAAAGTTGTGCAATGAAGCTGCTAGGTGCACCTCTTTGCAGAGGGAGTCCCACTATGTAGGGACTTCCCTCTCCCAAGGTGCTGTTCCCCACACTTCTGAGGGTGGTAGACCTACCAAGAGAGCACCCAAAAAGGTTAGCAGGGATGGAGATGGTCTTTCAGATGTGTGAGGCCCAAGTCATTTAAACACTGATGTGGCCAGAAAAGTACCACAGGTAAGTTTTAACAGAAAAGTACAAAGAACTATCCTAGCTCGGGAAAGTATGAGGCTAGATCTTAATGCTTAGTATTTATGCGTTGCTTGCCCCGCTCCAAATGTTCAAAATGTTTTGCATGCATTTCCTTCTGCATGCAAAGGAATGTTACATCTTAGCGATAAGAGCCAAGACTCAAAAGATTGCGATTGACATAAATGTGCTTGCTATTGAGTAAATGTGCTTGCTATTGAGTAAAACCTGCAGAACACAATAGGACTTGCTTCTGGGTAAACATGTATAGGATTGCACTACCAGTGGCTTCAGGGCTGAG
Organism: Darevskia nairensis; assembly: GCA_034642065.1. Lineage (NCBI taxonomy): Eukaryota > Metazoa > Chordata > Lepidosauria > Squamata > Lacertidae > Darevskia > Darevskia nairensis. Next base: position 32,181 of record JAWWNI010000752.1, on the reverse strand, counting down.
CAATGAACAAGCTCGTAGCCCAGCCTCGTAACAACTCTGAAAGGCTGTGTTTAAAATAGTGTTCAACTTGTTTAGAAACTGGTGCTGAAAGTGTGCACACACATTTCTGTTTTCCCATGATATCCATTGTAGAAGGTCTTTTCCTTTAAAGGTGCTTTACTCTTTTTCAGAACTCTCCTTTCCCAATAGATGCATCTGTCTCTTTTTCAAAGGCATGTTCTTGACTCTCCCGTAAGAAACCCCGTGATCCCCTTCCCTTTGTATTTCTTTTCGGCAGCTTCTTTTGAAACAGCACACCAAAAGGGAAACCTTGCTGGCTAAGAATTGTGGGGCCCTTGGGGGTAAGGAAATGAAATAAAACATATCCAGTTTATCTCCAGTAACAGATAAAAATGAATGGAGAAAGTTAGAGGTAAGTCTCAAATTATCTTTCCCCACCATCCCTTTCATAAAAGATTGCTATCTCCAGACTCCATGTTGTAATGCTAAGGAGGAAGAAAGAAGCCCACCCTCCTCCATCTTTACTGATCAACATTGCTTAAAATGTTGAACAGCAAACTGGATTTTAAAAAGCAGAAGTTACTCTGCTTTACTGCTGACTCTTAAACTCGTAGCTGCACTGCTTGCTTTTCTCTGTTATTTATTCATTCCAGATGAGTGAGAATCTGAGGAAGCAGAAAAAGAGAGCAGTTCTGGACCTTCCTTCCCCATCATACAGAATTTTGGTGGACAGAACACTCTTTATAATCTGGATTAACAACACTAAGAGACCCATCAACTGTCCCTATCTGAGCAGGATATCCCAGAATTACACAAGCAATCCCAGCTTCGGACTGGATCTCAGGACGTCCATTTGGGCTCCCACAAGAGTGAGACCCCGAAAGATGCCCAATTTTGATCTTTGCTTTTTTTGGGGTTGCTCTCACGCAAGTCACCTGGCTCCTGCAGGAGCATGGGCTTGGAAGATAGTGTCCCCATTTTCCTCTAGAGCAAGTTGGAGGGTATGCACACAGTGTGTTTCCAGATTATCACCATTTTCAGGTAGGATGCAAGGCTACACTGGAAAATTCAAGTTGTGCAATGAAAGCCGATGGTGAGGTCTAGTGCAACAAGCACACTTCTCCCAATAATGCTACTTTTTGCAATAAAGAAAGTGGTGGGGAAATGCTCCGGAAAGTGTGAGATAACGCTTGCTTGGATACAACAGCATTAAATCTCCCTGCAAACAATTCAGAGTGAATATTCACTAAGCAGCCAACATAATTCAATCTGCCTGCAAACAAGTCAACAGTAGAATCCCATCCACTGCTGACCAAGAAACATTATAAGCCTTCAGGTAGGTAATGTTTGACCAATTGAAGCTGACTGACATAGAAGACACCTCCATTTCAAACTTTTATCTGCCATTTAGCCCTGCGGATCAAAGATATGCAGATATAAATAATGCATTCTCAGTCTCAGACATTTGCCACGTGAGAGATTCCCTCCAAGAATGAACACATGAAAGGGCAAGAAGAAAGTTCACCTTACCTGGTGATCCTTTAATAAAAGGTTAGTCCCATGGATGAAACATTCTTTCATAGAAGATTCATCTGTTTGACAGGTGTGCATGATAGAAACAAGGAACGATAAGTGAATTGCACAAAGTCCAGATGCTGGGCCAAAATAATGCTTCTTCCATTTTCGTGATGACATCCATTTCCTGTGAAAGCAGGGAATAGATTTTGAGTTAAAATTAGTTCAGTCGAGTGGGGCTGGGGTCACCTCCACAATCAGGCAGAGTGAGGCAGATATTGAGGGTTGGAAGCAGCACCCTGATCAGTTGATATTGAGCACCCAGAGTCATTCAGCTCTGCTTGTCCTGGTTCCCTTATCTGATCTGCTACCGCAAATGGAATGGAGGATACTATCCTGTCACCGCTTTTGCAGTTAGATTCAATTGCCAATATGGTTGGTGTCGTAGTCTCATTGTTGAGCAGCAACGCAAAGAGCTCAGTGGAGTGGGAGGCCAGCCAGCCAGCCAACCAACCAAAAGAGTCTTTGGGATGTACTTGCCTGGAGGCAGAGTCAGCATCCAAAGTCAGGTCCAGTCCTAGGGTCGGGTCCACCTGGTCAGACGGTCCAGCTGTCAGGGAATCTTGTGATCATGGGGTCAAGGGTCAAGCCAAAGCAGGCAGAAGCAAGGTAGGGCCAAGGCCTACAAGTACTGCTATCAGCATCTATCTGCTGCTGGAAGCTCTGCTTAAGAAGGCTGAAGCCAGCTGATTCTCATCAGGGCCTTCTCCTCTGTGTCCTTGAAGGCTGATGAGCTGCAGGTGGAGTCACTCCACCTTCTCCCCCTTCAGGCTGCTGTTGAGCAGGCAAAACTGCCTCCTTTCCCATGACAGTTAGGTTCTGTATGCCAAATGGGGAGTGGGTGCAGTCTTGTCCTTCATCCCAGGCAGCAAAAAGTTTGGGGCTGGTTCAGGGGTGAGGGGGAAGCTAACCATGTGGCAACAAACGATTGCAGTCAGTCTTTCTCTAAATAAAACAATAGCATTGCCATAACTTCAGGCAGTGGTGGAGCTGCAGTACACACTAGCAGTCCAATGGTATTCCTCACTGAGAATGACCCTACACAGTGATGTAATGTTGATCCCAGAACTGGCTACCTGAAGTAGATACAATTGTTAACAATTTAAGAAATGCTGACTGTAGCCCTTTAGGACTTTATATCTATATGCAAAGCCTCTCCCCGCCCCGAATCAAAACATTATTCTGATCAGTTGAAGACCACAAAATTCTTTGGGGGATGTTTGTCCTCCAATGCCCAAAAGTATGGGGTGAAAACGTCAGGCCAGCACTTAGGTTCAGTTCATTTATTTAAACGGTCACAGACCAGCTTCGACTCATACAGCATCAAATAGTAAAATGTGAAAGATACAAAGCACATTACAAATAAAACATCAATTTAAAATTTGAGAACCTAAATTAAAATCAGATGTTTACATGCCCCCACTAGTTTCCTTTAAGAAGTTCTTGTTTCCTACGTTTAATAGCAGATACACAAAATTTAGCTACATTAATCGTAATTTCGGGGTCCTTATCATCTACCAAGTCTCTTAGACGTTGGGAATCAGATTCGTTCTTGGACTTTTGTATAACCGGTGAGATGTAGGTCAGCCGTAGATCCTTGTAGAAACTACAGTATAACAGTACATGTAAATTTCTTTCTACTTCCGACGAACCACAAGGGCATATACGTGCCTCATATAAGGTGTGCCCTCATATCTGCCCTGCAACAGGGCAGAAGGAAGAACATTGAATCTGATGAGGGTAAACGAGTGTCTATACTTAGGTATATGTATTTTTGACAGATAGTTTGCAGGAGAGAACCCTCTCCCATAGTCTCTTATTACTGCATGTCTGTTCATTTCACTCATGTGGCATTGCAACTCCACGTCCCAGATACGTTGGCGGACTATATTTCTAGCTTTCTCATATCCTGCCCCTATCAGACTCTGTGGAGAAAGCCCCAAATTCCTCATGCCAGCACTAGCAAAATAGATATTCCAAACTATTCCACAAGTTTTTTTTCGTTTTTTTCTCTTTTCTCCTTTCTCTTTTCTCTTCATGGCAAGCATAATACAAGGAAGCAGATATTACTTGGGCTTCTTTTCTTCTTACTTGGTTGCAAGGTGCAGGAGTTCCCTTCAATAAATTTTATTGTACAGTCATTCATAAGGTTGGGGGAACTTTGTAGAGAAGAACATTTCTGACAGGTCCTGATCACATGGCTATATATTAGCAGCAAGAGAAAATTCACACAAGACTGAGAAAATTCATTCAAGACTGAAATAAGTATTTGAAGCAGGAATCAGTAGACAATGGCTTTCTCTCTGACCATGGCTGCGCCAGAAGAGTCAACCTAAATTGTAGCCTTTCTGCCACGTAGCTGGATAAACTGCTCCAAAACACTCTTCCATTTATCTATATATTTAGCTTAACATACCATTTTTGAGATCCTTAAATCACTTTCCTTCTTTTGATTGGCTAGTCTTTAGCTAAACAACAGAAGAACAATTACCTGTAATAGCTTGATCTGATGCATATCTGCCCAGAAGGAAATCCCAATGAGTTCAATGGGACTTTCTCTTAGGGGAGTGGGTAATTGCAGACTTGGAGGGTCAAGTTAAAATCAGTGGATTAGATTTAACAGGGTGGAGTAGGGGTGTCAAATCCAAAAGTGGTCACACATCCAAAGGCGGTGGGTCTGCCCACCTGTCAGTCACCTGATATGATGATGATGATGATGATTTATTAAATTTCTATACCACCCTTCAGCCAGAGCCCAGGGTGGTTCACAATAGAAAAATACAAAATAAGAATACAAATTACATAATAAAACAAAACAAAAACCAATAAACTCCCTCCTCTCTTGATATGATTGTTGAAAAAAAAGCCACCCATATCTGAGGCGCTTTCCCATATCCCGGTAGATCCACACTCACTGGAAATCAGAAGGATTGCTTCATCACTTCTGATTGATCCTTGGCAACAGGGCATGAATCTGGCAGTAAGAGGTGACACGAGAGACGTTTCTAATACATTGTGCATGGTGTGGATTGAGAAAAGTGGATTGAGAAAAGTTCTCCCTCTGTCATAACATGAGGACTCGTTGACATCCATTGACGCTGAATCTTGGAAGTTTCAGGAAAAAGTACTTTTCCACGCAGTGCGAGGTTAAACGATAGAGTTCGCTCCCAAAGAAGGCAATGTTGACCACCAACATGGATGGCTTTAAAAGAGGATAATGGTGGATAACAGCCCCTCCAAGTGTCTCTGTTATCCCAGGACAGTCCCTGATTTACAGAAGCTGCCCCAGTTTCTGAATTGATCCTGGAATGTCCCTATTTTCATCAGAGAAATGTTGGAGGGTATGCATCCATGGCTACTAAGCCTAATGGGTTTTTCCACCTCCACTGCCTCTGAATGACACTTGCTGGGAATTTTGCTCAGGCCCCACAAACATCTGGTTGGTTGGAGAAACATAGAATCATAGAATCATAGAGTTGGAAGAGACCACAAGGGCCATCCAGTCCAACCCCCTGCCAAGCAGGAAACACCATCAAAGCATTCCTGACAGGTGGCTGTCAAGCCTCTGCTTAAAGACCTCCAAAGAAGGAGACTCCACCACACTCCTTGGCAGCAAATTCCACTGTCGAACAGCTCTTACTGTCAAGAAATTCTTCCTAATGTTTAGGTGGAATCTTCTTTCTTGTAGTTTGAATCCATTGCTCCGTGTCCGCTTCTCTGGAGCAGCAAAAAACAACCTTTCTCCCTCCTCTATATGACATCCTTTTATATATTTGAACATGGCTATCATATCACCCCTCAACCTTCTCTTCTCCAGGCTAAACATACCCAGCTCCCTAAGCCGTTCCTCATAAGGCATCGTTTCCAGGCCTTTGACCATTTTGGTTGCCCTCCTCTGGACACGTTCCAGCTTGTCAGTATCCTTCTTGAACTGTGGTGCCCAGAACTGGACACAGTATTGCAGGTGAGGTCTGACCAGAGCGGAATACAGTGGTACTATTACTTCCCTTGATCTTGATGCTATACTCCTATTGATGCAGCCCAGAATTGCATTGGCTTGTTTAGCTGCTGCATCACACTGTTGACTCATGTCGAGTTTGTGGTCTACCAAGACTCCTAGATCCTTTTCACTTGTACTGCTCTCGAGCCAGGTGTCACCCATCCTGTATTTGTGCCTTTCATTTTTTTTGCCCAAGTGTAGTACTTTACATTTCTCCCTGTTAAAATTCATCCTGTTTGCCTTGGCCCAGTTCTCTAATCTGTTAAGGTCATTTTGAAGTGTGATCCTGTCCTCTGGGGTATTAGCCACCCCTCCCAATTTGGTGTCATCTGCAAACTTGATCAGGATGCCCTCAAGCCCATCATCCAAGTCATTGATAAAGATGTTGAATAAGACTGGGCCCAAGACAGAACCCTGTGGCACCCCACTAGTCACTTCTCTCCAGGATGAAGAGGAGCCATTGATGAGCACCCTTTGGGTTCGGTCAGTCAGCCAGTTGCACATCCACTGAATGGTAGCATTGTCTAGCCCGCATTTTACCAGCTTCTTTACAAGAATATCATGGGGCACCTTATCAAAGGCCTTGCTGAAATCAAGATAGGCTACATCCACAGTGTTCCCTTCGTCTACCAGGCTTGTAATTCTGTCAAAAAATGAGATCAGATTAGTCTGACATGACTTATTTTTGAGAAACCCATGCTGACTTTTAGTGATCACAGCGTTCCTTTCTAGGTGCTCACAGACCGTTTGCTTAATGATCTGCTCTAGAATCTTTCCTGGTATTGATGTCAGGCTGACTGACATCTAGGAGAAGATGATGTTGGGCTAGATGGGCCATTGGTCTGGTCCAGCAGGCTCTTCCTATGTACTTCTGTTCATATACACTGTTTTATTATTCACATCTGCCACATCATTCCACATAATTCTCAAAGCATTGTTAGTGGCTTTTTAAGTAGATCATAATCCCATTTTTAACATCTTTGGGTTCCATGGCATCTTTCTGGCTTTTACTTCTCACTGTCACTGTGAAATATTATAATCTTGATTCTATGAGCCAATCTGTAAAGGCTAGTGGATGTGGAGGATTATATTTTAATTCAGAAAAACAGCTTTAGCCGTTATATAATGCCAACAGCATAGACCATTGTCAGCCTGTCCCTAGCTTTCACTTTTTATCAGAGAGTCAGACCTGTGTCTTTTTATCCTTTACCATCTTAACTGCTCTTTATTTTCCGCCTCAATTTTATAGACTTTAAAATATTTATTGCCGAATGTCTGTCACCATCTACAGATAATAAAAGGACCCTCTCCCTTGAAATCTTGGTCCACTTTATTTCAAGTTGTTAAAGATAAGGTTTCTGTTTAAGGGAAGAGGACATGGATTTTGATGAATGCACCCTTAGGAAGTCAGGAGTAAGTTCTTTGACAATGAGTAGCTTCAACTTCCAGCGCAAACCATAGGGAATATTTAGCATCCTGCGAGTTGCTTGTAGAATTCATAACATTGGGAGGGTGTTCCAACAATCTCATTATTGCTGCAATAAAACAAAAATGGGACCTCAAGAGAAAACGATTATTTTGTATTTCCAACGCAGCATTTAAATAGTCTCATATATCTATCAGCAAGTCTTCTAGCTGAATTCCTGCTGGCAGTTTTCTCTGCAAATATAAAATCTTGCAAGTATTATCAATATTTTTTGTGGGGGTGGAAGAATAGATAAACAGGAGTGGAGAAGTTGAACATAAAGCAGAATTCAGGAGAGAAATACTTTACAGCTGCGCTTATATTAGCTTTCCATTAAATACAGCAGCGACTGGTCTAAAGTATTAGCGGAGAGCTTCAATCTCATTTCCAAACACAAGAGGCATTTTATAACATAATCTTGCTAAATGTATGACATTGCACCTTTTTATCACTTTTGTGTTTGGTTAAACCTCCTGGTTGTAAAGAGGTGACATTCAACAGTGCTGTGCTTTGTATCAGATGGCAGGTGTGGGAAGTAGCAGAAAAAGAAGGAAGTTTTAAAATAATTTGATTATGGTGCCAGCCTCTGCATGTAGGTTCAGAAGTTAATGCAGGTAGATTGCCAAAAGTCACAGCTAAATTGAAAGAAAGAAAAAACCAACTAGAAAATCTTTCTGTAGCAGGATTTCAGAATCTATCTATCATCTATCTATCATCTATCTATATCTATCTATCTATCTATCTATCTATCTATCTATATCTATCATCTATCTATCGATCATCTATCTCTATCTATCGATCATCTATCTCTATCTATCGATCATCTATCTCTTGGCAGGATTAGTAGACCTCAAAATTAGTTCTATGAAAATGGGATTTCTTTTTATTGAGAGCAAATGCAGCATAATGAGCTAGAATAGCCTTCCCCAATCTGGTGTCTTCCAGACATTGCTGGGTTGTAAATCCCATTAGCCCCAATCGGCATGGCCAATGGGCAGGAATAATGGCAGTTGTAATCTAAAATTACTTGAGGGCACCAGGTTGCAGAGGGTTGGGCTGGAGTGCCCTACGTGGATCAATGAGACTTAGGTTTGTGTCCCTACATGAGCTTGGGCCATTCACTATCTCAGCATAATCTACCTAACAAAGTTATTAATTTGAGGATAAGATAGGATAAAGCCTCATCCATCTATACATGCACTCCTTGGTCTCTCTCTCTTGGCAATCACTCAGGGCAGAGTAAGATTGTCTTCCATGAAATAAGATTGTCTTCTTAGTGGTGTGTCTGTAAGAGTCTGTGGAGGCCAATTCTGGATCCACACATTCTTCCACAGTGGGGACATAGGTTTCTGGGCAGGACTTGATCACAGTGAGGATTTGCCAAATGTGCCTTCCTCTTAGCTTGTTTCTGCCTTTTGTCCTGTATTCGTGCTTTTTCAAAATCCATGATACCTTCGGTAGAGGCTGTTCTCCAACTGGAGCGCTCGCAGGCCAGATTTTTCCAGTTGTCGGTGTTTATACTACATTTTTTAAGATTTGCCTTGAGAGAGTCTTTGAACCTCTTTTGTTGACCACCAGCATTACGCTTTCCATTTTTAAGTTTGGAATAGAGTAGTTGCTTTGGAAGATGATAATCAGGCATCTGAACAACATGACCAGTCCAACGAAGTTGATGTTGAAGAATCATTGCTTCGACACTGGTGATCTTTGTTTCTTCCAGTACACTGGCATTAGTTCACCTTTCTTCCCAAGTGATGTGTAAAATTTTTCAGAGACACTGTTGATGGAATTTTGTCCTGTATTCATGCTCCTTCAAAATCCATGATGCCTTTGGTAGAGGCTATTCTCCAATTGGAGCGCTCTCAGGCCAGTGTTTCCCAACTCTGTTTCGTACTTTTAGGAAGACGGGGTGAGAAATAAATACATATTGACAACTACACCAAAGTTTACAGAAGTCAAGCATCCATTCTGGCAAAATATCAGAACAGGTGAGGCACGCAGCAAAAAAAGGGGGGGGTGTCATAAAGTGTAACCTAAAACAAGCCTTATGCAAACATTTAAAATGTAGTTACTGAGGATGTGCAGGTTCATTCTAGTTTCTGTTAGGACGCCAACAAGTTGGTGCGCTGAAGAGCAGCAGTCAGTCTGATAAAGCCGAGGTCAAACAGTCCAGGTCAGAAGCCAGCCAAAGTCAGTTCAAGCCAGAAGTCAGGAAGCTGCGGTCAGGATCAAGCCAGGAGTCAGAAAGCCGAGGTCAGGATCAAGCCAGGAGTCAGAAGCTGAAGTCACAAAGCCAAGGTCAGGAAGAAGCCAGGAGGGAAGCCAAAGAACCAGGAACAGGACGAGCAAGAACAACCACGTGCTCCAGCACAGCAGTTGCAGGTGCTGGTGAATGGAGCAGCCAGCCTTCCTTAAGTAGCCGGCTCATGACCACACCTCTTACGAGCTGCAGCTGCCTCCAGCTGTTCCCTACGTCTCTCAGCTCTACATTCTACAGCTGAGAAGGGAGGAGGGGACGGGGTCAGCCAGCTCCTCTCCTCACAAGGGCCTGATTCTGGCTCGACTTCTTCCTCCTCCTGTCCAGGTGTTTCCACCTCCCTATCTGATTCTTCCTCTTCTGAGGAGTGCTGCCACCAGTCTTCTTCAGGTAAGAATTCCTCCATTTCTCCGGACTCTCCCGTGCTTGCTGCTTCACCTAGGGGGGCTTGCCACCACTCCTGCTCATCTGGTGCAACCCTGACAGTTTCCAAGGGGACTTGTAAATAAATGGGAAAATCTGTCTGAGGGCTAAATACAGAAATGATTCACATAGTCTCTGTGTAGTGACAGCATGCTTTGAATCAAGCCCTTAGCTGCCTGCTTACATTCACTATGAAGAGGATACGAAAAGCGTTCCCATTCATTTTGTGTGGCTCACAGAACATCTTCTTGATGGCATGTGCCTAATATTGCTAAGGAATATGAATGAGTCAAGGGTTTCAGCTCAGTCAGGAAAGGTATATCTGCTCCTATGCCCCCTGCAGCTCATGCCCTGCACTCTTCCATAATCCACGCTCCCTCTTTCAAATAGTGCCACAGCTGCCAATGCCATTTTTAATGCATCGGTGGTGTAACAAACATATTTATTTTCACTACTGAAATTTGTGCATAAATAAACACAGCCTCTGCAGATACAGCAAACATATTCTTAGAAATGTCCCCAAGATCAGCCTCAGAGTCATTTTGATTCGAAGCAGCTGCTTGGCAAACCAAAACCGTCCAAAACTTCAAAGTTAAAAATTTCTATGCTCTTTCCCCCCACCCCCCAAAAAGGTGAGAGAGAACACACACACACACACACACACACACACACACACACACACACACAGTATATATATGAGAGACTTTAAGGTTTTGGCTACCTTGAAGTTATCTGAGCATAAAAAATTGCCTTTCACACTTTAATGAAAATACCTATATCTTTTTCCTTACCACAAGAACAGGTTCATTTTTAAAACTCTTTTCCTTGGGTGTTTGTAGTCCTCAATAAGGAATACATGATTTGAATAACAAAATCAATAAAACACACTGAGACAAAATAATACCTTCTGAATGTATAGTCTGTTGAGTTTCCTTCTCAAACAATGCATTTTTATTTCTATTTTCTGTATCTGAATGTGCAAATGCCTACATGCATTTTATATCCATGTATTGGAAATATCAAAGCCCACGCGATTTGTGAGCAATTTATGGTCCACAGTAGCACAGCAATTTGCTAGAGCAGTTCACTGCAGAAGAACAGCAACTTCCATGACCTGTGAGTGGGCTGGAAGCAATTTTCGCCCATATCTTTCCAGTCTAAAGGATCCTCCCTCAATTCTGGATGGCAAACAAGCAGACGAATCAAACATGATGACCCACAGAACTGACAAAGATTCAGCAGAAACATTTGCTCCTTGACACATCTCCTACTTCTTTTTCTACAGCTTGGTAAAATGATATTGAGAAAAGATGGAGCAAGGCTACATTCTATGTGCCCTTAATTGAGGGTGAAGTCCCATTGAATTCAGTGGAACTTATTCCAAGCGAACATTCGCAGGACCAAGCTGTATGTTACTCAACATCATTAGCTGCTTGCAATTTGTGCCACTAAGACTTTGCAGACCTGCTCAAAACTCGAGAATGCAATTTAACCATCTTAAATTAGTGCGCGTACATCATAACTGTAGCAAAGGCCATAAACGCCTCTGGAGCATTTGGTGGAAATAACTTTGAACTGAATATTACTTCATGAATTTATAACATTCAGATCTATAGTATAGATCCATAGGCATATATCTAGACTAATAATTTGCTCCATAACTCTCTAGGGTGCATGGTAATTTACTAGTGTAATAAAAGAATCAATATTCACACTGGCATACATATTAGCTTTAATTGTTATAAACCTGATGGGAAATCAGCTTATACATTGATAGTGAAAATGAAAACCATCCGTTAAGGGTGCATGTCATTATGTATAGGGCAAAATTTGTGGTATAGGTCTCCAAATAAACTAGATATGCTATACCCTTATTTCAAGGAATTTGAACTCAGCTCTAGATTCCATGTTGTCAGGTATTTCTGAAGTGGTTAGACCAAGGGCTGATAGGAAAACATCAGAGTGAAATTCTACAGTGTGGTGTAGTGGTTAAGAGCGGTAGACTCATAATCTGGTGAACCGGGTTCGCATCTCCGCTCCTCCACATGCAGCTGCTGGGTGACCTTGGGCTAGTCACACTTCTCTGAAGTCTCTCAGCCCCACTCACCTCACAGAGTGTTTGTTGTGGGGGAGGAAGGGAAAGGAGATTGTTAACCGCTTTAAGATTCCTTAGGGTAGTGATAAAGCGGGATATCAAATCCAAACTCTTCTTCTTCTTCTTCTTCTTCTTCTTCTTCTTCTTCTTCTTCTTCATCGTCATCTTCATCTTCTCCTCCTCCTCCTCCTCCTCTTCTTCTCCTCCTCCTCCTCCTCCTCCTCCTCCTCTTCCTCCTCCTCCATTGTCCGATTACTTTGATTTTATTCTACCATCTGCTAATGTGTGAGATCCATGGTTAGATGCCTCTTGGTGTTTTTACTTTGACCTTAAAAAGCAGGGAGCTCTGTATTTGATTGGAAGATCATTTAAGCCTGGTGTTCACCTGAAAAAGGGTCCCCAGAGCAGCTTACAAACATAGGTTATAAAATAGTACCTGCCCTCAGTTTTATGCTCCGGAAGGCATGTCACAAAAGGAAAAGGCATTGAGGAGGGGAGGGGGGAAGAAAGGCTCAGGCACGAGTTTTTAGTTACATTATTGTTGCGACCCGACTAGACAGTGGGGTCGCGCCATGTGGGCGCCAGGAAGGGGAACCATGCAGCGGGCCAGGAAAGGGGGCAACAGCGGAGCCAGGCACGCAGGGGTTAAACCGAGCGCAGCAAGGCCCGACCTCGCCCAGGCATGCCCCATGGGGTAAACAACCCCAGGATGGGCGATAACGACCGCTAACGAGCCATCAGCGGCGGAACCGGCAGCATCGCAATAACAATGTAAAAAGCACCCATGAATAGCACGGGCAGACCGGAGCAGTTAACTCTTTTGTCCAAGCCATCCCGGGTGGGGAGGAGGATTACCCCCGGACCTTTAGGGCAGAAGGGAGGGGGGAATTGGGAGTCACCCAGCAAAATGTATTTAAGGGGGACTCTGAGATGGCCTCCTCAGAATCCTTACGGACTTTCCACGTTTCTCTGTGTGCTGTACAATAAACTTCAGGACATCCTCCGCTGACTTCTCGGAGTGGCGTGCGTTCTTGACAGCTAGCTACAGTTACCATTGGGGACACGACAATTATTCTTGTAATATCTGCTACAATAGAGAGATAATAGAGAATCTGAGAAAGGTCCCAAAAGTTTCTGCTCTCTTAGCTGAGTCAATGGAGAACATACCCCCCCCCCCATCCCAGTTCCATCTTTCCCGGAGTGGTTACAATGGGAAGAAGGGAGCAGAAAGACCCCACTGCATGAGCAGAATTCTGCTTGCACAATAGCTCAGTTGGTAGAGGGTGGAACTCTTGATTTCAGGGTCATGGGTTCAAGCCCCACATTGGGCGAAATATTCCTGCATTTCTTGATGGAGTATGCGGAATTAGACAAAATGATGGGAAGAATCCGAGAACAGCAGGACCAGAAGTTCATCAAAGACTGGACTAAATTTGCAGATTATTTGAAGGACAACTGCACTCATTTGAATACGTTGGTAGGACTACAAGAAGCTTTGTAGATTAACGAAGAAATATTATTGTTATATAAAGTTTTAGTGATAAGATTATATGTGATAATTTAAAGCAATGATTGATATATGAAGTATAGATATTAGTCAAAGATGTTAGAAAATCATTAGGAGGGTTTGAGGGAAGTCATGGCCCTAAAAAGTCAAAATGTTAAGAGATGAAAAGATGAAGTGATGGATTTTATTATTGTATTAATATAAAACTAATAAAAAATGATATGGCAAATATATATATATATTCCTGCATTTAAGGGAGTTGGACTAGATTATCCCCATAGTCCCTTCCAACACTACAATTCTACGATTCCAAGAAATAACACTGAATCCAAGCCCATTTCAAACAGAGAGAGCAGGAAAGGAGTGAAAAAGACTTCAATTTCAGGGAACCCACACTGAGAACATTTTAACTACAAGTTTGCGAACGGAAATGCAGCCATATTCATTCATTTATTCATTCATTTGGAGTACATATATGCTGCCTTCCAGGGCAATGCCCTCCCAAGGCAGCTTGCAAAAGATAATTAGTTTTGTGTACATAACAGGGTGATTTTCCTTCATATGCATAGCAGGGACTCCAGCTAGAGCCGTACGTGTTGCTTCCTCTCCATCTGATGCCCACAGCAATGGCAGTTGGCAGCTAGAGAGAGTGGTGCTGTCAGTTAGACCCCCATCTGTCGGAAAAACAAGTTTCTCTAATATTTTGCATGGGCTGAATCAATTTATTATCAGTGAATGCAAATCTGATCTCTGCAGCAACGGATACCCTAGTGGGGCGGCAGCACTCACCTGACTTCCTGGGACCTGAGTCACTGCTGTTGACCAGGAGTGGCAGGTGGCAGGGAGGTCAGTGTGGTGCAAACACCCTGGCAGGAACATCAGATTGGTTCTGCTAGTTTTGACACTACACCCACCTCACCCTCTCCTTCCTAGTGAGGAGCAGCGACTCAGCTGTCAGGAGGAGGTCAGGTGAGCACCACCAACGCACCATGCTGTCTGCTGCTGGATCTCTGATGGATCAATATTTAGGGTTACTTTTTTATTATTCAAGCCTCCAAAGGAGAGAAAGGAGCACAATCCAGTCAAAGAAGTCCACTCACCTATTTTGGTGCATTGTCATTGCTGGACGGAAGAAGAAGAAGAGGAATTTGGATTTGATGTCCCGCTTTATTGCTACACGCAGGAGTCTCAAAGCGGCTAACATTCTCCTTTCCCTTCCTCCATCACAACAAACAATCTGTGAGGTGAGTGGGGCTGAGAGACTTCGAAGAAGTGTGACTAGCCCAAGGTCACCCAGCAGCTGCATGTGGAGGAGCGGAGACGCGAACCCAGTTCCCCAGATTATGAGTCTACCGCTCTTAACCACTACACCACACTGCGTCTCCAGGCTTCACTGGGGCCCCGACGGTGGAATTCAAACTGCAGTGCCCTTTCTGATAGTCTTATTGGTCTCTTATTTATATGGGTTGGGATATGGGAAGTCTGATGCCTGGTCCTCCAATGCTTTTAAGTCCAATTGAAATGATTTAAGCATGTGCTTCTTACTCACCCACTGAGTTCAGTGTAATTTAATAATGCATACTTTGGGCTGGATTTCGCTCTCTTGGATGGTTTCCAAGTTGGCATGATTAAAATTAGAAATGCTTCAATGTGTTTTGTGCTGTTATAGTCTATTGATGGACACGGGTGGCGCTGTGGGTTAAACCACAGAGCCTAGGGCTTGCTGATCAGAAGGTTGGCGGTTCGAATCCCCGCAACAGGGTGAGCTCCCGTTGCTTGGCCCCTGCTCCTGCCAACCTAGCAGTTCAAAAGCACGTCAAAGTGCAAGTAGATAAATAGGTACCGCTGCAGCGGGAAGGTAAACGCTGTTTCTGTGCGCTGCTCTGGTTCGCCAGAAGCGGCTTAGTCATGCTGGCCACATGACCTGGAAGCTGTACGCCGGGTCCCTCGACCAATAAAGTGAGATGAGCGCCGCCACCCCAGAGTCGGTCACGACTGGACCTAATGGTCAGGGGTCCCTTTACCTTTTAGTCTATCGATACCCTCAAACAATTTTAAAGGCTTCTTTTCTACCGCTGTATTTTAGCATCTTCCCTTTGAAAACAAGAGGCATGTTGTTGTCATTTTTAATGGCTGTAATGGGGAACCTGTGTCCTTCCAAAGACTGCTGAACTACAGTTCCCATCACCCCCTGACCATTGGACATGCTGGCTGGGGCTGAGGAGAGTTGGAATCCAGCCACATCTTCAGAACTATGGGTTCCTTATCACTATGGATATTCACTTTAAAGTTCTGTTCAGTGGGACAGTAAGTGTGTTTTGCACCACAAAGTTGGCATGACCTCCTTGCTGTGGGAAGGCCTCAGCTTCAACCTCTGTCATCTCCAGGCAGGGCTGGGAGAGACCCCAGTCTGAAAATCCTGGAGAGCTGCTGCCAGTCACCGCTTCCAGTGCTGAGCAAGAGGGGCCAATTGTCCCATTCGCTATAATAAAGCTTCTCGGTGCTTTTTTTTCCTAAAAAAAATGTTTAGGGGTACTCTCATTTTGACTCAAGAAAACCACCATTTTATAGTTCAAATTGGGAAAAATAAATACAGTCATACCTCGGGTTACGGCCGCTTCAGGTTGCGCAATTTCGGGTTGCGCACCGCACCGAACCCAGAAGTAACGGAACGGGTTACTTCCGGGTTTCGGCATTCACACATGCGCAGAAGCGCTAAATCGTGCATTGCGAATGCGCAGAAGGGCGGAATTATGTCACGCACGTGCACAGACACAGCGGCGCGGGTTGTGAACGCGCCTCCTGCACGGATCACATTCGCAACCCGAGCGTCCACTGTACCAGAAAAGTAAATGAAGCGGCCATCGGAGGTGGTAACAATGAAACTGACCAATCACCGTGCTAGATTCCAACTCCTACTTCACACATTAAATGCTCACTTCTGTCTGAGACTCAGGAAACACTGTGACAGGAATTTAGGCCGCCATTGGGGGTAGCAGCAGAACTGACAATTCACCATGCTAGAGAAGAAACTATTTTTAAAAAAAACATAGTTTCTTCTCCCATTAGATTCACAAAATATTTAGGGGTTTATGTACCCCTGCGTCCCCTCAGAAAAAAGCACTGCACCTTCCTATATGGCAGCCTCCCTCCTCTGGTCTTTTGGGGGTGCAAATAGATCTGATATTGCATTAGAATCAGAGTTGTAGAATTGTAAGGGACCCTGCGGGTCATCTACTCCAACCCCCTGCAATGCAGGAATCTTTCGCCCAAAGTGGGACTTGGACCCACCATCCAGCAATGCAGGAATCTCAACACACAGTTCCCCATCCAATTGCTTAGCTTTGCAAATTTGTTAGCAGTTTTATTGCTGCAGCGCTATTTGAAATGATGGTTCCCGACTTGTTTAGATACCTTCACCAGTTTTATAGTGTGTGTGTAAAGGGAAATATCTTACAATGCTATGTATTCATTGCTATTGGCTGTCTTTGTGGCACAGGCTCCCAAATCTTTATTTGATCCAATGTCTCTGGCGAGACGACCTTCCCAGTCCATGGGCAAAAAAGATCCATACAAAAATTGTGTCCTATGGACTGTCCCCATCGGACCTGTTGAAATTAGACCTCGCCACAGCTAAAAGAACTATTAAGCAAAAACTAGATGAGATAGATCTCCAACAAAACATCATAATGGAAAGTGGCACCTGTTCACCGTTGAATCTCGGTATAGTGCCCTCCCCACAGTTTACATCTTATTTGACATCTATATCAGTCGCAGCCCATAGATTTGCCTTTATTAAGGCAAGATTTAATGTCTTTCCTTCCAATGTTATGTGCAATAGGTTTTCCAAAGGTCAGATTTCAGTTCTGTGTGCATGTGACAACAGAACTATAGAATCCCTTCATCATATATTATTCTGTTGCCCCCTGCATTCGGTCCCTCGGACTTCGGACTAGATTTTTATCCCCTTTAATATTAGAAACTTTGGATGAGACCCCGGAGTCCCAGTTAATATATCTGCTACAGGACAATGATCCAAGTAGATCACTTCTTATAGCTAGATATTTGATTGTAGTTCTATCCTATAAGAGGAAAAATGGGTTACTATATGATTATTGATATTCCGTCCAAATGGTTGATTTACAGTGGTGATCTGATGAGCTAAGTGTTTTGTCATTCCTATTTTGTAAATGGAATTAATAATTTTATAATTTTATATGGATAGGATTTATATGGACTGAACTAATCTAATCTATTTTATTCTCTCATGCCCCATTTTATTTTGCTGTATGAGGTATATTATTGTGTATTGTGTGTTGTTATTTAAATATGGGGCTATGGCCATAATAAAGATATTCTATTCTTACAATGCTGTTGATGGCTGCAGTTTTATTCAACCTTGCGCCACTGGTTTGGCACTGCCCAGCAGTGACACCTTATTCTTCATACTAAATAAAATGTATAGCATTGGTTTGCTTTTTCTTCTGTCCAGATATAAATCAGTGCATGCAGTTTAAAGCCTGATTGTTGTTTGTCTGTTTGTTTGAGAAGGAAGATGATCAGAATCTCATTTTTTCGGATGAGATTCTCCTTTTTAGAAGGAAGATTATCAGAATCTCCTTTCACATGCACTTTTTCCTATCCCCACCCTTTCACTTAATAATGTCTTATAATATAAGCTTGGAAGAAAGCTGAGTGTACTTTCTGTTCTTTCATCCGCAATACCCCCACATGTAGCCCGCATGACATCTATTTAGATCCACCTGCTCTCTAATTAACAGCCCATTAGACTGCAATCACCCACAGCGCCTCACTCAGTATCTATCCGCTTGGTGTGTGTTTTTTAAACTTTCCACACACCATTTTACTTTATGCCTTCTTGGGGGGGGGGGGAGCACCCAAATCTGGGCATTAGCTACAATGAAGAAATCTGCTGTGTGGTTTCACCGGGGGGGTGGGGGGAATAGTATAAGCAGATACTGCCCAGTGCTTTGTTTTATAAGATGCATTGGCATGCAGTCATTTTCTCTTATATAAGAGGTAGACGGTTTTGGTTCTTTATAAGCTGCTGTCGGTAATGAGCATGGATGGCTCAGGGAGAATGCATTGTTATGTTATAAGCATTGCTCAGAATGCAGACACATGGTTTCTGACTTCTTATTGGGATACGTTCCTGGCATTGTTTTATTGCCAGCCTGCCTTCTTTTACATCACTTGCCTCTGCAGTGGCGGGCTGAATTGAAGATCACCTTGGGGGGGGTTTTCTTTGGTGGGGATGTGCTAAATTCTGTTGCCTATTGCATGCCAAGGCAACCAAGCCACAAAGTTCCCAGGAGAACCAGGGGCATCTTGCCCATAGAGGCAAGGGCGTACAGCGCCAGGGCGCCAAATTCTGGAGGGTGCCAGGGAAGAGGCAGAGGCTGGACTCGGCGCCTCCCAGCATCAGCTGGCTGCCCTCGCCCGCCTCCACCATGCCGTGCCCGGAACCTCTGCCTGGCATGGCCACCGCGGCACGGGCTCCAGGGAAGAGGCAGAGGCTGGGCACGGTGCGGCACCTCCCGGCATCAGCTCGGCACCCTCGCCCACCTCGCTGAAGCAGCGCCACGCCCAGAGCCTCCGCCTCTTCCCCGCCGGAGGAGCCACCCTCCAGTCGCTGCCCGCTTCCTCCAGCCCCGTAAAGCTGCCGGCAGCGCTGTAAAAGGGTGGACAACTCTGGGAAATGGGGGGACGGACGCCGGAGGGATCTTTGCACCATGGTGCCGGATATACTTAAGACGGCCCTGAGGAGAACAATAAATCACAACTGACAGGGAGTATTTTGGTTTATGCGTTCAAATAGGCCACAACTTTATTGGTCATAGGGGTGAGTGGTTTGGCTTAGGCATTGGGGTGAAGCCAGGCTATATCTTGACTCCTGCCCATCTGCAGGGAGTCCACAGAAGGGGAAACCACTGACAGGGGGTGCCCTATAACTTACATCAGATAGTGGCACCACCCCGAGGGATCCCCGTAGGGCCTGTGACTTGGCCCCTAGCCCACGCTAAACTTATGGGAAGGACGAGGAAGCAGGAAGGAATAACTTTTTTCTGGGGGGACGCAGGGGGACGCATACCCCTAAACATTTTGTGAATCTAAGTTTGGCCTCATTGAGGGGCAGCATTTCAATATGAGTAGGAAAATGAGAGTACCCCTAAACATTTTTTTTAGAAAAAAAAGCACAGTGTGTTTGTGTGTGTGTGTATCTCCCTGAGTTTGCTATGGTGGTTAAAAAGGCTGCTTTAAATGTAAAATCTGGCCTTTCTGGGCAAGTGGAACATATGAATCAGGAATTTTATCCAACCTGCAATCCAGTGTTCTAAATGGTAAGAATGAATATATTCTTCAAAAATAAAAATAAAAAAGCCAGCTCACGAAGAAGAAGAAGAAGAAGAGGAGGAGGAGGAGGAGGAGGAGGAGGAGGAGGAGGAGTTTGGATTTGATACCCCGCTTTATCACTACCCAAAGCGGCTAACAGTCTCCTTTCCCTTCCTCCCCCACAACAAACACTCGGTGAGGTGAGTGGGGCTGAGAGACTTCAAAGAAGTGTGACTAGCCCAAGGTCACCCAGCAGCTGCATGTGGAGGAGCGGGGAA
The DNA here is from genome assembly GCA_034642065.1 of Darevskia nairensis. Taxonomy (NCBI): domain Eukaryota; kingdom Metazoa; phylum Chordata; class Lepidosauria; order Squamata; family Lacertidae; genus Darevskia; species Darevskia nairensis. Next base: position 12,227 of record JAWWNI010000752.1, on the reverse strand, counting down.
ATGAACCCGGTTCACCAGATTATGAGTCCACCGCTCTTAACGACTACACCACACTGGCTTAGATCATGCATTTACTTAGCATTGTTTGCTGAAAGGCCTTGACAAACAATGTACATCATATTTGGTCATTGTCGTTGCAATAGTATTTTCCTTTGCAGTGATCTGAAAGCACAGTATGAATAAAGGAAAATGTATTCAGCAATTCACAGACAGAAACCAATATTAAGCTGTAATTGAAAAAGATGTGTTGCTTGGAAACTGCTGAGGACACAGGTTTGTTTTAGCTGAAGAGAAATATAAAACAGCAATTAAAAGAGGGTTTGTTTTAACATGCACACCCTTCTTGACGCAATTGCTCATCACTTTTAAAAGAAGTGTCAGAATGCTGCACTTTGTACTTCAGATGTACAAGTGGCCAGCCAGCCAATAATACGTATATTGAGGTTAGCTGGATATTATTATAGAATTCAGTTGGGGCCTTTAAGTTCTCTGAGAAAGCTTAGGTGGATTAAGTGCAAAGAAATGATCCAGTTAATTACAAGAGTGTTTTCTTTCGTTTTATTCTGCATTAAACTTTGAGTTCAATTTAAACCACATAGCCTCAATAGTAAAACAGGAGCCGCTATGTTTCAATGAGTAATGTATTTGAAGTTCATGCCCACCAGATTCAGATTAATACAGACTCATCTTATGTCGGTGTTGCAATTGTTTTGGTTAATAAAAGAAGAATTCACTAGATCCGTGGATCTAAAATACTCTCCAGTAAGAGAAAGCCCCACAGTGGTTTTAAAACACAATACATGCAGCAAAGTAAAGCATGGGAATATAGACTGCTAGACCTTTTAAATATCCTTCTTTAAATCACCTGCAGAGCTTCCCCTTTCTCCCCCATAAGCATAGAAAAGACCATAGAATTTGGTACGCAATAAAAATAGTTTATTTACTTACAAACTTCCAAAGGTTAGGCTAATGTGCTGTTCCATGCAGCAGCAAGAAAAGCACAGTTACATAACTTGGTAAAAACATTTCTGAGCACATGGTCTGGGCTTGGAGTGATCAGCCCATATGTGCTCCCCGGTTGGATTCACATGGTGGAAGAGAGCAAACAAAGAGAATTCCCTGCCTCTTTGTCGCTCAAGATGAGGGGCCATGACCTAGCAAAAACAGCTTACTCTATGGTCTTAACCCCTTCATTCATTAACTGGCGCTAAACACGCTGGTTATTTTGGGCTGAATTTCCTACATCTTTTCCAACTTATAAGGCTTAACTTTTCCTAAATGCTCAATATGGTTTTAACTAACCTCTTAAAATCCCAAACCAAGCGGGTCTGGAGGGAGAGCCTTATCGAGGGCATCAACACTGAGTATTTTCCTCCTAATGCAGAGAACAGGGATGGAGGGGAATTCCAACTGGGACCATGACAAGGGGCAAAACATTAATGCTCCCTCTCTGCATGAAATGGTCTCCATCTGACCCACACCCAGCACCCACACTTGTTGTTTGTTAAAGGACAAACAATGCAATTGCAAATTGCATGACAAATGTCATGCTTAGTTTGGTTCATGGGCAGATGACCCCAAAGGATATCAAGAGAAGCCCAGGATAATCAACACGGCTACATTCCCCTTGTCTATCTCCCAGCCAAATACATCTTCCTCCTTCATTATTGACCTTTATCTACTGTGAAATCATGACTGCCAAATATAGTTTACTATAAGATATCATAAAATCTGAGGCCTTTTTTTGAAAAGCTCTTTTTAAAGAAAATACTAGCCAATGTCAAATTTCTGCAAGGAATGAGAATAAGCTTACAGCTCCGTTTTCAGATAATCCAGTCATATGACAGGTGCCCTTTCACTGTGATGAGATTCTTTGAACTAAGAGTTGAAGCAATATATTTGAGAAGTGCACTTGAGTTCATCCATGTGACTGGCTAGTAAATGCAACAGATTTACAAGGAAAATAGAATTAAGGCTATAGGCTTTGCAGCCCCAAAGAGCCATACTGATACACATACATTTTGCATCATGGGCTTTCTTTAACAATTAATTAGGTCAAACCAACAGAACGCAATGCTATTACCGTATATACTCGAGTATAAGCCGACCCGAATATAAGCCGAGGCACCCAATTTCACCACAAAAAACCTGGGAAAGCTTCATAGGAGCCACTGCCTGCCTCACTCGAGTATAAGCCGAGGGCGTCTTTTTCAGCACAAAAAATGTGCTGAAAAACTAGGCTTATACTCGAGTATATAGGGTAATTTTATTATGCGGATAAACTTTGTTGCATGGCACTGCACCTCCAAAAGTTAGTGAAATTAACTGCTGCTCGAAGTACATTCTTAAGCAGGTAATATTTTTCAGCTCAGAACCATCAGCATTAATTCTCTGTTGTCTGTCAAAATGCCCGCCTTGGGTTAGAGATGTTTGTTAATTCCAGCAGAAACAGAAATCGCCGGTGTTTGTTTATTGATCCCATGTCCAGAATGGAAATCAGTCAACTGAATGAGAATGGCATTTGCTGACAGTCCACAAACAATATATAATTGTTTATCCTCCCCACCCCCACCTGCATTGAAATGAATGAGTGGAATAATGTGATGACAATGTAATTTATGCAAATTATGTTAACTGTATAAATTACGTAAGTTACATAATTTCACCACAGCGGACAGTGAGATGGATAGCATAGTTTGGGAGCAGAAGACGAACTGCAGAGGAACAGCGACAGTGTTGCATTTGACACATACAGGATAGAATGGAAAATGATTCCCTCTTGTGTCCCTCCATTAGGTACATCATAGCAGCACCACTATCAACTTTATTTATACACTGGTTTTTTCAAATTATGTTCAAAGTGGTTCACCAAAATTGTAAACAAATCAGCAGCATATAATAATAATAATAATAATAATAATAATTTATTATTTGTACCCCGCCCATCTGACCGGGTCCCCCCAGCCACTCTGGGCGGCCTCCAACAAACACTAAAATACATTGAAATATTACAGATTAAAAACTTCCCTAAACAGGGCGCCTTCAGGTGTTTTCTAAAGGTCATGTAGTTGTTGATCGTTTTGACCTCTGAAGGGAGGACATTCCACAGGGCGGGCGCCACTACCGAGAAGGCCCTCTGCCTGGTTCCCTGTAGCTTTGCTTCTCGCAGTGAGGGAACCACCAGAAGGCCCTCGGCGCTGGATCTCAGTGTCTGGGCTGAACGGTGGGGGCGGAGACGCTCCTTCAGGTATACAGGACCGAGGCCGTTTAGGGCTTTAAAGGTCAGCACCAACACTTTGAATTGTGCTCGGAAACGTACTGGGAGCCAATGTAGATCTCTCAGGACCGGTGTTATGTGGTCATTGCGGCCACTCCCAGTCACCAGTCTAGCTGCCGCATTCGGGATCAATTGCAGTTTCCGGGTCACCTTCAAAGGTAGCCCCACGTAGAGCGCATTGCAGTAGTCCAATATACATAGAACAAAGGTTTATAGGGTCTTAACTATATATAAAAACACATTTTCACAGTATACTATTTATCCAATGATTACCTTGGTTAGAGTACAGGCCGAATTGCTGGAGCTCTACGTACACCAATCAGCAATAAAAGGCCTTAAAAATTGCTTCCTCTATATGTATGCGCATTGGTGCTGGATGCCTTGCACATGACTAATTTCTATTGATATGGATAGAAATCGCCTGGGAATTAAACTTTTCTTTATCCCTCATTGACTACTCTTCTGATCCCATGAGGTTGAGAGGAGACTGGTGGCTTACGGGACATAGCACAGAGACCTGTCTGTTGACTCAGAACACATCTTCACTCACGGATGGATCCTCATCTATGATATAAATCAAAGAGAAAATAGGGATTTGAGCATGAAATGGTTACCTGCCTATGCAATCAGGCACAAAGAGAAAATAAAATAGTAATATCACAATAAGTCTGCAAAGACTTAATGCTTAATTCCAACTTTCTAGTTGGGCACAAACCCAACACACTGAATGTTTGATGTACCAGTGTAACAATGCAGCTAGACTGGTGACTGGGAGTGGCCACTGAGACCACATAACACTGGTTCTGAAAAATCTACATTGGCTCCCAGTATGTTTCCGAGCACCATTCAAAATGTTGGTGCTGGCCTTTAAAGCCCTAAACTAGGCTTCCTCAAACTCGGCCCTCCAGATGTTTTGAGACTACATTTCCCATCATCCCTGACCACTGGTCCTGCCAGCTATGGATCATGGGAGTTGTTACAGGGAACCAGGGAGAGGGCCTTCTCAGTAGTGGTGCCTGCCCAATGGAATGACCTCCCATTAGATGTCAAGGATGTCTGAAGGCATCTGAAGGCAGCCATGTTTAGAGAAGTTTTTAATGTTTGATGTTTTATTGTATTTTTAATATTTTATTGGAAGCTGCCCAGAGTGGCTGGGGAAACCCAGCCATATGGGCAGGATATAAATAAATTATTATTATTATTATTATTATTATTATTATTATTATTATCATTATTGAATTCTGGTGAGATCAGCCTGAAGGTGGTAAAACAAGTCAATCTCTTCCTCTTCAAGCTTTCCTTTTGGCAGAAACACCAAAATTTGGCTTAGGTTGAAGTTTTGCCAGGAAAGTTGGATTTGGACCAAATTTTATTCCCCTCCCCCACCTGTGCAGATTCAAACAAGGGTCATAACCCTGCCAAGAATACAAGGGTTGGAAACCTGTGGCTCGGCTACAACTCCCACAATTTCTTAGCGGGGGCTGGTGGGATCTGTAGTCTAATGACAGGTGGAGGCCCACATACTGTATTGCTCGCATATTTTAATATGTATGAATTTATATACTGAAGTCCTTATTTTTGCCCTCATAGCTTGCAAAGCCAGGAGTTTCTCCTCACAATCCTGCCAGTTCTGTCTAAATTTCATACTGGGATCAAAAGCTCAGGATCAAAGAGGCAAAAATGCTAAGCTTGAAGGCAGTTTGTGTGTGTGCTCAGATGTACATACACACAAACTAACACCCCGTGTCCTCGGTGGTTCTGCTTTATCCCATGATTTGGCCTACTGCATACTAAATGGCCGAGGAAAGGTCTCGACAGTTTTGTTTCTTTTATTTCATGTTCAGTGAATAGCAGCTGAGGGTGTCCCAGTAGGTCCCTGTCAGAAGTGAAAGATGGTAGTAGCTTTCTTTACATCTGCCACTGCAACTGAAGTCATGTAGACTCAGCTGACAGAGATCTTGAATTTGCCTTGAGGAAGGAAACTGTGAAGTTGTCATCTAATCATCTTTAAAGTATTTTTATTCCTCGGCTTCCCTGCCTCTTAACGTTACTTTGATGCCAGCACAACTCAGTGGGCCTTGTGTTTGCAGTGACTATGATGAAGTTAAATGGACAGTCCACCTGGCTTGGGTATTTTTCTAGACATAGTGCGGTTTGTTAGAACTGCTAGCATGCTTGTGGGCTTGAATACTGAGCTGTTATCACCTTGGATCTTGAGCTGTTTGCACCTGGAAAGCTGCTGGTTGGTGAAGACGTTGACAAGGATAGGGACTTCTACAGAATAACACAGACCTTGTGATCCTCAAGGCAGTTAATCTGTAAACCTTAAACAGCGTGCTTACTTGACAAGCTGGAATGCGTGCAGAAGATGGTGATGAAAATGATCGAATGTCTGGCTACCACGACAGTTGAAGGAGCTGGGTATGTTTAGACTGGGAAAGGGGACAATGAGAGGAGATATGATAGCCATCTTCAAATATCTCAAGGGATGCCACATGGAAGATGGAGCCAGCTTGTTTCTTTCTCCAGAGGGTAGGACTTATACCAATGGATTCAAGTTACAAGAAAGGAGATTCCGACTAAATATCAAGAAGAACTTTCTGACAGCTGGAGCTGGTAGTCAGTGGAACGGACTCCCTAGGAACCCCTACTTCATTGGAGGTTTTGAAGCAGAGGTTGGATGGTCACCTGACATGGAAGCTTTCAGGTGAGATTCCTGCATGACCCTGAGGGTCCCAGCTCTACAATTTTATGATTCTATGAAAATTAAATGGCTTCTTTAATCACCACAGGGCTCACTTTTTGAGGCCCATGGACTATACAAGAAAGCAGAATGTTTTTTGGGGGTTTTTGTAATTTTATTTATTTGGGTTTTTGAATTAAAATGTTACAACATACAATATAGAAGCAAGATTCTACAGAATCTCCTGTGCTTCCCTCCTCCCCTTTGTGGGTCCTATTGTTAATCATTTCCTCCTGCATCTTTTATAATAATCCAAATTTTTGGCATCTCCATTATGTCCAAAGTTCACCATTAAACTACAAGTGTTGTTCCAATCCCACTAACGTTTTTAACTGTTTACAATGGTTTTTAAGATAGATTATAAATTTCCCCCATTCCTTATTAAAATTTTGCTCTTCCTGATTTCTGATTCTTCCGGTCATTTTTGCCATTTTGGCATAGTCCATCAACTTGATCTGCCATTCTTCTCTGGTAGGGATTTCTTCTTCTTTCCATCTCTGGACTAGTAGCAATCACGCAGCTGTGGTCACGTACATAAATAGAATTTTCTTCTTTTAAAATTTTTTATTTATACTTTTCAGCTTAATGCTCCCTTGGGATTTCAGCACCTTAAATATCCTAAAAGAAAGGCTACAGGGTTTTAAAGAAAACGTTATTTTAAACATTGTTTTCAGTTCATTATATATCATTTCCCAAAATTACAAGAAAGCAGAATGTTAATGTTATTGGGATTCAAGATTATTTTGTGTGTGTGTGTGTGTGTGTGTGTGTGTGACCTGACCTAGGCTGTATTTGAGTTGCAACAATCCCATAACAGCTACACAACCAGCTCCATTTTCAGAAACAAAAAAGATGCAGACATATAATTGTTATCCCCAGCCCAATGTCCCCATCCCTGCTGGCTACACACTAGACATATTGTGTTTGACTTGCAGCAATTCTGTAGTAAATACAACATTTGTGAGTATTAAAGGCAATAACATTTTTATGGTAAAAATTTCTACCTTTGATGGTACAACTCCAGAAGCCAGCCTGGGACTGGGTATTACAGAGTACAACCCTGTCCAGGTATTTGCTGCCACATTGTTCTCAGAACGTGCTGAGGGAGGAGTGGGCTGCACATGCTATTCCCAAACGCAGTGGCCCCACCAGCTGCAGCTCCTTCAGATCTTTGTGGGTCGAGTGGAAGGTCTGAAGGAGGAACTTTTGTGTGTTGAGTTGAAAGCACTTAGGCTTTCAAGTACTTGGCATATGATTGGGAACGTGGCACGACTGGAGTTCCTGTACAGGATTCTAAGCAGGTTTGGTTGAATATGCAAAGATTTCCCACTTTCAGACCTTCCCATTCAAAGTCAGGGGTGACATCAGCAGGGACAACTGTCAGGCTTCGGGGAATCTGATCCCTCCCATGGTAGCAGCCAAGAAGCAGAGAAACAATTACAAGTTCTTGCCACATAATTTATTAATATTCACAGAAAGAGATGAAGGAATGCAGTCTTCCCTAAATAATGGCATTGCTCCAAATAAAGTCCCCCCCCTCCGTCTCTCCTATTCTACATCATCCCTACATTGAATGATCTGTGCCTTCTGCCTCTGAGCTTTCTGTTCTCCTACTTTCAATGCTCGCCAGGTTCAGGGAGGGGGGTCAGGAATGCTTTCCAAGGACACTGAGTTTGTCAGCTCTCTCTCCCGATGCTTCTTCTTCCTGCTATTCCTTTTCCAATATTTCTCTGTTTCTCTCCTCTGCAGCCTTTGAACTATGCCCTTCTGCAAACCACTGTTCTAAATCTATACTCTCCTCCTGTTCTCGGGAAAGTTCAGGAGAAGGGGGCGGTCCCCACCAGCAACTGGGACAAAACTGTCCCATACTCCTTGGGAATGCATGGGAATGAACAGCGGAACTAGATATATAGCAAATGAAGCAACACCATAAGCAATGTAGGAGAGGGAATAGCACACAGTGGATGTTTCAGTGTGAAAATCAGAGTGTTACAGTTAGTAGTGCTCTTGTTTCCATCTATAAAATGTTGGAGGGTAAGCAAAAGGATGAATATAAACATCCATTCTTATAATCTCAGCTTTTCATTTTTGAAGAAGAACATGAACCTCAAGGGCATGTATTTAAACTTGCATTAATCTAAATGCCAATAGATAGCTTGTATTCATTTGTATTGGAGACGTGTTTTCCTCGAGCTGTGTGCTGCATTTAGACAAGCATTAGCACTCTAAATACCCAGCGTAAATGTCATATACCTTCCTAAATAGGCCTTCTCGGTGCATTTTCTAGATCTGGGCTGCGGCGGCCTCGAGAAACGGGAATATTTTGTGACAGGAAAAAGCCGACCTCTAGCTATGCATTTGGGTTGTTTTTATTCTTAAGGTTCCCTCATGGCATAAATAGGCTTTGGCAAGGATATTCTCACCTCTTCTTGCCATAATTGAAACTGGAATTCCACAGGAGCTTCTGTTGTGGAAAGATAAACTAATGACAAGCACACAGCATGTAAATGAGCTCTACACTGGTTCACATGTACCTCAGTCACAAAGCCATTTATCAGCCTGAAGTCTCAGCAAGCAATAGCCAATGACGTATTCTCAGCCTGCCAACCAGGCAGCATGAAAATGGTCAGGAGTTATAGTCTAACAACAGCTGTAGGACTCCAGGTTGGCTACTACTGGAGCAAACCGATGAGCGTACAAGGTCATACTGGTAAATTTGTATGGTGTGCATGTTTTTTGAGGATAGTCCACTGTTTGGAGAACTGTCTACTCATAGTTTCAAGATAAATGATCTTAAGAATAGGTAATGCTGTACTTCTGGTCTGCTTCAGACCTCTCTGTACTTAGCTTAAAACAAACGTTGACATAATAATAATAATAATAATAATAATAATAATAATAATAATAATAATAATTGATTGATAGATACCCCACCCATCTGGCTGCGTTTCCCCAGCCGCTCTGGGCGGCTCCCAACAGAATATTAAAAACTTCCATAAACAGGGCTGCCTTCAGCTGTCTTCTAAAAGTCAAGTAGTTGTTTATTTCCTTGACATCTGATGGGAGGGCGTTCCACAGGGTGGGCGCCACTACCAAGAAGGCCATCTGCCTGGTTTGCCATGTAACCTCACTTCTCGTAGTGAGGGAACCTCCAGAAGGCCCTCGGAGCTGGACCTCAGTGTCTGGGCTGAATAATGGGGGTGGAGACGCTCCTTCAGGTATACTGGGCCGAGGCCATTTAGGGCATGAAAGGTCAGCACCAACACTTTGAATTGTGCTCAGAAATGTAATGGGAGCCAATGTAGGTCTTTCAGGACCGGTGTTATATGGTCTCAGTGGCCACTCCCAGTCACCAGTCTAGCTGTCGCATTCTGGATTAGTTGCAGTTTCCGGGACACCTTCAAAGGAAGACCCACATAGAGGGCAAGTGGGAGATAACTAGAGCATCCAAAATTAATCCATTCATTGCTGTCGTCTGCGAATAGGAATAGGAATAGGAATAGGAATAGGAATAGGAATAGGAATAGGAATAGGAATAGGAATAGGAATAGGAATAGGAATAATTTATTGGCCAGGTACATTTTCCAACATACTTGGAATTTTGCTTCTGCTACATTGCAATGTAAACATACCTTATACAAACACTGTTCCACTCACAATACAATGACACAGCAAAGAAACCCCACCCATAACTGGCCTCCCCTTCCGCTACACAACTACAAATTTAACAATTTAATGGCACAAGGGGAAAAACTGTTCCTGTGCCTGGCCGTTTTTGTGTATAAAGTCCTGTAGCGACGTCCAGATGGAAGTAAATCAAACAGATGATGACCGGGATGCAAAGGATCTGCGGCAATTCCCTCTGCTCTCTTCCTAACTCGGGTAGCATAGAGTGTCTCTATTGAAGGCAAGCTAGCACCAATTACCCTTTCTGCAATTCTTACTGCTCATTGGAGCCTTTTCTTTTTTCTAATGAAGGGCATTAGAACAGAACAGTATTGTTGGCTACTAAGAAAATCACTGCTAGGTAGTGATGTGAAACACTGATATCAAATTCATACCAAATATACAGTAGGTCACCCCATCATCAGCCCCTCGGCCTTCAAGGCTGGGGATTTCAAACTATGTTTCAAGGCATCCAAGGGGCTTTCAGAACATTGATGGTTCCTCAGTGAGAAAGGCATTGAATGTCATAAAAAAACAGCATGCCCACCAATACCAACCCATCTTTTTCTTTGATTTGCAAAGGAGCTAAAGAGCACACAAAACCAAATGAACATCTCCGAATGCACCTTGGTCATACAGGGTTTGTTTGTTTTTTAAGACAACTCAATGTTATAGTTTCCTTAGGGTAGGCACACCCCAATAGCCACTGTATTGGTAGAGAATAACTATAATACTTCCCAGGCCTGATGAACAAGATACAAATATCAGTTAAAACATGATGACAGTTACATTTTTAATGATGTTTAAAAGCAGAACTATTTACACATTGCAAAACATCTGTTATTATTCTTAATCTTTTAGGGGCAAATTAAGTTAGAATCGCCAAGGCTGTTGTGCTAACTCAGGCAGCTCAAGTAGAGTAATTATAATGAGTGGGGAGGACTAGGATTTAAGAGTTCACATGGAGCCCTCTGACCCATAGGAGGTAAGGATTTAATTGCACAGTTCCTCCTTCAAGGAGTTCAGTGCCCATTTATGTAGTCTCTGCCTCCTACAGAGAAAGCCTTCATTGAAATGACTTGTCAGGACCAAAGAGCACTAAAATGCCTTCACGATGTTGTGAAAAAGGAGCTTGTAGGGCAAAGCTTTCCAAACTGTGTGTCACTACACTTTTGTGTGTCACGACACTTTAGTGTGTCGGCTGCAGTGTGTAGGTGTGTCACATGAATGCTCCCTGTGCTTCTCCCAGTTCTGGAAAGGGTTTAGTTTAACCTCCAGTTTGCTAGTAAAACTGAATTACCATGTTGCGAAATGATGCATGTCTAAAAAGTGTGTCACCTACATGAAAAGTTCGGAGAGCTCTGGTGTAGGGAAATGGCAACAGAATAGTGGCAGGTTATGATGTACCACAGAGCCTAGGGCTTGCCGATCAGAAGGTCGGCGGTTCGAATCCCCATGAAGGGGTGAGCTCCCGTTGCTTGGTCCCTGCTCCTGCCAACCTAGCAGTTGGAAAGCACATCAAAGTGCAAGTAGATAAATAGGTACCGCTCCGGCGGGAAGGTAAACGGCATTTCCGTGTGCTGCTCTTGTTCGCCAGAAGCGGCTTAGTCATACTGGCCACATGACCCAGAAGCTGTACGCCGGCTCCCTTGGCCTATAAGAGCGATGAGTGCCATAACCCCAGAGTCATCTGCGACTGAACTTGATGGTCCTTTACCTTTACCTTTATGATGTACATCTTTGTGAATACAGTGGCACCTCAGTTTTCGAACGTCTCTGTTGACGAACGTTTCGGTTTTCAAACGCCGTAAACCAGGAAGTAAATGCTTTGGTTTTCGAACGCGCCTTGGAAGTCAAACTCCTGAGGTGGCTTCCGCTGAGTGCAAGATCCTGTCGGCTGGGAATCCCCACCTCAGTTTTCTAATGTTTCAGAACTCAAACAGTCTTCTGGAATGGATTATGTTTTAAAACTGAGGTACCAATGTACAGTACTTTACAATGATGTGAGAGAAATGATGGCATAAGCAGATTTGTGATAGTTATGAATTCAAAACATTTCACCAGTGAATATCTCCCTAGTGCAGCCAACTAGTCAGCTGGCTGTTGTGGAAGTCACATGTGCGTTTCATTAATAAATGGTGGTTTAGACTATCAGTGCTTTAAACATGTTCCTGCATGTAGTCCAGTGGGGGCTACAGATTATCAGAACCAAGGTCTATCTTCCTCAAGATTCCCAGTTTCAGAGATTATCCACACTTCCTTTTGTACTGCTCCTTTACCTTGTGGAAAACTGCTCTTTGGTACTCAGAGAAAACAGCAATTTGAATTTTCGCCAGACTGATGTTTGTTCCGATATGGTGCAAAACAGTGGGAAAGGAGCACGGCAAGGGGAAAACTGCTTTCTAGGATAGGAGAAGCGGAAGTGTAGATGAGGCCTCTGTCTTGCTGAGGCAGTGGAGTCCTGACTGAAACCACCCTCCCGACGGCCAACAAATCAATTGTTTTAGCAGTACACCTGAGCCAAACAACATTATTGTATTT